>CACRXP010000145.1:199890-324487 GCA_902702965.1 Spirometra erinaceieuropaei
CTTCACAGTTTTGCAAATTTATCGATTTTTTATGTACAAATAGGGAGTTCAAATGCGTAGGCCTATTTCCCTCAAGAACATTGACTGACTGAACCAGCATTTGCCAATCTATCGCCGACTTATCCACACAGCCCTCCGTTCTACTATTCGCCGTACCTTTCAACAATCTCTTCTATGTCACTGGATTTTCTGAGTTTGCGTTTGGTCTTTCTTACGACAATAGTACTACTGTAATTTATTAAAGTCCACTTATTGGTATTATGTTAAGGTTGCGAAAATTCCCATAGAGCAGTTCAGAAGAGCATTTGGCAGGCATACGTGGGCCTTCGATAAATTATCATCGAGCCTGCAGATTTATATGTGATCGAGGTACAAACTGAAACGTGTGAGGGATAAGTGCATTCGATTACGGTTCGTATATTCATACAAACGGGGTATGTGAATGGAGATGGGCGAGGGACTAAGGAGGCAGTATATGACAGTGGGAGTTGGCTAGAGATGTGTCACAAGGTAAGAGAGGAGGTGACGGGGAAGCGGAAACATGCATACAGTTAATCGACCCTTGCTCACGGCAAACGCGGGGAGTACAAGAGGTTCTTCTTCGCGCATATGACCAGCCTCTGTAGCCTGATGGCGGTCGCTTCTGCTGTTGCTAATAGACGTCGACCCAGTCGCTTAGGTTAGTTGGATGGAACCTTGTAAAGCACACGGTAGGCTTCGTTGGGATCCGCACGGTGCCCAGCTTCAACCATGTGCGCGAGGACGGAGCCGTGTAAGCTCCTAACTTCACCTTTCATCAGCCATGCCAGCAGGTGTTCTCGTATTCTTGTGGACAGGCGTCGACTCCTACGACCAATATAGTCTGCCCCACAGGAGCAAGTAAAGGATCAAATGCACATGGAGGTTGTCTGAGCTGGTAGCCTATCCTTACCTTCACTGCGTAAGACAGGGTTGGTCGAAAACAATACTTGGAATCTTACTGCCGGGAAGGTCGGTGAAACTGCTTGATCAAGGCGCCTTCTCAGGAGTTTACTTGCCGCGTCTCCTTGAAAGGGGACTTTGAGGAACAGAGCTTTCATTTCCGCCGTCGGTATGATGACTTTTGCCGGTCTTTCGGCAAGATTCCTTATAATAAATCTGTCGGGATATCAATTCTCTCGAAGCAGGTCCTAGATTCTCCTAAGTTCCTCATCAACGCTATCTGCCGAATAGATTTTTCTAGCCCTTTGCGCCAAACAGCAGATTAGATTACGTTTACGTTGAGGGGGTACGAAACTGTGGAAGTTCATATATTGACCAGACCAGGTGTCCTTTCGATAGACGCTTCTTCGAATGTTGCCGTCAGCTCTTATGCTTAGACGGACGTCTAGTAATGGCAGGGAGCGTGCCCTTTCCACCTTCAACGTAAACCTGATTGATGAATGTGCTTGATTTACAGCATAACAACAAACCTGCATGGGAACTCTCTAAAACTTAGAGGATCCCGCTGCTGCCTGGACGTTCGCAGATACTCTTTTTCACCGCGTGTCATTGGTGCCTGGAACGGGCTTCCCGAGGACGTGATAGTGACTGATCCCACGGAGGCATTCAAGCAAAGACGAGATATATATTTTGTTGGAAAATACCGCTTGTCCGGACAGAACATCTATGTTGTGCCAAACCAACGCCTTGCATACACCTACCGCTAATGTGGATGATTGTCATTCCATTTTACCGTTATCATCTACAATTGGAAGTTCTCGAGTTTCGGTCCTGCATTTTCAAAGGAAGATATTCTCTCAGACGTATATATTATCGAAAACATATTAGTACAATATTTGTTTAAAGGTAGATATTGCATGTACCGTTTTCAGTAGGGTTTTCGAAGGCATTGTATATTACCCTTAAAATATGCTGACCATGTTGGTCTCTTTGGTGGCAATTGCAAATATGTCGTCAATGTAGCGACCGTAGTGCCTTGGCTTATTAATTTGGTCGCTTAACTGAAACTTCTCCAGCTTGCCCATGAAGACGTCGGCTAGGAGAGGACCAAGAGGCGATCCCATAGCAACTCCGTCTGTTTGTCTATACGTTTGGTTGGCAGAAAGGAACTGCACATTGTGTGCATTTTAGTAACAGTTCCTTGAGTGCGTTCTTTGGAATACCTATTACTTGGTGGTCGGTTGGGAGGAATTCACATATATACTCGACTGTCTCTGTGACCTGAAAGTTTTTGAAGGGTTACGGGACAGCAAGTGAAAGCATCACCACATCGCCTAGGTTTAGGTCTTTGACGTCTTAAATGAACTCGAAGGTATCCCGATAGCCATGTGGTGCTGGTTGATACTATAGAGGTTTGGTTCGCTGCTAACCACTTCTATATCGCATGACAGGGAGAATTGCGTAGGTCTGAGATCGGACGGGCCGGTAGGCTGTTCTTGTGGATCTTCGGTAGACCATACAACTGAAGGATGTGTGGGCCCACAGGACGGAGGTTCGCAATCGCTTATGAAGCCTCCTGCATGAAGTCTGCGTAGGCAGTCCGTCAATTGTGCTTCTACTTCGTCCATGAGATCTTTTTCTTTGTAAGTTTTCTTGAAATATATTAGATCATCCAGCTCTAGCACATTGCCCAAAACGAAAACCGGACACCTTGATTACGCAAAACAACGGTCCAGTCAGTTCCATGCACCTTACTATTCTGTTCGTCAAACAGCATTATGCACTAAGTGGCGTTAAACATTACGGTTTTCATCGAAACTGACAACTAAGTACGTACCAATTTTTCATAGATGTTTTGGCAGATTTTGAATAATTCATAATGACCCAATTCTGAAGAACTCGACGCCTCGGTGGGATTCGAACCCACGCAGTAAGGGGAAGGCTTTAGTACAGCCAACGCTCTAACCACTTGAGCTACGAGGCCCCGCCGGACGACGCGAGTTTAATCACATTTGGGTCAAGTTACCCGCCCAACCTACTGCAACGTCTGGAATCCACCAAATCTGATACAGTAAGTTGACTGCCCAAGCAGGATTTCCTAAGCAATTCACCTAGAATCCACCAGATGACTACCACGCTCACGTAAGTCATAGATGTTTTGGCAAATTTTGAATAATTCATATTGACCCAACAGTGAAAACTCGCGCCTCGATGACATTCGAACCCACGCAGTAAGGTGACGGCTTTGCAGCATGTGGAGAAGGAGATAATTAGTGCGGCATGCTGCTTCCATGCGTCAAACCACTGCGTCTACACCCAACTCCGGTCGTCTTAACTTTATCTTGCAATCGGAGCAAGGTGGTGAGGGAGTGGAGTGTAAAGAAGATGCAGCAAGTCTGCTTCACAATAAACAGATGTATGCACAAGTCACCACTGGGTCACCTCGTGGGATAGCAGCGGACGTAATCGCCTGCAAAGGTATAAATATCGGGTTCAGTACAGGTCCGAAAAGTGAAAAATAAAGTACATGCTCCTTTTGGGTTTCGTGCCCATTCGTGCTAGAATAGGGTTCAGACTATTCATACCACTGCGACAGACATCATCGAAAACAACCGAGCAGCCGATAAGAGCGAACACTAAATCCCATTTTGGTGTTTGAGATGTCGTAAACGTTGATATGCGATGTCCCGAACGTCAAAGTCGATTACCAAAAATAAGACGGCCAAAATTATAAAATCTACTGAGTAGTATTAACAAGCTGATTTGTTGTAAGCGAGGAGACCCAGCGCTGGTTCGGAAAAAAAGCAGTGGTGACCTGCACGTGGAACCGTTTATGGTGAAACAGACTTTCGATATATCCGCCCCACCTTACTCTTCAAGCACCCAACATGTCCCAATAGCAAGACAAAGCCAAGGTGACTGGAGGTGGACGTGGAGGCAGTGACCTCCAGGACTAAATAATCCGCTCGCAGATGTCACACACAATATGGTCCCTAACGCTGCACAAACGAATCCTTGGTGGGAGAGTATTCAATCTCTAGTCCTTCGAAGTGCCCAGTTACTACGCCAGTTGGTAACATTCCAAGCTACAACTGTTAGCGCGTCAAATAATCTTGAAGTGTGTTTTGTCGTTTATAGTGGGGGAGCAAAACGCTGGAACAGCTTCACTCTCATTCAGTTTCCAAAAATAGCGCAAAATCCGAACCGAGACGAGAGGAACTGAGATTGGGTGTGGGGATGGACGCGGTGCAAACACTCTATGCACCTCATGCCGAGTGCGTGCTTACTAGGATGCACGAAAAGCATAACAAAACCTGTGGAGACTGAAGAAATCTGACTCATAGATGCCCAGACTGGCTGACTTCTAACGGCCTGAAGTAACACCCTCAGCCGTTGGGTGGGGAGGGGAGCAGTCCAACACATATTGGGACATCATTGATCAGGTAAATGTTACGCGGTTCCTGTCGGTGCTATATTTACTGACCTCAAGTCTTGAGGTTTTAATTTCTGGAAACTACAAGAACTACAGTTGCAATGACTCATATAATTGGGGAACTGTAGTGGTAGTGCAAAGACGCAATAAAATCTCACATACGTTTCTTTGGATAGGTTGCAAAAATAAAACAAAATGCCAAGCTAGGGTGTAGGCTGGCAAAATATTAGAGACTAAAAATCAGCTGCTGGTGAGAAATTGAAAGACAGTTCGGAAGAAATTGAAAAATCTCCGGATAACCAGTGACGGAAGCTGAGCACTCAGGCGTACTATTGCGATCCAACACACGCAAGTCCCCTGAAATTCAAAATAAGGGGAAGAGATAAAATTTTCGTTCAGAACGAAGCAATAAGAAAGAGAATTAGAATCGCTAACTGTATAAAAAATAAAAGCTCGGCTAAATCTCCGGATAAGGGAGGAAGTCCAAAGAAAAATTAATGAAAAGTTCAAATATTTCCGTCACTAGTCGCAGCGTGTACAAGCGTTCCGTTATTTTGCCATGCATGACGCGTTTGAGTACGCGTGTAGAACGTCAGACGAGTGCACTATATTTTCAAGTTTACAACGAACACAATCGTTTGAGGGAGGAGGGGGGGGGGGAGGGGGTCGGCATGCCGAAACATGCACCGTTACTGCTGTTAAGGCCATAGTAATTTATTAAAATTTGACAGACCTTGAGACTTCATTAAGATAGTACCGCCAGTGGTTTAAAAACCACCATATCTGGCTGTGCCAAGTATTTACCGTGAATAATGTCTTAAGAAACCCCAGATTCCTTAAAGAGCACAAATTTGCACAAGATCACACCGATACGAATAAGTCATCCACAGTATATTCAGCATGACAATACTTGATGCGACTGGTGTTACAACGTTTTCGGAGTGAACTGGGAAAATCCAACTTTCAGTTATAGAAGAGATGCAGAGGGGATTTTAAGTACCTACAGACAATAGTTTTGGTGCCAGCAGAGCTGAGATGTCTGTATCTTCAAAAGTAGTTCAACAATTGTAGGATTAGACTGGCTCCCTTAAACCAAATCCTTGCTGCTCCTGGTTCTTTTGCCTCACCATCTTAACTGGTGAGTTTACTGTTACGACCGTCAGAGTTTGAAAAAAACGTCCGGCGGCTAACACTTTTTATGGTGTTTTATGTGACCCCGGGTCGTCCTCGCGCTTCTATAGAGGTAAAAGGGGGAGTTGGAGTAGGTGTCAATTCACATTTGCTCCGTGCACATGTTTACACAGATCCACGCAGTGTTCACGTCCACATCGTCGGTTGCGTTCTACTCTTCCAGTCCATTGCACGCGGTTCACTCTATAAAGGTGCAACCATCGGTCTCGATAAACAAACGGAACGGTTTGGCAGTTAACACTAGACATCCAACCCCTCTGCGTCGAATCTGTCGTTCAGTTTGTCCATGAAATTAGTTTCCTGGAAGACCTACATGCATCCGGGACTGGAGAAGTATTTTATCACCGAGGGACGTGATCCGCAATTCTACTAGCATTGGTGGATTTGCCCTTAACGATAGTTCATCCTGCATTAACTCGGCCTGATACCATAAAAGACACACAACGAGTTCCCATATGATGGGAACTTTTTGGTCCTACAGTTCAGCATTGCGCCGGTTTTGAGGTCTGTTGGCGAGAATGACGCTGAGAGGTTTTAGCAGACAGACGAAAGCTTTGAGCGAAGTAATGCGTGGAAATAGCTGCCATTAATTTCTTTTCCTCTCTTGGTCTTGTAGTTGTTCTAAGCAGTCAGTACTATTCGCAGAATTCGTCCCTGACCCGTGACACAGGTATTGCAGATCGATAGTTTTTTTCTGGCATTCTTCTTGTGTCGTGTCTTAACTCTCTCGTATCAGATTCGCAACAGTTGGGTTTGTGAGACAGTGGAGAGCTATCCTGATTATAGAAGCCTTGGACGACATCGGTCTTCACGGTTTCATTTTTCTTTCAGCAGACACAGCCATTCAAATACGAGCAAGTGGATTGAATTAAGATTCAAAAAATAAGACCGAAAACGAGCGAGAACCAGAGGTCAATCATACTACTCACGTGGCAAGGGCGGTTGTTAGAAACAGGACGAGGGAGTCGAATATGAAAACGGCACCGGGCCAATGCTCAGTGGTCGCCGAATAAATCATAGGTTGTGCTGTCATTCCAATAAGCATACCAAGTACCGTGGCAAAACCCATAACAGAGAAAAGCCGACCTAAAAACCAGCACATATGGAGACCGAAATTGGGAAAGTGAGTCATAATTAAAAAAGAAGATTTAATTAAAAAACAGGCGTACGAAGAGAAGAGGTGCTTTCTCATGAAATGCTAACAAAACTTGGGAGACGTGCTGTGGATCTGGAAATATTACTTAAGCAGGGCTGTAGTAGTCTCAAGATATATCGGTCACGCCAGGGTTCTGGTTTTTGAACGAGCTTCTTCCGGACCGCCTGCAAAAACTACACTTTAAGCTGACTGTCTAAAAGTGTGAAACTTTCTTGTTGCCTCTCGATGCTCTTATAAATTTAAACATATTTTATAGAAAACACGCACAAAAATATTCTATCTTGTGCTTATTTGGCGGCAAATGACGTCTTCTTCTAATTCTTTACTTGGTAATAGAATATTTTTGGTTCTGCAGAAGCTTCTACTTATGGGATTCTTGATACCGCAAAATGTCCATGAATAAAGCATAATGCCTGCTAATTTATTGATGCGGCCTACAAATTATGCAAAATGGTCCAAATTGATTGAAAGATTTTATGTACGCTAGATGACATCTTCTTAATAGCTTACAGAAATGTACGATTTACCCTGACGTGACTACATTATTTTGGGAGCACACTGCACGGTAATTATTATTACAACCCTGCCTAAGTAACCTTTCCGAATCAAAAGTCCACTCCATGATTTTTGTTAACATTTCGTAAGCCAGAACATCTAAAAAGGTCTCAAAACAAGATTGAACACGGAAACCTAAGTTCAGCAGAAAATGTAGTTTTCGAGGTAAACACTGAAAGGTTGGAAATAATTACCAAAACGCATGTCATGTAAACGAATATTTTGCAGGAATTAGTACTTGGGTAAAGGCGCCGTGCTACTGAGGACTAAATAGAAAATGCATGCGGCGGTTCGACAACAGTCCTGGCAGTAGCAATCTGTACATAATTTGGATTGGAATGAGGAAAACTTGCGCATGACCATTAACACCCTTTTTCTTTGCTCATCAACAAGTCCATTGACAGTACACCAGCCATAGCGAATGGCCAGAAATTTCGCAGGAGTCTTTCGCGTGTCCACAGATGCCGGCTGTTCCTTTACATCCCACCCAGAACTTACTTTGAATTCTGTTAGATGAGGGGACCAGACCTTGGTTTGAGTCTAGGGTCCCAGCGTCAATCATTTTGGCAATTAAGACCGATTCATGTGTCGGATCATGCTGGTTTAAGTGTTATTTCTGCTAGAAACCTCTGAAGACTTCGTTCTGAAAATTGATAAGCCAATACATGGTGGTTTTACAAAGTGCTTGTGCTCGATAATCTTCGCAAACTTACAAGTTTTAAAAGTGCCTTTCGACACTGATAGTAAATTCATAAGGCGTTATCTTACTATATCTTCCATCTATCATGATCTGCGCACTTCCTCACATGATGTTACGTCGTCCCCAGGAAGTCCCTCGACAATTACATTTGTTTTCAAATGGACTTTTATTCCAATCTTTAAAAAAGGCTGGAACCTATCTAAAGCAATTATTTTAGGCAGGATCACTGGACCGATGAATGCTATACTAAAGGTGCACTCATGCCACTTTGTCAGAAGGTGCATAGATCACCAGATACCAAAATGCCCTTAACTTTCAGACATGATTTTTTAAAAATGTAATTTCCCACAACATGCAAGCAGATAGTTGACTTTCCCAAGCATAAAACAGGTTATTCAGAATGCATCCAGTTCAAGCAAGTAATGTTGCTCGGGTCATAATGGCAGAAGTTAGTTTGAGTTGATGTGCTATGTAGCTCCAACTGGGTCACATTTTTGTAGGAGTCCATATTTAAGAACGTCAGCGAGTAGGTAGTGCATATGAACACTAATCGCAAAAATGTTAAAAATGAGATGCGTTATGAATCAGGAAGGGAATTTGAGACTTACCATGTTCATCTGGTTTTACCGTGTTCGAAATGAGACTATTAAGAAGTGGAAGATAGAAGGCTATGGTGCCGAGAAGGAGTGCTACAAGAAATGAGGCAATTGGTCAGATAGATGTACAGAAACTGTAAGTCAGAAAGTTTGCTATCAAAGAAAATCCTCCATCAGGACAAATTTTCTAAACAGAAAGTGTGGCGACTGGACCTAAAGGGAGCCTTTACGAAGCACTTCTGTTTCCGCCTTCGTATGTCATCCAAATTTCCAGATTCGTCAGACTTTACACCGTAGACAAGATACACATGCGAGTAAATCCGAATAGCGAGTACTCCATATTGTGTACACATAGCGTCGTTGCTCAGGTGATGTCAACTGACCCTATAAAACAGGTCTCTTGGGCATTTTATTGAGCATTTTCTATGATCAGAGACCCTGAAATCGATAGCATGAGATGTTTCATCAGTCTAGCGTAGATTACGGTCAGGGACGTTCGGTCCGATGACACCGTCCACTGCTCGCGCAGATATAGGCCTTTATTGCGCAAGTTCTCAAAATAGTTTTCTGGAGTCGTGTAGTTAACCTTAGTGCCCATCTTTTTTAAATGTTTCAAATGGCGGAACTCGAAAGGGGCACTTGAGGGATATATGCTGGGTGCTGACCGTCCGTCTATGCGGATACAGATCCTATCAGAAAAGGCGGACGAAAACGACGACCTGAAAATCAATTCTAAGGCCTGGGAGGATCTCTCGCAGGATCATCAGGCCGCCATGAAGGCTGGAACGGCCATTATCGAAGACAACCGGATTGCTACTACCAAGGCGAAAGCAGCGGCCCGAAAGTCTAAAGTGTCGCGAAAGGACCGCATAAGCATCCAAACCGTCACACTGTTTCCATATTGCCAACGGACAATTAGGGACACTTGCAGGCTCTGTGTAATGTTAACACAGCCTACCATTTCATAAAATACAATCGACAGTTCGAAATACTTTGCCGACAGTGTCCATCGTGTGCCCTACAAACAGGGCGGGCGCGGGGACGGTGTTCTGTGCGTGAATTAGCTTACAGTGAAGGCACGCTTGCGCCACGCCTAACCCACTCTCTCCTCGTGCGTCCGCCTAAGTCCCGTGTCAAAACAGACTCAAGAAGACCGCAGCCAGGATCGGGTGTCAGTGGCTCACGTGGCGTGAGTCTGCATCTAGGCGTGCCGCCAGATCCCCAAACAATGGCATTTGTTATTGATGCGCAGCCCAATAACGCGTGTCGGCACAAAAAAGCACTACCGCCGCCGCCGCCGCCACCACCAGCATTAACTGGTGGTGTCACCCATGGGGACACGTCTACCATTCTTTCAAGCAGTATCACCATTGGCACTTTCAACAGTAATGTGGGCCCAATTTCAACCCTCCCTTCGCGATTGTACCATCGGATCATGCATCCATCAGGTCGGTCACTTGTGGACCCATCGCACTAGGACAGGTGGACCAATATTAAAAGCCCCGACATACACCCGCAACAGATAGCTCATCTACGAACACTTATCTAGGCGATTTGGCTACCTCATGGACATATTCGGCCATATGCGCCTCCATGAAAACCTTCATTAAAACAACGTATTTCACAATCCATCATAGCAACTTGCTTTACTGGCACACACATAAACCTACGCTACAAACGGGTCTATTCCAGAACACGTACGTACACGACACCTCTCTGCAACATGCCATGCATCACTCCTACAGCATATATGCGATACACCTTATCAGCGCCTATGTAGTGGACGAAAATTCGTATACCATCACATGCCTACTTCGCTTATGTGGGAATCACGTGAGCTAATGAAGTCAGGTATATAAATTGGAGACCAGGTCGTACACGGCGCGCGTAGAAATACTGTTCATCTTTGTTAGACGTTGCGTCCGCGCCTTGACTTCGCCTTGTCATCGGTACACAGTTGACAACAGAGGGTGCAGTAGATGCAGTGCAAGTATGAGTCACTATAAAGTGATTCATACGCAAGTCCTCGTTACCGGGTCGGCTTCAAGGGACACACGGAGGGCGTGGTCGTAGCGAGGGTCGAAATGTCGAGTTACACTACCAGAGCGGTTGCGTTTCCAGCAGCTCGTGTACCGTCGGCCAGGCAATGATGTATGCAAGGAGGACATTGACGGCTGTGACTGTCCGAGCGCACTTGTGCGCGGACCAAAATGAGGCGCAGACCAGTGTGTCTGAGGCAAGGCAAGGCGGCTTTGCAGCAAAGGCCTGTGATGAGGTCTAATGGTCCTGAGTTGTTTGTCCCCGAGAAGAGTCACTGCAAACTGATTCTCGATGTTGAGAACGTTCTAAAAATTCCTACGCCAACGTTCGACCGTGGGGGAGTTGCCAGTATTAAGGCCGCCACACACAGTCGCTAGCACGGAATGCCTACCCTTAAAATGATGTAGAAATGGGTAGAATTCGACCGTCTCCGACTCTTGAGGCCTGTCCCATGGAGATTGCCACTTCATCCCAACAATGTTTGTTGTCATCTCTGGCCGGCTTTGTCTTCATTCTCCAGAGTTGGCTAAAGAAACCACCCTTACGCAATCTAGCCCCAACCGTCGCCGAGAATTCTAACAATTGCCACGGACTGATAATTTCAATGATGACCACTTGCTACTGCCTTTTCCTTCTGCGCTTGCTGGAGAATGAGAACGAACTTCTAAATTTGAAGTTCACCTGCGTAGGATTGTCCTTATTGTGAGACAAAAGCGCGGGCTTTACACGGCATTTTAGGCGTATATGAAGGGTGTAATCTTAAGCGTACACAGATGAGTACGTAGGAAGACAGATGGGTGTTGCTACATTCAGCAGAATGCGGTAGATGCTGCGCATATCTACCATCGATATAAACCAATTGCCGCGCATCACAACCTCTGCACCAATTATGACGTAAGGCACACAGTGGTTATCATCGTTCGCGGTGGGCGAACTGTCGCCAAATTCGACACCTCGCATCGAACTACTGTCACGAGCCCAACCGCGAATCTTTGGGCTGACTGGAATATAATCACTCTGGACGGCGGTACGATCATCATTTGAGCACCAGGTCAGCAGATGCTGACTTCGATGCCAAAATAACGCTTTGCTGAAAACCAGCCACCTCTGCTGAACGAAGCCTAACATCCTTTCACCGTTT
Organism: Spirometra erinaceieuropaei; assembly: GCA_902702965.1. Lineage (NCBI taxonomy): Eukaryota > Metazoa > Platyhelminthes > Cestoda > Diphyllobothriidea > Diphyllobothriidae > Spirometra > Spirometra erinaceieuropaei. Next base: position 211,624 of record CACRXP010000145.1, read on the forward strand.
TCGATTAGGTAGCCAAGCTCAGAGTGGCTGATAAGGTTTGAAGAGTCGCCTGGTTCAGCCTGTTCCGGCAGAAATCAGTAACTGATGGCGAGGACGTCTTCAAGGCAGTCCTTCAGCCGAAGAACGGAAAGATTTTTATCTCACACATGGATTCAACGCGTACATAGAAACAACAGAGATGTAAATAGGGTACATATCTGAGGGGCGTCTGAGAGGATGATCGTCACAAAATGTCTGCCAAGAGTCGAGTGGAACCTTGGATACAGGGTGGGATTGGAGCTGTTCCCCGCGGTCTTAATTTACATGTAGCTTGGATTCGGGATTCGGATTTCAGACAGGCAGGCGACATCCACATTTTACCGGTGAAGACTACGTGCATTCAGACTCCGGATACCGGTGTCGAGGGACATGTACACCCCCAGCATCCAGAGCTGAGGGTTCGTTCCCGGTTAGACAGTTCAGCTAGCATATGATCCGTCCACACCATCAGGTCAGGTCGCGGGGCGCGTCGGTTCCCGTGGAAGCAGTAGCATGAATTTTAAGGCTTGAATTTAACCTTTTCACGAAGTTTCTTGAAATTTTTTATCAAACACAGATAACCAACAGCCGCTCGGATCGTCCGAAGTTGTCTCCAAATGCGTGTTGGCTCCAGGACGTGGCCGCCAGCCAGTGGTGGCAGGTGAATTTTTTTACTGTCGGTTAATACTCGAAATTTCCGTATACCCTGAGTACCCACCAACGCTCCCATATCCGACACTAATAACTCCCCATCCACCGGCATGACCACGGCTGACAGCCTCACCACCCATACCGGTTCTACAACGCCAAACCCACCATGCCCTCACTGCCACCGTGCATGTGCATCACGAATCGTCCTGGTCGACCACTTGCGAGACTATTGCGCTGCGACCGGCGCACCAATGCCAGGAGTCGCCAAACACACTCGCTGCATCCGTCAACGCAGACCACACGCATTCATACACAGCATGGACTTATTTGGTTACATGTGTATCCACAACAACGGAGTTCACTGCAACATCTTCATACGTAGCACACCCTGTACGTCTACCATCCCTCCCATTCCCAACCTAATCAACTGCCCATCGACCAGCACGCCCACCACTAGCAGCATCACAACGACAATCGAGTCAACACCCCCAAACCTATCCTACCTGCATTGCCACCGCACGCCCACATCACGCCTCGGCCTGACCGGTCACTTGCGAATCCAACACAAAAAGACTAGCGAACTAGTGCCTGGAGTACCGATATACACTAGACGCAATCGCCTCAATACCCCTCACTGTCCTCCCACATTCAGCAATCGCATGAGCATATTAGGCCACATCCACCTCCATGAAAACCCGCGATGGAACACCGTCGGCTACACCATAAAACCGCATTTCTCCTCGCCAGTACCTACAACACACATGATCACGCCCAGCGTCACTCAAAGGGAGAAAGTAATCTACAACTCTCACGTCAGTGGGAGGTGTGTTCTTCGGTTCCTTTTTCATGTGGCTCCTCTGCTGCATGCGTGATCCGAGCCAGAGTGCACTAGGCTCCGTCTGCATGTGGCCTCTAAGGTACTCCCAATCTATGAGATCCGAGCCACCTCCCCTTTCTCTTGCTGTGGGTAAAATCCTGGTCAGAGTGCATTTTCGATGCGGGGGTGTGATGGCACGCTTAGGCGCGGGTTTACATCGTGCCAGTCATATGCGTCCTCTCCCGCTTCCGTTATTATCGCCTCTGTTTTGACACCGGGCCCAGGCGAGGGAGGGGTACAGAGTGCAGTAGATTAAGCGAAAATGTACTGCCACTTTAATTCACGCGCAAGTCGCCGTCCCTGCCCTCACCCTGCTGTGGAGCACACTGTGGACATCGTGGGCAGCGATGATCGCGCTGTTACAGTTGGAATTGAGATGGGGAAAATCTACGGTTGCCACAGAAACAAAAACGTTTGTAAACAGCGTAGAAATACTCCGGCTTGGGGACTGATAAGAGAAGTTTATTGTGAGGGAGCGCGCATCACCTAGGGGATTGATGGGCATCTTCTCAACAGCAGACGCATCCAGGACCCAACACGGCTATTTACGATAGCAGTCCACAACCTGCTCTTCGCCGACGACTGCGCGCTCCACACCACGACCGAAAAGGACATGCAACAGAGCATGAACCTCTTCGCCGCCGATAACGCCAAACTAGGATCAGACCGTCGGCACAGGCAAAACAATGGTCACACACCAACCATCACCCAACACGGAATACAGTTCTCGAATTAGCGCCAATGGCAGTCAACTCAAAACCGTGGGCAACTTCGCCTGTATAGGAAACGTACTATCGCGCATCATAGACGTTGACGACGAGGTTTCCCATCGAATCGTCGGAGTCAGCCAGGCCTTCGGTCGGGTGCAAGCCTCAGTGTGGAATCGTTGATGCCTTCAACTGAACACAAAACTGAAAATGTGCACGGTCGTCATCTTGACGACACTTATGTATGGCGGCGAACCCAGGACCCTCTACTCTAATCATGGCAGGAAACCCAACCACTTCCATCTCAGCTGTCTCCACAAAATATTTAGGCCGACATGGCAGGACAGGATCCCGAACACGGACGTCCTGGAACGAACCGGAATCCTTAGGACTCACGCCATGCTGGAGCAAGTGCACCACTACCACCTCGGTCCTAACTTGTCCTCAATGCGACCGCACATCCACCCCATACACCGGTCTGGTCGGTCACTTGCGAATCCATCGCACAGAGAATGCCGAACTAATGCCTGGGGCACCACTATACACTCGTCGTATCCGCCTGAACTGTCCACGCTGTTCAAGCACATTCCTTCATTGCATGGGCCTACTAGGTCAGATGTGCATTCATGAAAACCTGAGGTAAATCACTGCAGATACGACCACATCAGGACACAATCCCCCACCAACATATGCATCACGCTTACACTCCACCACAATTCCGCATAACCGGCACCTCTGAGAAATGTGCTTTTTCGTCTCTTTTCTCCGCATGGCTCCTTTGCTGCATGTGAGACCGGAGCGTTTTATCCCCCTTGTGTGTGTGAAGTCCTGACGTGTGCGTACGGGGGGCCAGGTCCTGTGTGTGGTACGCGCAGACGGGCTCTCTATCTGTCAGCCACTCCGTCCATTTCCGACATCAGACATATGACAGGCTCGAGCGGTGACTGGGGCCTGGGAGTGGGAAGAGAGAGTGAGGTCTACGAGTCATCAGAGTTCCTTTACTATAAACAAGCTGATGCACTTAAAGTTATCGTGATGTGCTAAAAGCCGTGGCTAGGGAGGATGCCAACGGATGGGGTAGCTTGGATCTCGCAGTCAACCCGGTGTGTGTCTGTGTGGGGTGGTGAACTGGTAGACTGAGAGTCACGCTGCATTGGCTCCTTCTTAATATGGCCTCTACGAGACTCCCACTTAGTGGGATCAAAGCCGGATGTGGCAGCACGCCTAGGGGCGGCTCCGACCGCGCCAGCCGTCGCTCTTGTTGCAGTTCATTAAAATCCTGGTCCAACGATTGTCGTAAACAAGGGGTTGTGGTGGCACTTCTGGGGTGGGTCCTGCAGCGCCAGCCACCTGCGCGCTCTCCAGCCTCCGGTTTTCTTGGCTATGTCTTTATACCGGATCCTGAGGGGGGAGGAGAGAGTGCGGTAGATGCTGTGCAAGTCTACTAAGACCATAAACTAATTCAGGTACAGGTCCCCGCGCCTGCTCTCACCCTGCTGTGGAGCACACGGTGGACATCGTCGGTATCGACGGTCGAACCGTAATAAATAGGTCATCCTGGTCTCATGACGAAGACGCCCGTAGAAAAGAAAGAAACGCACCGAGGAAAACAAGGTAACTGTGAAGAGGAAATGGCACCATCCATGCGGTGCCAAAGATCAGCCGACTGAGGGCCAGCAGAGCTAAAGTACTGGCGATGGCGATGATCAGTCGCCGTTTATAACGTCGCGAGGCCGGTGAGAGTCTGCGTGACAGCAGGGGAGAAGACTGAGAAGGAACCTCATCCTGCACCTCCGAAGAAGTCGCTTGGTACTCCAAAGCGGCCTGGCCTTCATCGGGTTCATTGAGGCAGCAGGTTGCAGACAGACCCATAGCCACGAAGATGACGGCAGTCACTACGGCGCTACTTCCGGACCGCAATCCCCTTCGAGAGAAGGCAAAATAATTCCGACGGAGGGGTAAACAATACAGAGAGAGCCTTGCCTCTGTACTCGCGTCCGAGAATGAAAATAACCAGGCTAACCTGTGAATCAGACTCGGCCTTAGTTAGCAGCACGAATCGACACTGAAATAGTAAAGTATAGGAGGACAACTCAGCCGGTACTCTGATCGTTTTGTCGCATGAAACATCTCCCAGGCGAGACAGAAAAAAATCTCCCTTTAACATCGAACGAATGGTTCGAGTAGCCATCTACCAGGGAAACCACCCAAACGCCAGTATGGCAGAAATGTAACTATTTGCATGTTTAAGTCATATTCAATTAGACCTTAGACCAACACAACGAATGACCAACCCACGTGAATCGATTAAGTAGTTTTGAAAACGGCATATTAATATACTTAGAAGTTCTCTTATCAGAGTTATGGAGGACATAATTCCCGCTTAAAATTGCTTTTATTGCATGCAGCCAACCGTACAAAAAGATTTTCTTATTCCTGAAATCTGATTTCTAGATGGAAAATGGTTCTTTTTCTATTCGTTCGACAACAGGTTGCTCTTTTCAGTGTTAGTTAATCCCGGAAAAGCTACTAAACCGCGCGAAAAATAGTTCTCCGACCATCCAAAAACCCGCTGAAACGTTGTGTCAGGGTACAGCAGTCGCATGGAATGTAGTGGTTAAGGGACAAGTCTTGGCAGTTTCTGCATTCGAAGGCAGACGCCTCCGTACGCCTCTCCGAGACATTATTTTAATTTCCAAAATTTTATTAGGCGCAGATGGGTGATGTCTTATTGGATGGCGGAAAACATTCGGCATGACACAATATCACTATGATATGCGACCATTTTATAAATGGCCACATAACTAGATCGGTCCTCCACCGCGACTGACGGTAGTACCACTGCATGATCTGCGACCACCTCTTCTCCAGACCTATGATGCTGACTAATTTGCAGTCGGCCCACATGGAAGGCCATTTCACCATCAGTCGCGCGTGGACGCATTGGCGTAGTCCATAGCTCAGCTGAAGACCGGGTTCTGTCTTTCTTGGAGTGTCTGGCACCCAGGATACCGGCTGCAGCCTCGACCCAGCACGATCGCATCGCAGAAGCAAACAGAAGACGCCACTGGAGGCTGTTTCTGTGTAGACCAGGTATAGCGCAGTCGTAGAAAACGGTACGCGTCGACTGCCAGTCAGAAAGGGGTGCGAGTGACGAGGGCGTGAGAGCCTACGCAATTATCATTAGTGGAAAATTAAATAGCCAAACTGTGATTGACACCTGTGCTTGACTAGTCTTGATAATGCGACATTCGATCGAAGGTCTGATTGCATGAGTCGTGCCGTGTTGTGGTGTAGATGTCAGGCACAAGCAGTAGGCTGGAGTCAGGACTAGGGCATAAAAGTTCCTGGCTTCCTGATGTTGTGTTTAATTAGCACAGGTGGCGGCAACTATTCTCATCGTCAAGCCATTGTCTCACCGTTTTGAAGCAATTTTGGGATGGACTCTCTGCTATCCACTTTGCAAGACCACTTAAGAGATCTCTTTGCTTACAAACGTGCCCCATGTCTTAAATAGCTACTTTCTGTCTTCGGTGAAAATGCCTACTTTTAGCTTGTTTTCCACTTCCGGACCTATGCTGGAACACCAATACAAGAAGCATTTTCTACCTTAGTTCTAGAATTTTAACAAAGTCGGCCGGACTCGGACCTTGTCCCAGATGCATAAGGGGTGGAAAGAGGGATTATGACCGATCCACCTCCAATCCACTTTCTCTTCTCACTATGGACAAACTAAAGCACCTCAAACCGCCAAAACGGACACAAGGTGTGGTTTAGCGGTTTGTAAACGACCGCCACAACAGCAACCACCCCTCCCCCAACATTATTCACTTAGAAAGTGAAATCACGCACTGTCTGGTAGGTCATATTAACTTCAAGAGTAACCTGATCTTTCTCAAACTACGAGAATGGATTCAATGGTTCCGTAATACGGCCTGCATGGAAGCTTTCCTGGGTGGGAGATACGAAACTTAGGTTGTAGCCCAGTTCGAGTACATTTAGGTACCACCACATGCAAGGCCTGCATAGGCCACCTCATCAGCCACCGTGTCCACACTATTTCCAGTCTCTAGACTTTGTATTGCCACCTAGAACGTGGTGGACGAATGAGATGGATACTGCGAAGATCCTCTTTACTATAATCATATACAGGTGCAAGTCACCACTGAGATCCCCCGACGGTGATAATCTTCATCGCCGACAGAAAAATAAATATTCGTTTGAAGGCCCGCCAATTGATCGACATTCCTCAGTGCTTGTCCGCTATTTATCAGCCAAGTTAAGGAATTTAAGTTTGCTATTATAATTCAATGTTAATTTGCGCATACAGTATAATATTTTGCGCCAATAAAACAGCCCTGATCGACGATCTGCGGGAGAAAAGGCCTTATCCTCAGTTAGGTAAGACAGTCAAAAAATCAACGGATTGTAAATTTCGCCACCTACTGTTCACGCAGAAACTAATGGAGCCAATTTCACCTCATTCAATTTGTTGCTTTCCTTACTTAAGTTAAAACTGTCTTTTCTCTTCTCTGCCTCAATGGGAAATATCAGATTACATTGATTAATTAGGTCAAATTCGTAGCTGTGGATGTGTTCTAGGTTAGTCAATGGTGTACGGTAAGCCACAATGCACCGCCAGGCTATTTATTTACAGACTGAACAGTGAGTACTTTGGTAGAGGGGTGCTCACCGATCGTGCTGCGGAACTAGTTTGTCCGGCTGTGCTTAACGGCTCTGTCTCGAGCCCAACCAGCAGCCACACAGCGGCGCGTAACATAGGCACAATAACATTGTCGACAGAGACAAGGGAGACTGGAATGAAAATTTCTGGCCTATGAGTGCTTTTATAACCGGCAGGCACTTACATATAGAGTCCAAGTTGATCGGACTTCCAACAGAAGGGCTTGCCCATGAGATAGAGCATACAGACGCTCGTATCAGTCCAGAGAACGAGGGCAGAGAAGAATGTAATCAAGAAACCCAGGAGAACGGTGGGATTCCATAAGAAAGCGGCCTGAAAGCAGGAAGCGGTACAATTGCGTAACGCAACCAGCATAAACAAGACTCTCCCACTTAGTTAAACTGCGATCAGAAGGGGTTAAACGATCAATACCGAGTGATGGTCACTCTACAATAAAGTGGGTCTTAAAGTTCTCGAGAACAATAAAACGTATATGACCGGCCCTAGTAATTTCAGTGATGGTAGAAGCAAATTTTGATGAGCTCATTCTTGCTATGGGCAAAATCCTCAGAGGCGGACGCGCTGAAACCTTTCGTCGCGCCATGGCATCGCATGACAAAAGGTAAAACTACCAACGCGCACACCATCTTTAAACAGGGTACCTTGATCTACTTCCTGGAACTTTTTTAGAGTCAAGTTTGTACGGTTTTCGGCAACTAAATTGTTGCTTACGAAAGCTATTCATATCAGCAAGCATACATGAGGACGGACATGGATAAATCAGCCAATAGTGACACCAAATTAGTGCCGGGTTGAGACCGTAGGTTCGGCTCGGAGAGGAAATCAATACGACAGGTAGACCGTCGTGACTGACGATGTCTACCGTGTGCAGACGCGGTGACTTGCGCATGAATTTAGTTTATAGTGAAAGAAGACTTGCGCAGCATCTGCCGCCCTCTCTCCTCCTTCATCTGAGTTCGATGTCAAGACATAGTCAAGAAGACCGGAGGTGAGAGAGGGCGCATGTGGATGGCACGGCGAATGAACCCACATCTAGGCGCACCACTACGCCCTCGGAAACCAATACAACAATTAAAACTTAACGATGCCTTAGTTATAGGCGACTTAAATTAACCTCTTTCTGGCTGACCTGGGTCACAGGATAGAACGAAATTCGCCATCAAAGCGCTTGCGGTCCGATAAGCTACTTGAAAATAGGCATAGCCTCAAAACGGACGGTGAGAAAATACGAGAATTATGTGACTGAGCGAAAATGAGTAAAAAGAATCAGTATTAGTAGCCATCGACATATTAAGGGGAGGTCACACACGAAACGTTTGTAGGGTGCACTTAATGTGGGTGTTAACTTCTTTCGTTTCATATTAGTTTTGCCTCGTGTCTTTAAAGTGGAGGACGATTCGTGATAACCATCTCGACGCTCGTGAGGTCTGATCTAAGATAAAAATAGCCAAACAGTCGTTTCTCTTCTTGCAACTAGTTCGGGTCAGGTTAGTTGATAAGATGTGTGACTTGTTGATCCCTAATGCATTGTATAATACCAGGCGATATCACACTTTGTTTGGAAAATCATTTAACAACTGAAGAGAAGCATCGCAAGCAGAGGTCCCGATGTAAGTACATTCCCCATTTATGAGAATTTCTAGGTGCATTTGTGATTTTGCTGTGGTCAACCACACACCCGATTTATGTATGGAAACGCACAAGACAGGTAACTTCACAACGTAGACGTAAAGCAAGCGTTTGGTCATTTAAGCACAATCTTTAAATTTTAACTCAAAACACCTAATTCTAACATGCGCGGTTAGTTCGCCGTTGGGACATTGTTTATCAACATCTCGCTCATGATGTCCTGGGTGGTAGACATTAGACGAACTTGCTGAAGCAAGGTAGACAGAAAAAAAACATGCCGAAGGACACTAGCATCAGGTTACAGGGAAAGACTATAATTTCTGGATGCTGTTCAGTAAACGATCACTGAGGGTGAGTAACTGCAGTTAACTAACTGGAGGACAAAAAAGATCCAGTGAAACCAATATAACAGAAGGCTACGTTGTCATTAACAGCAAGAAGAACATCGATTTTTTCCGATCGGAAAGATGCGGACTACCCAAATGCAGTTTATTAATACTCTTCGCCGAATATAACTTTCCCCTACGATGACAGTGGCGTTCACGTAAACTGAGAAAAGCCTACAAAGAATCGGCGTGGCGCTTTCCTGAAATTCAATGAAGTCCCCCTGTTAAGGCACAGTCAACGCGATCGGCACTGCTACTAGTCAGGTGAACACACTGGTTCAATCTACGTGTACCACAATAGGTTGCTGGCTAGTATAATTGCGGAACCAGGCTCCACACACTCGTATATTCATGCGGAGTGGAGGGAAGCTTTTCGCAGAATGCCTCGAGGTCTTTTAAGATATGTTACTTACCTCACCGCAAGTGTGGCGCTGTGGCATCACTCACTTTCCGTGCTGTTCACATACGCGGACACCCGACTGTTATCATCTCGCGTTTGCACACCACAGGACCATATAGTAAAGAGATGTGGGTGTAACGCTTGCCAAAATGACGCCAGACTAGGTGCATGAGTTCGAGGCATGCAAACTACCTGTTGAGAGGTAGACACTGGTCCTGATGTGCATCACCACTATTGTATCAAATGCAGGCGGAATGCCAATCAATTTACCTTCCATTTTTAAAGGTCATATGGGGCAATGAAAAAATATCAATCTTCGAAACCTTGAAGGGACAAATATGGGTCACATACACTACAACTTACAAAGGTGCAGCGTTTTTTGGTTATTAAACACAGCATTGACAGGAAGAGACATGGGCTGACATACGCTTAGAAAACGCGGTGAAGTGTGAGGTGGTATGACCCCTGGATCGCTGGACGAAGCCAAGTGGACTGACAGGTTCACCGCCTCGGTTGTAACCACTCTTGTTTCTGGCATGATGAGGAGGCAAATAAGGCCTAGCACTTCAGAGCCGAGGATGATCCCGACGGGAACCACAAAGCCAATCTCTTGAATGACTTTGCCTAGAGTGAGCAAAAAAGGGTTTACTCGGTGTATATGTCAGTTTGCGTCGGAGACTGATAAAAAGAAATGCTAAAACAAAACTACGTGTATTTTAAGGAAACGAATTGAAGTCCAAAAACGAAGTGGTAAACATTAGGTGATCTAACCCAGGAAATGTGGAGATCGGTATTGGAGTTGGTGGTACGGCATATATTTGGTGTGGTTAGTTTTGATTTTAGAATTGATTGGAATCCCAGAAAGCATTTTTCTAGAGAAGAATTCATGTTAGGTCTGTTCAACTGAGGGGAAACAGGCAAAGAATCATGTAAGTGATCCCCTTAAGCCCGCCCATTTGTGGTAAGGCCAGATCAAATGCCCAGGCATTTAAAGGAGTATTTTGTTGTCTCGGGTGGGTGGAATTATATGTATAACATTGATCAAGTCAGATTCGAAGGAAATTCGTCGCAAATGGGAGGCTTCACAGTGATTAATCGTCCTCTTGATTACGGATGTTAAAGAATGCTAAGTCGAGGCTCCTCAGAAACTCTATGAGTCGGTGGCCGGTTCTGCCTTTTCAGTTAAGTTAGCACATATCGGCATGACAGCACAATGCCCAATGAAAATGACGAATTTTTAAGATTGATTTTATTGGCTCTTATGTGGCAAGACAAGCTTGCATATGAGGATTTTGGTTAAGCGGGCGAAATTGGAAAAAAAACTCCAAACGACCTACCTGGCGCGTGCTCGCACTAACTGATGAGCATATCCAATTCCCAAAAGGCCACTGTTTTTAACCTAATAAGTCTAAATTCAATACCCGTGCAGAAAGACATGGACTCCTGCGCAGTAATGACACCCCCGCAACGGCATTCATTCCGTCGATTTTTACTAAGGTGTGAGGCACAAATAAACCTATCTTTACCAATGTTCAGGCAATCGAATACCATCAAGACAGTGCATTAAAAAACTGGTGTAGATGGCGGAACAAGGATAAGGTTGAATTTGCCAACTTTACATACAGAGAGTACTGGGAACAAAGGCTATTAATATGAGCGATACATCGAACGGAAAAGAAAGATAGAATTGCTTTCACACATTACTAACTTACTGATAAATGTCATTTATGGGAAAATAAGTCTAATGAGATGGCAATCGTTGATGACTTCGCAGAACTCACCGGCAAAGTACTGGGTCAGGGCAAAGATACAACCAGTAACTCCATCAAACACGCCCATTAATATAAGGCGGCGTCGATCGGTGTTTAACTCTGATCGAGTCTGCAGCGTCTCAACATACACCCTATCGCTCTCCGAATAACACACAGTTGAATTTTCTGAAGACACGGAGTCAGACTGAGACAAAACACGATCCACGGAGGCAGTGGATTTGCCCGCGCAGCCAACAGCCACATCGGAGATCATGGTAAAGGCCTGGATTCGAGCACACAAAAAGACTGACTTGAGTGAACAAATTATGGCACTATAATTAAATAATGAATTATACTATCACAGCTAACTTCCTTCAAATGGCTGACAAGTAGCGGGAAAGCACTGAAGATTTCTCGGCCAACCACATGGTATTCAAACGAGGGCTAATTCATTAAAAACGACAAATAACATCAATATCCGGCGATCTCAGTGATGGTTTTCGCCTAAATGTGATTGTGGTAAAGGAGGACCTTCGTGGTACACACTTCTTTCTGCCTTCCAACGCATGCTGTGTTTGAAGTAGTAAAGTAATGTCCAGACGACTAGAAATTGGCGTGAGAGCAGTGGCCGAGAAGAGCGGATCCAGGCTTACGCGTGTGACACACTTTTCGATCTCTAAATTCACTTGGACTAGAGTACAAACCAGGTCTCGAATCCCCAAAGGAAGAGAATTGTCGTGAATGCTATACGTTAAGGGGCCACTGAGCCCCGACCGGCAGACCGAGGAAAGTCCACTTACCCTGAAAGTTGGCTTATTGAACCTGACAACGCGTGCTGCGATGGCAGTCAGGTACAAGTTTCTAAACCATGTCCTTTATTCAGCCGCGGCAGTTTAAAATGCGTCAGTTTACCCATTATGAGGAAACGAAGAACTAGATTTGATCTGAACCTGCCTTACTTCCTCTTTCCACCTTCTAAACAGTAGTGCCAAAGCCCCAGTCCAGCCGACTGGTTTCGAAATCTGGAGCTAAGATAGAAAACGCAGATTTGACTGCTTCGCTTGCGATAGGAGGTAATAACTAAGTTCTTGAAACATAGCTGTAAGCAAAAGACCCCTCGAGTGACCTTGCGAAGTTGGCTAGCGGAAAGCGTATTTCCAGGTTACCTCAAACGCCATGGAATGTAGACTTTCAAGTGAAAATAGTCCAAACTATCTGTGTTAATTGGTCACGGATACCGGGAAAACAGGAAATATTAGGTCATAGCCCCCGCTCCATCTACTGCTTCCACCTGACATCTACATCACGCCACAGCATGACTCATGCAGTCAGCGATGCTAGAGATGCTGCGTTAGCAAGATTGGCCGAATACTGGTGTTAGTCTGTCTAGTCATTCGATTTTGCACTAGCGATAATGTCTCCCGCCATCACGACCTCGTCACTCGCGCCCTGTCCTGACTGGCAGTCGACGTGCATTGTTTACGGTGACTGCGCTCTAGCTGGTCTGCGCAGAAAAAGCCTCCAGTGGCGCCTCTTGTTTGCTTTTGCTGACTGGGGACGATGCGATCGTGATGGATCGGGGGTGCACCCATTATCCTGGCTGCCGGACACCCCCCAAAAAACAGGACCAGGGCGTTAACTGAGCTACGGGCTACCCCTGTGCATCCGCGATTGGCTGACAGTAGAAGTCTTCTCAACTGCCGGATAGGCAGGCCGTTGGATTTAAAGCGGAGGCGGTCGCGGACCTTGTAGTGGTAATACCTTCAAATGTGGCGAAGCACCGTTCTGACAGAGCGATCGCCTGTATGCCAAGGTCACAATCATAGCGATACTGTGTCACGTCAAATGTTGTTCATCGCCCAACAAGACATCAGCCACCGCCGTTCGATACAATTTAGGCAACTTAAACTACTGGTTCGGCGGAGACGATAGTGATTCGCTTTCGAGTCCACGGAATGGTGGAACGAACTGCACATCGCAACCACTCTCCGGCACGTCGTTGTATGACCGGACGTTTGAACAAGGACGCATGCTCCGAACGCTCTGGGTGGATTTGGCTAGGGTAGCCTCCAGTAAGGTCAATGATCTCTGGCCTATAAAGAGCAGCACTGGCGGAAGAGTGTCTTTTTATACTGTGTATCCTTTTCAGTATTTATGTTTGGATATTTGTACACATTCAATTACACCGTATGGGAAAATGCACAAATACATTTTCCCGTTACTCATTTTATGGGATATCGTCATTTAGAATTCGGAAATTTTTTACTCTAAAATGTTCACCTTTTTAAGGAATTTCTAAACGTTTGTTAGAGTATTCGCCTCGTCTAGTATCCAGTGCGTTATTAACGGTGCCTCGGGAGCGTTCAGCGAATTTCCAGTAAGTTTAATCATTTTAGGGTCTTGAGAGTGTGTCTTCGCAATGACTTGAAGAGATACGTGCATTTACTTTATGAAAATGCATATGTAAGCTGGAAACCCCGAAGATAGCATGATCTTTCACAAACCTAACCACAGACTCTGAAAATGGCACAACATACAAAGAGCAGATTTTACAGTTGGTGTGTTATTGCGAGGAAAAGTATCGAATTTATATACTGCAGATGCGCAATCTCATAAAACGTTATTCAAAATTCTAAAATGTGCTTCCGATTCGAAGATATTACTTGAGTAGTGTTGTATTATTAACTGTCGCACAGCATAACTCCATGACACTTCAGTCACGTCAGGATGTCGGATTTTGGGGGCATTTGGTTTGGTCTGCCTGCAAAAATGCACTTTTAGATAACTGCTTGAGTACATAGTATGGCTTTCTCGTTGATTTTTGGTACTCTTATAAATTTAAACACACTTTCCAGAAAACATTCGTTCTTGTGCTCATTTGGCAGAAAAGTAAGTCTCCTTTAAATTTTATACCTGAAGAAAATGGTAGTTGTCGATTCTAGAAAACATTTTAATCCCAAAATAACGATAAAAACTCCCTGCCGTTAAACTTACCGTCAGGTTTTTTAAACTACAAGCTGTATAAGCTCCGTGTAAAGAAAATCATACGTTTCTATATGCTCCTAAGACGACAATGTTTTATGAATGGACATTTCATGGCCTTAAAATTCTCATAGCTATAAACTTCTTTAAAACAAGACGTATTTTTTCCTCAGGTATAAAACTTTAAGGAAGCGTAATTTGCTACTAAAAAAGTACTAGAAAAGTGTTTTTGTGAATATTTTCGACTAAATACATTTGAATTTATCTGGACATGGACAAGCTGTTATATCTACCATCGTGTGGCAGAATACCAAGATATTTCGGTCACGTCAAGGTGCCGGCTTTTGGATGCACTTCTTCCCGTCGGTTTTCAAATGCCTAACTTTTTGAAAAACGATAGCTAAAGTAGCATGATTTTCCTATTAATTCTCGTTACCTTCATACACTTAAACATGTTTTACAGGGAACATACACAAAACTATTCTTTCCTGCATCAAGTTGGTAGGGAGTTATTTCTTTGAATTTTATACTTGAGGAAGTGGTGTTTTTCGGATTCAGAAAACTTCTCGATTCCCGATCGATTTTGAACCCTACCTGCCGTCAAACCTGCATTCAGGGTTTCAAAACTACATGCCTCATATATTTCCCATGTGAGGGAAATCATACATTTCTAAAGGCTATTAAGAGGGCAATGATTTATAAGTGGACATTCCACGGTCTTAGAAAATCTCATAATTTGAAACTTCTTAAAAGCTAAATACATCGTTTTCTCAAGTATAAACCGTGAAGAAGACATAATTTGCTATAAAATGAGTACAATAAAGAATATTTTCGTGCATGTTTTTTATTTAATATATCTGAAGTTATATGGGCATCGAAAATCAAGGGGGAAAATCACACTGCTAAAGAAGTCGTTTTTACGGAGTGTAGTTTCGCAGACGACCGGAAAGAAGTGCCTTCAAGAGCCGGAACCCTGACGTGACCGAAATATCTTGGTATTATATCGCAAGGGGATTAATATTACAATCCTACTTAAATAACGTTTTCGTGTAGGAAGCACATTTCAGAACCTTGACGCAGCAATTTTTCATGAGTATTATTTAGCGGAAATGTTGTTGACTGATGACCAAAATGCTGCCATGTGCGAGGTAACCCTTAGGTAATCAGCGTGATAACCGGAATTAAGCAGCCTTTCTGGACTGATAGAGCACTTAGAAGTCCGTTCAGTATCGTGAACATCGGTTCCTATTACAAACTGAAATATACAATAAAGACGCCCAGAACATGAAGTTTCAATATGTAAAGTGGGAGGAGGGTGTCGAGTCCAAACTGCTCGTGTGTAGCCTTGTGTTCGAAGTGATGTAAGACACTTAAAAGATGGGTTAAAAGAGGTTAAAGAATAAACAGGTGAAAAATTCAGAGCCGACTGCTTCCAACAAACCACATCACCAAGTTCGGCAGGCCTCGAGGGTGCACAAAGACGCATCACAAGGGACAGTTCTAAAAGTTTGGACTGACTTTTTGCATTGGCGACTGCATGGCTTTAATAAGAATTGCGTAGGTGAGAATGTAAACTGTAGATGCTGATGTCAAAGTTCTCTACGTGATTTTGATGGCACATATGAGGTCCCACGGTGGTTAATGTCACCGGACAGAATTAAACAGACTGTAAATTGAAACAAGCTCATCGTGTTTAGAAAGTTGGGGACTATGTGGGGCCTCGAGAAGACCAAACGGAAGGCGTTAGCTGAAGGGCATACCCCGATAGAAGCAAAGCTTAAATATTAAAGAGAGACAGGTAATTGAAACAACTTGGATTTGGAATGATCACTGGTAGCAGGCAAGAACAAAAAGCTTGAGCAGGGCTGAATAAACTTCCCTATGGATACTAGCAGGGTAACAAGGCGCTCTAAATCTTACAGTTAAACCACCAAGTGTTGACGTCTGTTAACCGCTCCTCGTCAGGAAAGGAAGATAGCACGGCTGATTTTGTGCAGTCGTTCGGCACAGAACTAAATACTATCGGGAATATGAAACTGATAAGGAGCATCAACAAAAACAAGGGGGAATAAAATGGGAATTCCGGTTTTAGGTGCTGTTGTTAGCCATCTACCCCCAACCCCAGGACGGCAAGATTTTTCATTTGGGTTCGAGTCTAGTTCGCGCCTTATGATGGAATACCCACAAAGACGAGGAAGACCGAAATGGTCATTTCTGGCTTATTAGCCGTCGTCCGCCAGTCATACCTAATCCCAGGTGTGAACCACCTGGGAATCGAACCCGGGGTTTTTGGTCATTGAGTCGAGCGCTCTACCAATGAGCCACGGGCTCTTGGTCCTGTCGCTATGCGACTGTCTGAGAGGGTTTGAGATTGAGCCCCAAGGCATAACGGGACGAGCATGTCCCGTAACTTGATCAGTGAGCGCCACTTCATCTTACTTAGATGTGTTGCCGGTTGGATGGGCCATGGGCTAATGCCCCGACAGCTGCTGCAAATGATACTAACAGACGAGTACTGATGATGCGCACAATGCTGTCCTACTTTAGGATGAAACATTCGTTTCAGGGACTAGATCCTTCCCAGTTCTCCTTACCCTTCTTGTTAATACTCCTCGGATATCGTTCGTGGTTGCTACGCCACCACCAAAGAGGACTCTAGGGCGGGTGTGCAGGAAGAAGGACAGCATTTGCAGTCTGTCCTACAGTCGGGCCAGATTGGTAAACGTCATTCATACGTACCTCTGAGTGTCAGCTAATTTTGTTTTGGAGATGAGGTGAAGTAAATTACTCAAACAGTTCTGCAGGGCAAAGCGTTAGCTTCAGTTGCTAGAACAACAACGTCCACTGGTGCGTTAGTGTCACAATGTGCTGCGCATACTTCAACGTTTCATGCCGGGCATAAAGGCCAATGGATTTCCTATTGTTATAAGTCAACTTTACCCGAATTACCAAAGTAATTATTATGTTTGACGGCCAGCAAACCAATGGTGTGACGAAATGTCATCAAGGTGATCCATTTGCGAAGCAATTGCCAAAAAGATCCGAAAAAAGCATTCTCACAACCATACAATCACGTCTTCTGTTAACTTGTACAATCAAACGGGGACGTTAAGCAGGCGACTCCGAAAGTATTTGAGGATAATATCTGAGGCATATGCCCATGTTAATGTGAGGTCCTCTGGATGTAAATAAAAATACTTAGGAAGAATAGACAAGATTTTCAAAAGGGTCCCAAGACGGCAAAATCCCGAGTTGGGAACGGTTTTGCACAGAGGCGCAAAAGGGTCTGAGAAAAAAGGGCAGGGGTATGATTTATGGCCGGGGTTACTTACTCTTGGTAGCATTTGTGTCAATCAACAGAGCTGAACATCTAAGAACTTTGTGGCATCATATATTTTGATTCTGAATACTGTCCCCAATTAAAAGGTGACACTATTTTTGCCATTTAATGATAATAGCAAATTTAATGTCCCTTTGAAAACATTCTTAAAGAAGTATTGAATTGTCATATTGTACTCCGATGACTACCTTAAAGCATCTTGATCACTCTCACGCGGCAGCCATCACGATGTCTTTTTATTTCTTCCTCTGGCAAGTACAAATAAATATCGCCAATTATTTTCTTTTAGCACAATTGCTCCTCGGAGTAAGTAACCCCGGCCATAAACCATACCCTTGCAGAAAAAAAGTATTAAATGCCATTTAACTACCTGCAGGGCGTTTTCAGGAAACCTGGAATTGACTTGTCAATCACTTGTGGAGTCGAGGCAGTTTAACAGAAGAGCACACAGACAGCCGTCGAGAATGAAAAACACGGAGGTCAGTAGGGCAGCATGAACCCGTGCCTGTATATTTATCTCAAAAGTGTTAAAGTGAGGAATTTTAAGCCACCTATGCACTTTTAGCGAAAGGCAGCGAATGCTGACTGATTCAGACAACTTACAGTTGTAACTAGCCTATACGCATTTGAGCATAGTGGTCTGTACATCAAAATGCCCTTACTACACTGAAATATAATTAACGAGGACAATTTATAGAATATGAAAGATGCTTATGTAGAATGACAGCTGGAACAGAGCTCACCACTAGAAAGAGTCCAGTAAGTCCGTTACCCGTGAGACCGGGCGGTAATGAGGCAAGGTACAAAATCCACGGCGGTAACTTCAGAATTACCATTAGGCCTGGAAGCGCGGATATAAAAAAGTGCAGAAGGGAAGAGAAATTTTTTTTGGGCTATTGGTCTACTTTTTCTAAACTACGGTTTCCTCTTCGGATGTGGCCTATGTTCAAGTTAAATAGTTACTGCTGTGTACACCGCAATGTTACAGGGGGAGTAAAAAGAAGAAAACAGGGCTCGGAAGACTCGCTTAACCATGCCTGTTGACAGTTAATGAATGCTACGCGATTATCCCGCCAGATCTGATAGATTTAGGCTTAAATATTTATATCCCCTTTCGCACTCAGCCTACAAAGCTTCAATCCGAGGGATTTATTCTGACTTAGCACATTAGTTTCTGAGGAGAACAAAATGGCAGAAATTTTAACAACTGGAGTGCCTACTAGAAAGGACACAAAGAATGCTGGGAGACTCACTGCTGAGTCAAACCCCTCGCAGATGTGTCATGTAGTGACAGGATATCGGCAAAACATGTTCTGAGTTTAGTACCAGTCTCGCTTTGTATAAAAACGTGCTGTGCGGAGGAGCAGGTCATGTGTGACTGCCTAACTTTGTCCGTCCCTTGAGCCCAATTCCAGCGTGAGATAGGTGACCGGCTCGGACAGTGGACTGACGCCTATGAGAGGGAAGTGGGGGGGAGAGAGAGGTCGAGTCTGGGGATTTTGCCCCACAACAATCAGCGCATATTTCCCGCTGTAGAAAATATGACGTGCGTTAAAAGCCGTGGCTTGGAGGGCGGTCAACTGGCAGGAGGTAATCAAGATTTGTCTAGCAGAGTATGAACGACTGAGACCGGTGGGCTCGACAATACCAAAAATGAACGGCCCTCCTAAAATTCACAAACAAGGGCTGCCTCTACGTCCAATCTTGGATATGAGGAATTTGCATTATCATACCGTTGCAAAATGGCTAGTGGAAAGACTAAAACCATTGCAAAGTTATCTGTACCCTCGAAGTTTAAAAGACTCCTTTAAGTTCGTCGAAGCTATTAAAAATATTGACGTTGGCGGACGGAGGATGTTACCACTGGATGTATCATCGCTGTTTGCCAACGTACTCGTGTCAGAAACAATCAACGATCTTTGTGATGTTATTCGTGATACGAACTACCCCTTAGACATGCCTGTGAAAACGCTAAAAGAACTACTGACGCTTTGCACACAAAAGGTCCAGTTTCTGTGCAATGGTCAACTATACAGGCAGGTAGATGGTGTGGCAATGGGATCACCGCTTGGACCGTTACTTGAAAATGTTTTTATGGGCAAAGTCGAGAAAATAAGATTGCAAGACACCACTAATCGTCTCATCTTCTACGGTCGGTACGTGGACGATATCTTCTGTCTGGCGGATGGTACCACCGATACCGAGAACCTTGTCCCAAAGTTCAAAAGTGCGCACCCCTGCTTAAAGTTAACTGCAGAGGCCAAGGCAGATAACGAAATTGCCTTTTTCGATGTCCTTCTGCACAGGCAAGAGGATGGGTCTATCCAGCGCACGGTTTTCCGAAAGAAAACCTGGACGGGACAATACGTTAATTTCCACAGTTTTGTTCCCCTAGACATCAAACGGAATTTAGTTCAGGGATTGGTGGCTAGAGTGAGACGCATCTGTTCACCTGAAGCTATTGAAGAAGAACTCCAACAGCTGCGGAACACACTTCGGGAGAACGCGCTGCAAAGATCACTGTTGCGACTGCGGAAAAGAAAGAGGTATTCATAAGATTGCCTTTTGCAGGAGACGCAGAGAGCGAACTAGTCAGACGGCGCTTAGCTACAGCTATCACGAGGGCATTCCAGCGGTGAATTTACGCGTATGCTTCACAGACTACCTTTGGAGGCCACATCAATTTGCATTTATTCATCCAATTGCTCCTGTGGAGCAGAATACATCGGTTTCACAACGAGACGCTTGGTAAAGAGGGTGCGTGAACATATGCTCGCCTGGCTAGGCAGAGGTGAGACCCGGCCGATTTCAAGTTCTATTCTCGCACATTTAATCGATACGAATCACCGAATCGATGCCAAGGAAGCGTTTCAGGTTGTCTACCGACATCAAAATGCTTCTGTAAAGGCCTACACCAACGGATACTAGCAACGGCCGAGGCAGTGGCTATACGGCTAGCGAATCCGGTATTATGCTGTCAGAAAACCCTGAGACAAGCGCCCTCCCTGCCGTGGCCAACGAGAACCCCAAGTGATGACGACATGCCGCCTAAATCCCTAATTACAGTGAGGGTTACTCCGTGTACTCAATCCAAGAGCATCACTCAAAGACTCTCTTACCCCCCTCCCCTAACTCTGAGGACCAACACCCGTCGATCTTGTCATGCGGACGGCGTGGGGATGATGAGTGTTAATGACTTAATAGCCCTTGAGACACCTATAAACACTGTTGATTTTGTACATTTTCATTCCTTCATGTAACTGTATTGGCCTGACGAAGAATTACCGAAAACACGTGTTTGCCAACTTGACTTTTCAAGTGTGACATGCGAATATTTGCGAAACTTAGATAATCAAGATATATCAGTAGAACTCAATACGTCACATTGATTCTGCCTGAGAATGCTGACTGCTGACCTCTCTTTGTGTTAGCGCTACCCTTGAGGGTTCTCATTATACCTATCCCTTGATTTCTGTTCTTCGCAATGGTACCTACGGTCAAACTCTCAAGTTGCCTTCCCCCGGGGTTGGTAGTGGCTGACTGGGGACGGCCGCTAAACTAAAAATGACAACTCCAATGATGGTAACTTTTATTAAAACCACATTTTCATGAATGTGAGCCCGTCACTACGTGACAGTCAGAACGGTCTCTACATGCGGAATCGCAAGGCGAAACAGAAGTTCCCACTTACGTCCAGCAGTCAGAATGATTCGACGAATGTCTTACTCCTATGTCTCTAGAGCATAAAGTAATTCAACAAACGGTCAGTAACGGTCTCGAAAACAGTACCACTAAATTTGGGAAAACGGACTGTGCGGTTTATTGCTGTTGCGTTTGCAACTTTCTCAGTTGTCGCCAATGGCCAACTTAGCACAAATAAAGGCCCAAATGATTTAACGACCCCTCTGATTTTGCGCCCATTATCGTCATTGACTCACATATTAATGGTGCCGTTACGGCTGACAGACAAGGGTCACGTGACCCCGACGTCACCAAGCCTCCCAGGGAGCGAGAAGAACTCACAGCGCAACGAGACGAATTTACATTTGCGAGGAGGACTGTGACAAAAGACCGCTAAGAGAAAACGTAAACTTAAGACACGTGATTTGCTACTAATGGCCACGGAGATGCACCCGCTCGTTGAAGAATTACCGTGCAAATGATGCATGCAATTGAATAAAAAATCAGGCAGTGCAGGTTCATCGACAAAAATAACTTGCAAAGACCTCACTGAAGATGATAATACTGAGGAAGCTGCCGAGAAAGTTGACCATGGCAGCTGGCTTTCGACCTTCCCGATCGGAGAGTTGGCCAAGGAGTACGGTGGTTAACAGGCCGAAGGAGCCTGTGATTAGGCTGCAAATTGTGGAAACTTGTGCGGACCGTTTTTGCACCCACTCCAGCTTTGCGACGTCGTCTGGTCGAGCAGAGCTAATGACAGGAAACAGTGAAAGTTAATACACCTATTAGGCAGGCCTTTGATTAAAGCGTCTTCGATGGAGAACGAGCTAGGAAGTATTGCCTCTGCGTAAACCGTGAAAGTGTACGAGGTGCATGGATTAAAATCGGACGGCGACTTTTACCCTCGTTCCTTGTTTCTTGGAACAAAAACAAGAGAAGGAGAACATTTGGCGCCAGTCCATGTACTCCGAATGCACTCCAGGACTTCAATAAGTTACTCATGTGCGGTAAGACCTGCTAAATTCACTAGAGTGGGGGCTACGTCAAAAAGTTTGGCAGTAACTGATCGCAAAACTCAGAACATGTTTGCTTAAAATAAGCAGATTGTCCATTTAGTGCAAAATGATGACAGTGAAGGAGTAAACAAGGCGCGCGCTATGCCCATGGGCAACCAAGCGACCAGTCACTCAATGGATCCAAAGGTCAATAAACTGGCAACGTGCAACGAAGGGACGAACCGACAGAAATACCAAGTCCAAAGATGGCAAAAGCAATTGTGAAACTGCAAATAGGATCTTAAACTGTTTCCAACGCGGTTCACGGAGAAGAAAAAGAGTGGCTACTAAAGGCTGAAAACTTTGCAAACAAGTCTACTAAATGAAAAAAGTCCTAGTGTACACAGGCTGCGACTGATATTCTTGAGAGAAGAACAAAAAAGGCACGCACTTTCAATGGCGAGTTAGCATTTGCAGTCTAGAAGAAATAAATGATGTAATTGCCAACACTTGGGGACTAGAATACCAGCACGAATGTGCTGAAGACAAACGTAAGTACCAAGACAAAGCTTTAACATGTACTTCCTTACACTGTTCTAATTGATCAATTCTATCATTTGACAGCGCTGTAGAGGTCACATACTGCCTTGGGGTTGGAACATCATTAAGAATGTATTGAACTCAAGGACGGTTAGTTCGAACTAAATGTTCGACTTCTTCCTCTTATAGTCATGTGACTGAATTATTTTCCTGTGCGGCAAAACGGTGAAGTCTACAGAAAGTCGACAAATGCCTGGAGAATATGGTTCAACTCGACTTTAAGGCATACAGCCTCATAAGTCCTCTCAATCATATGGGCGACGAGCCCCCTTGTTAATAAAATTGTTCATGTTCTTGGACACAACGCTGGTGGGATTGGGCAAGATGGCAGTATTCTACGAGCACCTTTAAGGCCAAACGTAAACTGAGGAGGCCTTAAATTGTCTCAGGTAAAAACATGCCACTGAGTTTGAGTCGAGGTCACTTATTGCCTTGATGCTCTACATGCCATTACTGCGACTCACTTCAGAGTGAAGAAAGTTCTGATCTACTTGAAACAAACATATCTTTGGTTGTGGTATCGATGGCCTTAAATCGTTGCACGAGTTCCTTGAATAAATATATGATTGGAACTTATGAGTGGTGAGCAAGCTGACGTATCAGTCGACGTGCCCCAGGTGTAAGTAAGCACTTCCTGGTAAAAAAAATTCAAAGCCTCATTTAGTCTACCAGACGGAAACAATGTCCGAGAAAATTTTTCGTTCTTTACCACTTCACGAAAATGTACCTTACATAAGGGCGACGAAAATTAGTTTTAAGGAAAGTAGAGTGATAGGGTAAATGTCAACACATGTTGAGCTCTTAAGAATTAAGAAAATACCAAGCAGCCTCATGTGTCTTTTAGTCAATTCATTCTGCCCTGTCTGACGAACCGTAGAGAGACCTTTTATCGAAATAACGGAATGCCCTAGTTGCGCGTATTCGAGATACAAATAGTTTGAAAGAGCATGCTCTGAGTCACTAGTAACTCCAGTCTGTACTTCGATAGAGGCAAAACGTAAGCAGGAGGAGAATCCATACGACGAGTTCAACAAGTTTCTGTTGTGAATCAGGTTGCAGGGTAGTTTAAGCTAAAATTCCAGAGGGAGGACTCGATGGACGTACCAACCTGCAAACAGGTAAACACTTAGTCATGCTTTAGACCGAGCGTACAGAGACCAGTCGAAGACTCAAAGAGAAAGGTGACCTGCTTTGACATGCCTAATTAAAAGCAAAGATGTGGTGGTAAAGTTAATTGGCGCATGTTTTATAAAGAACTGTACGAACTGACCATGGTGCGGACAAAAAGGTCGGGAAGCATTTTATAACATCGGTTACCTGTTATCGTATTCACATGGACTGGGTCCCGTTGCATTTGCTGGCAAGCCGGCTTCCGCACTAAACCTGCTCAACAAAGCAGCGTGAAAAAGATATATTTACAAGAGAGCAATGCCAGCAAAGAGCCTATTAGCAAACGGCGGAGCAAAAGGTGCATTTACACGTCTTCCTATCTATCAGGTACCACACATTTATCCAACGCACGCTTCAACGATCATGTCAAAGCAGCCTACTTCATTATTACCCATATTCTGACCCGAAGTTCCGGTTAACATCATCAAGAGGCCATTTACTTTGCATAAGAATGCCTTAACGAGCCTTAAAGTTGGTGTGCGTCAAGGGAGGTACTGCGGATCCGGCCAAACTCAAGAAATCGTTAGTCCCTGGAGCAAGAACCAGAACACCACTTCTAGTTACGGAAGGACTCAAGTCCGAATCCATCATATGGAATACTACACATTCTACAATCGTCTCAAAGTAACGCACGATTTAGTCGCTTTCAGCCATCATTGGGCGTTACCCCAAACAAGTGTCATTATCATGGTAGGAGGGTTTTGCACAGGCAGGTATGTTAGCAGTCTTGGTTCATTGAACTTCAAAAAGATGGCCACTTATTCGAGGTCCATTTAAAGTCGATTAACTGGAGTCTATCATGGGCCACCTCACACCTACCGACACCGGTGTAGTCGACTGAATTTCAACTGGATTTTCTCATACAGGTCCACGCCCATTGACGACCGAAACGCTCCCTTTCGTCAACGGGCTTTTAGTTACTGTTATACACTCGGACAACTTAATGGATACAAACGCACTGTCCGATGACATTTCTCGTCCGACTATGGGCGAAAGCACTTTTATAGCAAATTTTAGGATATAATCCTCGCCAGTGGAGTTGTATGCAGAAGCCATGCCAATCTTCCCTGTATCGTTCCAATTTTAGTATATGTACCGCCGAAGCAAGGACGCCTTCGGACTCAAGGCACCAACAACCCGGAAACGTCGACTTCTCTCACAAACACCTCTACTATCACCCCTGCTGTAAACCTCGCGACGAATACCACCCCCGTCAGTGATCAGAATGCCCATGCCCGCCGTCATCGATCTCCAGCAACATCCGCCCTTTCCCAACTCCTGTGTCGACCACGGCGTCCACAGCACAATCTCTCCCACTCCCCCTCGATGGGACGACGCCCGACGTCCCGTCATCTACTACCATCGCCAGCCATGTGGACTCGGTCCCAAACTGTCCTTATTGCGATCGCATATTCACCCACACATTGGCCTAGTCGGTCACCTGCGAATCTATTGCACGGAGACCAGCGAAACAGCGCCTGGAGTACCAACATATGCCAAACGCACTCGCCTCAACTGCCCGTATTGCCATCGCACGTTCAGCCACCGCATGGACCTACTAGGCCACATGGGAATTCATGAAAACGAGCGATAGACCACCGCCGATTATACCATACCAGCACACCTCTCAACACCAACACCTGCAACACACATCCACACCACCCATCAACACACAACGTAGACACACTGACGTAAGTGGGAAGTGTGCTCTTGGACCCTCCTCCATGTGGGTCCTCTGTTACATGTGTGATCGAGCCTCAAACTATCACGGTGAGTCAAACGCCGTAGCTTGGAAGGCTGCCGACTGATGGGTTAACTCAGTCCACGCAGTCTTCCGAGTTGTGTGTGACTGTGTGGGGTGGCGGACTGGTGCATTGCTTCAACGGCTCCTTTCTAACGTGACCTCTGGTACTCTCACACATGTGAGATGTATGCCGCCCACCCTAGGCTATGTGACACCTTGGTGCTTGTGTTTTTGTGGGTCGTACATGTGGCGCGCGCGTAGACGATGTCCCTGCCATTGCCGTCATTCCCAACACCAAACAATTGATCGCCTGGACAGTGACTGGGGCCTAGGAATAGAGAGTGAGGTCGGCGACTCAATGCAATTTCATCACTATAAACAATCTGACGCGCTTGAAGCTACCACGGTGCGCTAAAAGCCGTGGCTTGAAGGGTTGCCAACTGACGGGAAACTTGGACCTCGCAGTCGACCCAGAGTGAGCGTTTGTGTGGAGTGGCCGACTGGAGGTCTGAGGGTCAGGCTGCAATGGCTCCCTTTTAATTTGTTTTTTTATGGCACTCTTACCTATTGGGGTCCGAGCCAGATGTAGCGGCACACCTAAGGGCGGCTTCGTCCGCACAAGCCACCTGCGTCTTCTCCCGCCTCCGGTCTTCTTGACTATGTCTTGACACCGGGCCAGGTAGGGGAGGAGGAGAGAGTGCGGTAGGTGCTGTGCCAGTCAAATATCATTACAAAGTAAGTCACGCACAAGTCACCGTGCCCGCCCACCCTGCTGTGGAGCACGCGGTGGACAACTTCGATCACGACGGTTGAACATTCATCAATGATGATGAGGACCGTGGTCAGCGCTGAGGACCAAAGAGCGCGGCGACAATTTACGTGTGATCTAGTTTATGGTGAGGGAGGTTTGCTTGCTGTTCAAGCCGCCTTCTCTTAAAACGCTCACCCTGTTCCATTCGCAAAGTTGAGTCAGTACAACTGGAGCTGAGTGTTAGCGCACTGACTGACGAAACTAACTCAACGTATGAGGACTCACATGCAGTGCTCTCTACATATACATAGAAAATGGGCGCTAAGCAGTGTCGCAGAATCCTTATTAAAGCGTAAGGCCGCATGAAGAAGACATTGCAGTCCACTCCTCTGTTCAGTGAAGGACCAAGTTGTCCCGACAGTCGGAGGCCGTACCGTGACAGCATGGAGATTAAGTTCTGACTCATGTGACGAAAGTTACCTTAGGTCCACTCTTATTCCCCCTTTTCTATCCCCTGAACTTGATGGTAACAGGAGTAAAATAAAAATAACGAGATTGGATACGGCTTGAAGCCTCCGCCCAACGCGTGCCACATATACCTTTGTCCCTGTCTATCTCAAATACAGCGGCAGAGTCCGCTCTAAGGACTCATGACAACCGAAACTGAAAGATCTACCCCAAAATTGTCCCAAACATTTTAGGGACGAAAAATCTCGCCCAATATAAGAACTACACCTTAGGAACGTCAGTAAGGGAGGTTTGTTGGATCGCTTTGGCGGGTAAATTACGTATTTGAGAATAGCGAAGATGATGCAAAACACATTCATTAATTCGACGGCAAATTTCGGACGTTATTATTATAGGCGGATGGGTAAGTTTTCTCCAGAAATCCAGCATAAAATAGTGAATGAGATAATTTGAGATCTCTAGATCAGCTAATCAATTTTTCCATGTTTGGGGCAAATTTTGTAGTATAGACGTGTTCTGAAATCGCACTTCGAAAACACAAGTATCCTGGAAAGTCCCTACTGCGCCACTTGATCTTTAAGAGGGTGAAACTATTAAAAGCCATCAGAAAACACCTAAGCGTTGATGAGGCCGCAACACATTTAACCACTCTACTTGAAGACAAAAAATCCACACTACCTACCTATCTGATCGTCAATCAGTTTTTCTATACACCAATGAGTCCTCACGGATATAGTGAATAAAAACGATGCGTCCGATTTGCCGGATCTCTTGTGGTGTTTAGTAGCTGATTTAAAGCCTGAGATGACTTACTATTAGTGTCTATATCGTTGATTTCCTTCTATAATTGACGCAAGTAATGAGACCCTACAGACCTCTTGGGTTTACAACCACGCTCATTCATTATGAGTAAAGCGTTTATTTAAAAGTTCAGCTACTTGAAATTACGTCTGATTAGTTAACAAACGTTTAAACCTGAGTCCATTCTTAAAGGAAGAAATTCGGACCCAAAACTAGCCTATTAAAAATTTGCACTATTTAATTTAGATGATATTTTCCCCAAGTCTTCAACTACGTGACGGATATCGGGAAGTATAAGACATTTTCTTAAGTTGAATTCCTTTACTGTGGATGAATTTTAAGTCAAAAATTACGTGATCACGAGCTTACCAGAAGAACGTGTATTGGAGGCTAACAAAACCATGTCCGATTGCAGCAACAATAGAGAAGCTGACCGCAACATGTAAAAGGATGATCGTTCTCATTGGATGAGGCATTTGGGGGTTGTGACGAATTTCATTACTAAAAGTCAGAAATAATTGTTTAGTAGACAAAGAAAAGAAGGTACATGGATCTTAAGGTATGAAGCGTCGTCCAATGCCTACAGACAACATATTGCAGCCAACATGATGTCTATCAGCTGGTTATCAGTAGAATTATGTGACGAACCTACCGGAAAGACGTTGCGGGGCAACAGGTTAGTCGTAAAAAAACCCGCAACCTAAATTCTGATGTGTCTGAAGAAGAAACGTTTTGCGATTTTAATAGAAGGTGTGCTCGAAATAGTCATTGCCATTATTTAAGTTGGTCACAGAGGAAAGAAGAAGGCCGTATGCAACTAAAAGATAGAAGGCCCATGCCTAAAAATGAACCGTCAGGTTCTCAGTCCCATGAGCTTAGTTACTGGCTATTCGGCACGTCCACAGTTAGCGAATATTTGAACGGACTTCAGCAAGGACCCGTCGATGATAACGAAATTTTAGAGTTTAAAAAATAAACATCATGGAGTAACAGCGGTCTTGGCAACAGGGCGCCTAGAGCTATGATATACAACACCGACTGTCTCCTAAAATACCGAAAATACCGGATGCCTCACCCTACGTTTTGATCACTAACCGCCAATAAACAAATTCATTTATCACTGCTGGCTGATAGTTACTCTCGTGAGACAAAACGCTCGGAGAGACAGCCACGTACAATCCTAACGACTGTTCGTTACGAATACATGCTCAAAATTTCAAAGAAACTTCATCACTATGTCAGATCCAAATGTTATGATCAATTTTGCTGCTTCCACTGAAACCGACGAGCTCCGAAACATTAGTCCGGGGAGCGACCGAATAGTATGTTAACCGACCTACATAACAAAAACGGACTCCCTGTACTAGATGCAAGCAGGTGCACATGCCCCTCGACATCGGGACATGCATGCAGTCTTCACTGGTATAACGTGGATGTCTTTTGCCTGTCCGAAAATAGAATTCCGAAATTGAGCTTCAGGTAAATTAAGATCCCGGTGCGTTTTGAACTTGCTTACCTAGTAGACAATGGTGAAAGAAGGCTGGGCTTTATTTAACAAAACTGGTGGTTGTCACCAAAATATTCCGAAATCGTCGTAGACATTTGCAGATCTGGTATTTAAACGGTAATCATGCAGAAGGACAAAATGAACATATCTGGATCATCCCGAAGATCCATAAATGGACTCATGAAAGCAAATCAATGCCTGGTTTCGAAAATGGAAACATCGGTGATTAAGACCGTTTTTTGTTTAAATTTGCCTCAAAGTTCATTTTTTCTCCTCGCCTAAAATGTCCTCTGCAAAAATGGTTGGTGTCCCAGAATACGGAAAATCCAGCGAGACCTTGCTATTAAGCTTGACTAGAATGAGATGGCAGTCCGCTAGGCAACTGAGAAAATTCTAGGGCTTACGCGGCGCGCCCTAATGGCTATCCCGATGCAAGAATCTCCCGGTTGTCTGTCTAGGCGGTTCGATCTAGGTTTTGTGACGAGGATTCCTTTTGTCAGCGCGTGTAGGCAAGGAACAAGTAGGCAGATATGGTCGCAAACACTAATAAGTGGAAGGAGCGACCTCTCTGAAGTACGTCTCAAAAATCTGCGACATAAAAAGTTTATTAAATTATTCATCAAATTAGTGGTAAGCACTTCGGCTCGACTGACTGATTTTCAACTTGAATCACCCGTGGACACCCCTTGGAATTAACTGATGTCCGCTTAAAGCTTTAGAGAATTTCAGGTGTTTCGGGACGAGTTGCTGTCAAGCATACCTTTAAGGCGGCATTGTGGCTCAAATTCAAATTGCTTGAAGGATCTCCTATGAGAAGGGAGGTCAAGACCTGGTTTAACCCAGTCAATAAAGACAAAAAGGCGGTTCCGCGATGTGCAGTCCCTGCCGCCGGCAACTGGGTGGAGTTCTCTAGACCAGCTACTACAGATTATCATGTGTGGAGAGGTACAGTCAGTAAAATAAGTGAACCCGTCTGGGTCGGGCACACTTGCATCTTTAAGAAATACAAGTGCACGAGCACCGACTGATGTTCATGCACATACACGTATGCATGCACACTCATCTATGCATGTTTTTTCTATATAAAGGTAACAAATGTGTACTTTGTATGTGGTTTTCTCGCAACTACCACTCACTTTTAACCTTTGCTAGCACCGGCCCAAACCATACCACTCAGGCCCAATTGGGTTGGGTTGGGTCACAAGGTTGGGCTACGGTCTGGGCATCGGATCTAAATGAACCAATTCTTACGCCAAATTACAGTCATATTTTGAGTGCGTATGGGAGTAATTCCACTGAACGTGGGACGCTGATTGTGCACAATCTTAAGCATATACTAACGCATACTTTAGTATATGCTAAAGATTGTGCATCCGCAATTACGAATATGCTGATCAGCATATATATGCGAGCATCGATGCTTGCACCAGCCTATAATAATTACAACATAATAAACATAAGCTTATTTTTCCAAACAGAGAACTTGGAGAAAGAAACAAAACAGGAAAATGAATATTTCTTGAAATTTTTATTACTCTGATAAGACTTCTGGTGTGCTGTTGACTGTTACAAAAGTTATAGCCGCTATAGCAGCAGCGTCGGTACACTGACGCCAAATCGCTAACGTATTGCGTTTAAAAGTAAATGCTGGATGCTTTATTTAAATAGACCTCAAGTGTAATGTATAAACAGGGAAATAACCACATGCACAATTTCGCCCTTGATAATTCAACACAGTAAAGGCCTCCGCAGGCCGACCTAGACGCTAAGACGTTAGTGCATTCAAACATGTCAGCAGTTGAGGTCAAATATCATAATTTGGCCAGGCAACGAAAACACAGATACGTTGCCTCTGTCTACTTTAATCTGCATGCGCATAACTTCTAGCTTACAAACTGGGGTAACTGACAAAAATTCGAGAGATAGGTTTGGCCAGAACTGTTGAGAGTATACGAACGGCGGCGAGAGGAGCTGTGCTAGCGTTTAAAAGGGCAAAAGTGACGGCGAGGCGAGGTAAGGAATACGAAAATAATAAGGATAGCACAAAAGTGAGTGCACAGCCTTCTTTACTTCCCAAAATCTTTACGCTCATTTTCACTGCTTCGACTTCGATCAAAAGTCTGTTGTAGGATAATGTATCGAAGGCTTAGAGGAAGTCGGCGAAAGCTACGTGGAGAGCTCCAATCCAGATATTGAGTGAGTTCAGATGGATTTTCGGTTTAGATACACCTCCCCGAAACCTCTTGGAGCGCCTTAAAATATTAGCAATTTTATGTCTCACTATGGGTCAAATTTTTATGTCCTTGGTGTCCTTCTTGAAGAAAAATTTTTAACATATACTTCCCAGCAATGTGATGAGCCCGTGCCTCTCATCGACCTTGTTGCTAGCGAAACCGAAGACAGGCACAAACGAAGTTTTAGCTTTATTACGAAAAATCGAAGTTGCCTTCCATTTCTTTTACTCTTGTGGCTCCAACTTTAAGGTTGCTGAAACTAAAAAAACTTCCATTAAGGAGCAAAAATCCACCCGTTTTTTGTTAAATTACGCTTG
Organism: Spirometra erinaceieuropaei; assembly: GCA_902702965.1. Taxonomy (NCBI): domain Eukaryota; kingdom Metazoa; phylum Platyhelminthes; class Cestoda; order Diphyllobothriidea; family Diphyllobothriidae; genus Spirometra; species Spirometra erinaceieuropaei. The sequence goes on from CACRXP010000145.1 coordinate 243,338, forward strand.
TCAATAAAAGTAGACTTTATTACCTCCCATTTGGGACGCTCACCTTAATATTTAAGAGGAATAAAGTTTTTTATTAGTCGGGATAAATCTCCAATGCAATGCAGATTTTCCCCCAAGGGGCGCTATAATAAACCTATTCTATTAGCAAACGCAAAGCCACCTCAGAATTCCACTCATCTGCAAACTGTCTCTAAAGCAGGTCCTTCCCGTATTTCTCCCGCATCTCCAGTTTCATCTCGATCTTAACCTTAGTGTATTATCAGTGATTAAGTGGGGACCTGCCACTTTGAATTTTTTTTTAGAGAGAGGAATGCTTTATTTTGAAAATAACTTTCAAAACTTTCAGCAAAAACGGTTCTCCAGTACACAGTGATTACCATAGAGATTACCAGGTATTGGACAGGTGGACATAATTATATATGAAGAAAAAGTACTTTAAGGTGCAAGATCGAGTTTTAGTTTTTGTTTTTCAACATCTTTGCAGGTGAGATACCGGGCTAGAAATGGCAGTATGGAATTCCGATAGGCCGAAGTGCGGCAAGGGATGTGGCGGAAGCATCGACGCATGGGGCGTAAGGATTTCGCAGCCATTAACTCATTATGAAGGGGATGGACGGTGTCATTCAGAATTCGGTCAGCGAATTGCTCCACCGAGTTGAAGTGTCGCTGCACGATGATATCAACTAAAATATGATAGGAAACACCAGCAGCAGCAGCAGCAGCAGCAGCAGCAGCAGCAGCAGCAGCAGCAGCAGCAGCAGCAGCAGCAGCAGCAGCAGCAGCAGCAGCAGCAGCAGCAGCAGCAGCAGCAGCAGCAGCAGCAGCAGCAGAGGCGAGCATTCGAATGACACGTTTAAAAATAATTAGATCTTTCTCAAGTAAAGCTGGAAAAATAACTGGAGAACAATAAATAATGAGTGGAAGAATACAGCCATCTATGAATCGCCAGATTAAGGACTGGGGTGTGTGATATGAACGTAGACGACGAATGTAATAAACAAGTTTTTGAATTTTTGTTAAAAGGGTTTCTATATGAAGAGAGAAAGAGAGATTTGAGGATAAAGTAACACCTAGGTACCGGAAAGAAGATACCTCATTGGGAAGAATATCCAAAGGTTCAGGAATGGGAGAGGGTCGCAATCGAAGCACACACTGTACTGATTTCTGATTGTTGAGTAGGAGTCCATTATTCGAAGACCATGCGGAGACGTGATCTAAGCCATCCTTTAAAGACTGTAGGTGAGTCAGGTTTTTGAGTGGGTGGCCTACGACCATGTCATCGGCATACTTATCATACAGGCAATCGTTTGGCGATCTCAAATCATCAGTATGTGGGGAGAAAAGATGAGGGGATAAGATGGAACCTTGTAGAACTCCACAATTATTTGGAAGAATAGAAGATTTTCTCTTTCCCGACTGGACAAACTGAGTGCGGGAGGAAAAATATTCTCTAAGCCAAGAGACAACCCAGCTCGGAGTGTCGCACGCAGCTGCTTTGGTCAGGAGGAGTTGGCGCGGAATAGTGTTGAAGGCGGATGAGTAGTCGAGAAAAGCACATGCATATGCACGGCATCCCTTGTCTAAGTCTCTCAAAGCTGAATGAACAACTAAAGCAACAGCATCCAAGGTGCTACGCTTTGCCTTGTATGCAAATTGTAGAGGATCAGAAAAATTGACGGAGGAGTACTTAAGGGAATCTAATGCAACTCGTTCAGTAAGTTTCAGGAGTGCAGAAGAGCAGGCAATAGGACGGAAAGATTTAGGAGCAAAAGTTAAAGATTTTTTAGGGATTGGAGTAATTCTTACTGTACGCCAGGCGTCAGGAATCTTGGACTCTATTAAGGATAGATTAATAAGGTGGGTCAAGACGGGAGCTATCTGCGAACAGCAAGACTTAAGGAGAAAAGGAGAGACACCTTCCGGCCCAGCCGCCGTTGATCCGCGAATCTTTTTGAGATGTTGTTCCACTGTTGTCACAGTCACAGGAGTAAAGTCACATGGTGGTAGGTAAATTTCGTTTGGGCGAGAAGGGGAGTCGTTAGAAGTACAGATAAAATTCCGATTTAAAGAGTTTAAATCTACGTCAATGGGTTCAAGTATATTACGTTGACCAGCGAGACGCTTGAGATTCCTCCACAGTTCAACAGAAGGAAAAGGAGAGGAGGGGGTGGATGAAGTAGAAAAAAGTTGACTAACGAATAAACCATTAAGTCTGGCAATTTCGTTCTTTATTAAAACATTGATATCCTTCACCTTGTCACGCTGACCTACTTTGTAGAAAGCTTCTTTGCGACGTCTCAAGTGTTTGAGGTATGGTGAGAAGATTCTGTCAGGCCTGACCATAACAGTTTCACGGGGACAACAAATATCTCCAGGCAGCTATAATTGCTTCAGTGACGCTCTCAGTTATATCAGGTCGCTTTAACTTAGAAGTAAAGAAGGGCTAACCCTAGAGACGCAGTCGAGCTCCATGGTTCGGAATAATGACTTAGGTAATAAAACTGGGTCAAATCCAACCCGTTCCCATGCAAGGCCACTCAAGTCTGGCAAACGGGCAAAATCAAATAAACCAAAAAATAGTCCAGGGAGATTTTACCTGTTCCTATTCAGAATTCTCAATTTCGTTAGCCTCCGTTTCGTTACCCTCATAGCCCAGGACCCGATAGTGTCCCAGTTAGCATTCTAAAAGTGGATGTAAATGTAATTTTTCCATCCATCTTATGAAGGATATTTGAGCTCGCTCTTGAAAGTGAAGCCTATCCTCCTTTGTGGAAGGAATCACACATTTTGCCTATCCCAAGCACGGTCATTTTACGTCATCTGATGACATCCGGCCAATAAACACGCTCCGCACAGTTTCGAAAATCTTAGAAACATTGATCAAAGACAAGATGGTGTGTTGTTTAACTGAGAATAACCTACTGAACGCTGTAGAGCATGGATACGTCAAAGCTCGGTCTTGTGAAAGCTGTCAGCTCTCTTCCTTTGATCATCTTCCCCAATCTAGGGACAATGGTTTTGCAGTTTACACAGTCTATTTCGATTTGACTAAGGCTCTTGATCGTGCTGACCATGCTCCTCTTCTCTTGAAACTCTCCTTTTTCGCAATAGGTGGCAAATTTTTGAACTTTATATCCTCTTACCTGGGTGGTCGCTCACGAGTTGAGATTTCCAATGCTACCTCCAATCCCGCGTAAAGAATATAATAAATGTATTGTAGCAGCCTTGGGCACTGTCAGTCCCCTTTGTACTCAGGAAAAAACCCAAAACAAACTCATTAATTTAAACTGCACTTTGACTTCATTTGTTTCGGGTGTATGTTTAGCCAAAAGAGCGCGAAAGGAGAGTTTGTTTTATGTTATAAAAAAACCTGAGTTCCAACCGAATATAATAACAAAAGTTTTGAAAAATAACGATATGTACAATATAAAAATTGAAGTTTTCAGTTTGGTAGTTTTTGAGGGCATGAATAATAGTCATGGAAATTGAAGACCTTTGATATATTGGGTTTATTGTAGCGCCCCTTGGGCACTGTCAGTCCCCCTTGAAATTATTTTCCTGTTGGGTAAATTTCGGTGTGCTCTAGTTGCTGGTTATCATGTAACGTCTCCGATCCGATCGAGGGCGAACCCCAAGGAGAATTAAGGCGATTTATAAAGAAATAATGAGAAGTGTATTAAACTGAACCTACTACAGTCCTCGTTACTGGCCTAATGCACACAGATAGGGCCGCAGGAGTCCTTGCTTAACAGCAAAGTTGACAGATAACAGAAAGCCGGGACTCGAGCGTCATACTTCCGTCCTTGGTTAGCCTTCTGGAGTATTTATAGGGCCTCAGGCGTTGCAGTAGTCCAAAGATTCGAGTGGCATTGTGAAAAGAAAACAGAGCAAACTTTAGTCATCATCATTCCACCTAATTTGTATTTATTGCCTATTTCTTATGTTAAGTAATTTTATAAGAAACCCAAATTATAACAAACAAGACACTACGCTTTAACTCACCACTATGCATAGTCAAAGTTGGTCCAGCAACACCAATCACATAGGTAGTAGTAGCGCTCGCGTGAGGTTTCGGTTCATTCCATTGCCCCCTCCTACGAAGAAGACCTGCTGTCCTCAGCAGCATCTGGTATCGTAATGGCCTTGCCCCCTTCACGGGGTACTTCCACGATCCTTTCGACTTGCTGTTCATTGTTGAGTTCTTCATGCCTCGCGTAGCCCCCTTCAGGAATAACCTCCAAATATTGTCCGACAAACTGGTTATCGTCCTAGTGAGATGTGCCGGCTTGCAGTCCGGAGCGGTTGACACTCCCATCCGTAATTGGTGCGGGCTTTAGGCGATTGGAATGTACCGTGAACTCGCTCGAATATGGCCTATCTTGATTACGAATGAGACAAGTCGTATCCGACAGAACTTTAATAACGACGAACGGACCAGACCAATAAGGGTAGAATATTGGGGGTACCCCCGCAGGTAATGTAAAATTGCGCATCCATACAACGTTCCCACACTATACGGGGTGCCGTGCGCCAACTTGTCGTAAAATGCCTTTTGGTGACGCTGCCCTTATTGCAAATGCAAACGGGCCTCTTCTGATGCTACACGCAAAGCTTTTCGCAATCTTGATACATACGTGTCGACATTTTCAACCTGATGCATGAGCGGATGTTGGAGGTCCTCGGGGAGTTGCATCTCCCTCCCACACATAAGGAAGAACGGCGTTTGTTGCGTAGTGACATTTACCGTGGATTGGTAAGCCAACATGCCCGCTGGCAAGGCTTCGTCCCATGTGGGTGGTGAGTTCGCCGCTCTCGAACGACGAGCCTCAGTCTGAGTGGATTTGGTCCGGGGCTCCCCAGCGGCAGATCCACCCGTTGAAAATGGCTCGGGCTACTGTGGGGGCAGACGCATCTGGCAGGGGTACTGCCTCAGCCATCTTGGGGAAACAGTCCACCATGACGAGAATGAACCGATTTCCCCTCGCGGATGGCGCGATTGTGCCAACGAGGTCTACCGCTACCCTCTCGTGGGGTAGCCCGTCTTGATTGGTTGTAGAGGGGCTCTGTAGGACTGCCCGGGGGACTTGAAGCCTAAGCAGTGTTCACAAGACCGGACAACGTTCTGTATTTCGGTCTTCTGATTCGGCCAGTAGTACCGTCGGCGAAGGGCCCTCTCGGTCTTATGGATGCCGGAATGCCCTAGTTCCGCATGTATCCTTTCGACCACGTCATCCACCATCGAAAGCGGCAGGACGACTCGCTTTGGGTATTGTTCATTGTCACGGTAGAAGAGAACGCCATTCTCAATGGAAAATTTGTCCCAGAGGCTATGCAGACATCGCGTCTTATAACTGTGACCCGCTAGTTCAGCCTTACTGAGAGGCCTGGCGTTACTAACTTTCCTATCATATATGGGGCAGATATGCGGGTCATCTCGTTGGGCTGCGGCCCAGAGTAGGCATAGATCGCTTTGCAAAGCGATAGCGGAGATGGCGATGTCCGTGCATGACGGGCATTCCCCGTGTGGCCGATAAGGTTTCCTTGAAAGGGCATCTGCATTTACATGCTGACGACCCGGTCGAAAGGTGCATTCGAAATCGAACTCCGCCAACTTCTCTTGCCAGCGAGCTACTTGCCCTTCAGAATTCTGAAAGTTTCTTAGCCAAGTCAAAGAGCTGTGGTCTGTACGTACTATGAGTGGTCGGTACTGGAGATAGGACCGACACTCCTCAACGAAATGCGTAAGTGCGAGCATCTCTGTGCGGGTGACACAATAGCGCCGCTCGGCTTTGGTAAGTGTGCGACTAAGGTACTGAATGACACGTTCGGTGCCGTCACGTTGTTGCTGAGACAGGACGGCGCCTATAGCCGTGTCGCTGGCGTCAGTATCTAAGATTAATTTGCCTGCATCTTCGCTGATGTCGGGAAAAATTAGGACAGGACTAGTGCGCAAACTATCCTTCAGCAACTGAAAGCTACCATCACATTCAGCGGTTCACTTGAACTTTTTCTCCTTCTGAGTCAGACGGTGAAGAGGGGCGGCAATGTTGGCATAATCTTTTATGAAACGTCGATAGTCACATCCGAAGGGGTCGGCCATTCACGGATCTGTCTGACTTTGTCGACATCGGTTTCTACTCCAGTGGCTGAAACTACATGTCCTAAGAATTTTACGCGCGGTCTAATGAAGACGCACTTTGAAGTTTTTAGAGTTAGACCGGCTTGCTTGAGACTGAGGAATACAGTTCGAAGGTTGGTCAGATGGTTCTCGAAATCCTTCCCAAGGACAATGATATCGTCCATGTAACCAGACACGAGTTCGGAATCAGCCGAGAGAGTTCCTGATTCATAAGCCTCTGAAAGGTACTAAGGGCATTGGCTAGTCCAAACGGCATTGTCTCAAACCCGTAGAGACCAGACGATACAGCAAACGCAGTCTTCTCTCTATCAGTGGGTCGCACCTCCACCTGCCAGTAGCCCGAGGCTAGGTCGAGGGTTTAAAAGACGGTATTACCCGCAAGTGTGTCCAAGGTAGCATCGATCCGGGGCAATGGAAACGAGTCCTTTTTCGTCACAGCATTCAGTTTTCTGTAAACAACACATAGGCGCATCGTGCCGTCCTTCCTCCGCACGAGTACTATTGGTGACGACCACGGCGAGTGAGACCGTCGAATAATTATTCGACTGACCATATCGCTAATGAGGGCATCCAATTCCTTCTGACATAAAATGGGGAGACGTCTAGGAGGGACCCTAATGGGTTTGGCGTCCCCAGTGTCAATGCAGTGTTGACTAAAATTGGTCCGGCCCGTTGACTTGCCGTCCCAATCAAAAAATGTCTTTAAATTGGGTAAGCAAATGTTTTAGTTGCGTAAGACTGTTAGCGTCTAAACTGGTAAGTAAAAGGTCCTTAATGTTGGCGACCACAACGGACGCAGAGCAAAGATCTGATGCCGGCGGCACGTGGGTGAGAAAGGGTACATTTACGAGAGTATTACTGAATAGTTGTTTGCCAAAATCAGGTGCGCACCGGAACTTATTCAGGAAATCGACACCCAAGATACAGTCCCAAGTGATGTCCGGAGACACCAGGAAAGAATGCGAAGACATGTGACCACTAAGTTGCAATGAATATTCAACCAACCCGTCGTGCTCAAGCCCGGTGCCAGTGGCCGTGCAGAGGCGCCATCCGGGTTTCCATCGATACTTACCTTTAGTCTGAGAAGCAGTAAAGAGCTGTTGCTTAACTAGTGAGCAGCCTGCGCCGGAATCAACCAGACAAGAAAAGGAAACATTCCCGACTGTCGCCTTAACCAAAGGACAAATTGAATGGCTAACACATGAGACAACTGCATCCGAAAAAATAAAGCACTTACTATTGTCTTCCTGATCAACATCAATCACTTGAATGGGCCGGCGTCCTTGGTGACCGGTAGAGCGGCGGATCGGAGGTCGGCGCCAATTAGTTTGCCGAGGGGAGCAAGACCCACAAGCGCACTGACGCCAGGGCGTCTGAGTGTTGACGTCCACACCCGATTGAGACCGCATAGACACTACTCCAACACAACCCCGCAGGGGGGTGGCACAGGCAGCCTGGAGTGCCTCTTCTTACTGGCAAGGCGAATTGCGTCGTCCAACTTGGACGGCTGCTGACGGAGGAGTGCTTTGCGAACCTCCGGGTTCGAAACACCATCTATGAACTGCTCGAGGAGTGTTTCCTCGAGATCGGCGGCTGCCAAAGTAGGGTAGGCCTGCCGTCCTAGAAGGCAAAGCGCCTGTTGAAATTCCACGACGCTCTCAAACGGCCGTTGAAACCGCCGTCGGAACTCGGACCGCACCAGCCAAGTGGGCCTTGAACCGCATAGAATCCGACGAAGGTCCCGAAAAATCTCAGCAACAGGCATCGTAGAATTGATGCCTGACGCCCGAGCCAAGTCATAGACATCGTCATCCGGTTGTGACAGGATTGCCACGCCCTTAGATTTGTCGTCCACGCCGCCTAGGTAGTCTGTCATCCGGGATTCCCAACGGTGAAAATCGCCTGAACGAGAAAGTTTGCCAGGGAGGGGGCAGAACGACGAAGGCAGTGCCTGTTTCTGCAGCTACTTAACAAGTTTGCTTACGAGATTGTCTGTCATTTTGCATGCGGCACCGTTGCCACAAAATTGTAACGTCTCCGATCCGATCGAGGGCGAACCCCAAGGAGAATTAAGGCGATTTATAAAGAAATAATGAGAAGTGTATTAAACTGAACCTACTACAGTCCTCGTAACTGGCCTAATGCACACAGATAGGGCCGCAGGAGTCCTTGCTTAACAGCAAAGTTGACAGATAACAGAAAGCCGGGACTCGAGCGTCATACTTCCGTCCTTGGTTAGCCTTCTGGAGTATTTATAGGGCCTCAGGCGTTGCAGTAGTCCAAAGATTCGAGTGGCATTGTGAAAAGAAAACAGAGCAAACTTTAGTCATCATCATTCCACCTAATTTGTATTTATTGCCTATTTCTTATGTTAAGTAATTTTATAAGAAACCCAAATTATAACAAACAAGACACTACGCTTTAACTCACCACTATGCATAGTCAAAGTTGGTCCAGCAACACCAATCCCATAGGTAGTAGTAGCGCTCGCGTGAGGTTAGGTTCGTTACAGCCAGTCTATCTGGCCAGCTGTAACTGGGCGGCTGCACAGTTCGTACGTGGTTTTCAGGAGGCTTACAATCGTTGTCTGGACTAAGAGCTGGAAAAGATGAATATATATCGGGAGTAAGAAGCATTCAATGGTAAGTCACAATCAAAGCTGTCAAAATAATATTGAATCATGTATCATATTTTTCTTGTGAATGTGAAATTATAGGAGTAGTGGTCGACTGTTTACTATGACCTAATATGGTTGTATATATGTTTAATATGGCCTCAATATAGACTTACGAACAACTAATATGCAGGTTCTTATCGAAGGGGATATTTTTCATTAGCGTCCTAATGGATATTAAGTGTCAGGTGACGTAGCTGATGGAAACGAGAAAGGGAGGAAAGAACTAATATCACTATCTGTTCTATGTTTACCAATGATGCTATCTTTTATAAATTGGATTATTTTTAGTGCTATGTTCCGGTATTATCCATGCTGCTGGCATCATCAGAGCCCTTTTGGACCAAATTTAATATCAAAGAATTGACTTGACAATGTTCTAACTTATTCAAAAATAAATGTGCATTGTTATTTGAGAGGAATTTCTTAGTTTTTATTTTAAACTCGATTAGGGTTTGACTTTTCCTGATAGAACTTGGAAGAGCATTCCAGATAGTCGCATGTTTAATTTAATTTATAAAATGCCAGTCTACAGGCGTTGTCAGGGGAAGTGATTAAACACAAATCCGACCAGCAGAGTAGAAATTTGACCATTGGGACTATGTGAATTTGGGGATTTTTATAATATCTTCGTTATTTCTGGTGTTTGTTTGGGCGTTTTGATTTGTTAGTAAATTCATTTTGAGAATATCTTGGTTATGGGTGACCTTGAATAGGATGTTTAGACCATTTTGGAGTCTTCTGATCCAGAGGAGTCGAAGACCGTATTTGTTGGGACTGCCTACACTCCCAAAAACAAGAGCCAGCCAATCACGGGAGGCCACGTGCGTTTTCTCTACTGCGCTGTCATCTTAATCGTGGCGCCTCTCCATTGGCTTTTCCCTCGCGGGCCTGATCGATCAGCATATTCGAATTATCGACCGGCTCGTCTCGAATATTGTTCCCGAAGGGCATTGGGCCGAACGCCGGCGAAGCACCGTAAGGCGTTATAAATACGCGTTACTTCCAGTTCATTTTGACTTGCATTTTCCTAATACACAGTTTCGTGGCCGGTCGCGTTCTCCTTCTCTGCCGCGTTGGTATTAGGGACAAGGGTCGAGTGCGCATACGCTCCACAGGATTTCACGTACCAGGCGAGTCATAACAGTATTTATGATTTAGTTCTAGGTATGAACCCTGGATTCCATCACTTCTAGAAAAAGATCTAGTAAAATGTCTCTGAATTCCTTCTAGTTTCTTTCGGCCGTCTGAGGGCATTATGCCGAAGGAAGTTGAACAATAATCTGGGAGAAGTAGAACATAAATTTCGAAAAGTTGTATTTTTAGTGCATTTAAGGTGAAATTCTTACATATGAATCCGCACAGGCGAGTGGCTTTCGGTGATATTTGTTGGAAGTGGGGAGATAAATCAAGGACATTTGTATAGCTGAGACCTAAATCTCTAACCGATTGGGCCTCCGTTATTTCATTATCCTCGAATATTATGGGGGGGAAGTTTTTGCGGGCCAAATATCAGGAGATGGAATTTTTCGGGTGAAATGGGCTTCTGCCATTGACTACTCCATTCGCTGAGTTTTCTGAGATCAGTTTCAGTTGTTCTAGGAATATTGGCTACTGTATTCCCGTTATATGCATATGCAAGTTTAAGGTCGTCCGCATATAAAAACGTCTTAGCTGAGACAGATATGGACAATAAGTCGTGAATATATATAAAAAATAGAAGGGGGCCTATGATAGTGCCTTGAAGTGCTCCACTGGTAATAGGGGATGGTTCTGAGACTATGTTCCGAATTTGCACCACCTGGTATCGGTTTTTAAGATCGGATTTAAGAAAATCGAGAAGGGGTGGCCTAATTCCATGACTTTTTAGATTTACCAGTAGTCTTTTATGGGAGACTCTGTCAAAGGCCTTTTTAAATCGAAGTATATTGAAGCTACTGTATTTCAATCATCTCTATTGCTGGAAACGAATTCAAAAAAAGTAACGTGGCAGGACTGACATGACTTTTTAGGTAAAAATGCATGTTGAGAGGGGGGAATGAGGTTGGCGTTCATGAGATGGTCTAGCAATTGGTTGTAGAAAATTTTCTCGAGGATTTTAGCTATAGCCGGTGTTAGGTGAACACCACGATAGTTTTGGGTATGAGATGAGTTGCCACTTTTAAATATAGGCGCAAGGGTCGAGTATATCCACATGTCCGGAAAAATTGCACGTGACTGGAGTAGGGTTAATAACTTAGATAGGAGTATAATTAACGACCATAATTCCTACGACTGGACTAATTTCTTCCTTAGTTCGGATGTAAATGTTTGCACTGCAAAACTGTACGTAATTTTGGATCCGCTTATTTCTCGTTTTGTCCCCCGTAAGAAAATTATTTATGTTGGGGATGAGGTTTTCCTACCCTTACCCTTTCGTCGCAGATTGCGCAGGCTTTATCGTAGACTCCATTTTCAGAACGATGTTTCTGTCCTGCCCTTGATTCGTGATATTTTTTAATCGAGCTAAGAGATTGTCTGAAGAAAAACAGCTAGCCGAAGAGGACCAGTTTAGCGAAAATCATTCGTTAAATGTCTCGAAACTTTTCTCTAGAAAAATACGAACTCGCCGAAAGACGCAGCATCCCATCCTCCGAGACGCTCTCTGAAATCCCATAGTTGATGCCCAGTTAACCGCTGATAGCTTCAATGATTTCCTGTCCAAAACGTCCATTGAAGACTCGACCACTCCGCTTCCGACAATCCAGCCATTGACCGGGGCGGTTCTAGAAACTATAATTTTCACTCTGTGGAATGTGACTGTTGCGATTCGGCTTTTTCGTCAATCTTATAGTCCAGGCCCTGATGTTGTCCCAGAAAGCATTTTAAAAGCCGATGCAAACACGATCTTCCCATCCCTCTTATGCAAGATATTTAATCTCGCTCTTGAAAGTGAAACCTATTCTACCTTGTGGAAGGAATCACACATTTTGCCCATTCCTAAGCACGGCAAATCATATCGGTTGGGACATCAATACCACTTTGCTCAATGCTAGTTTTAATGTAGATAAGACAACCTCCGCCTCGTTTATTAACACGGTGTTGTCGATAGAAATTATAAATTGGGACATATAGCGAAGCATTCGATATAAGCTCATTTGCCCATGTTTCTGTTATGCAAATTATATCGGAGTTATATATTTCCACAAAAGTTCCACGTAGGATATTTTGTTGACAATCGATCACCCGGAAACTGTTCTCTCAAGCTTCGTCCAGTATTTCTTATACTCAGAGATGTCACCTGGCGAACATGAAGTTTTTGTGGGTTAGAAGACTCGAAGCTGGCCTTTGCTTCCTTTTTCGCATCAACTCTAGCTCCAGTCTTCCGACCATTGACACTCTCACTTTGAGAGATCGGTCTTATGCCACGCGCAACTCCTGCATGGTGATTCCGCCGCCTCTTTGTACTACATCTAAGCGCTCCCTCTTCTTTGCTTCCAAATATGCCTTCCTTTGGAATAATCTTCCGCCTGAAATTAGATTATCGCCTAAGTTACTGGTATTCAAGTCGAAATTACGCAACCATCTTACACCGGAAAGCATAAAGGCACTGTTAGCGGTCTCATTCCCGAACACTCAGATTCTTGACTTCGAGAAGGGTCCTCCTGGGAATTAGTGGTAGATTAAGTGGTAACTCTTAATTATATCATTAGAAACCCCTGTTTTGAATTGGTTTCTAAATCTATCGTTATCCTTCACCCTATAGCGACAATTTTCGCGGTTTTTGATGTCATCTCCCGCATTCCGACCTCATGCGGTCTGTCGACACTCACGGCGGAACCCTCAGTCTTTCACTGTTTACTAGTAGTTCAGTCGTACCTCCCTTCCTCACTGCTCGGCTGAGCTCGAAGCGTGCTGTGGCCGATCGCATCTCGGTTCCTCTCGTCTGGCCTCTTTGACGCGGCGTACCAATCAGGCCCAGACGATCTCAATTGTGAATCCCGTATACAATGCCATTTGCAAGCCAGTCCTGTCTGACCCACATTCGTACCCATCAAGGCGGACATTTATTGATACTCTGACGATGACCGACAACTTTCCATTATATACCGCCACCCACAGGCCAGTCCAGCTCGCTTTTTTCTGTTATTATTTTCAAAGAGGGTTTTTTTTTCTCCTGTAAAATTAATCCAGTCATTTTTAACTTTTTCTTAGGAGTTTTTTTTTCACCCATCAATCATCATGTTTCTACTAGGAATTGCATTTTGTAAAGATTCGGCCTACCTCGTCTAAAACTCGCATGCAAATTTATTTTAACTTGCTTTGATTGGACCCCGACGGGTCTTTAATAAAAATTATCTATCTATCTATCTTATAAGAGCTATGTTTAGGATGTCGGATATGGAAAAGGTGGGCTGTCGTGAAAAAAAGGATCTCCGGGGGTACTTTGAGTGAGGGATGGAGTAAAAGGAGGTAGGTGCGTGGTTCTTGGAGGATATGGTGATGCGTATGGCCGAGTGTAAGTGCATGGGCTAGTGTGTGTGGACTGAGAGTACATATGGGGAGGTGGGTTAACTAGGTGATAATTGTACCTAAATGGAGTTTCAGTTGAGGAGGTGTAAAAGCCGAAGTAATTTGTAGGGTTGTAATTAGGTGGTAAGGATTTTGGAATGCTAGAGTGATTTGACTTATTCCTATGCCATGCAGGTGGATTTTAGGGAGTCGAGATGCAGTTATAGAAGTTTATTTGTTTTTGGTTGGAGTTTGGTGGACTTCTATTTGTTATGTCTACATACCCAGGGCGTTTTGGTTGTTCTGGTGTGCTTAATAAGGCCTTTTGGTTTATGTGGCTTATTCGGCAGTCTTTTTCTAGTACTGGTTGATCGGTTTTGGGGGGCGTAGTAAAACTTATATTGCTCTTTAATGGGGTCACATGACTGGGCCCGGGATCTGCGTCATCGTTCTGTTCTAGTTGAACGTTATTATTTTGTTGTGCCTCCCTCGTTTGTTTCTGCTCAGCAGTCCTAGCTGCTTTTGCAGTTGCGCGTTTTTTGACATGAGAATTAGAGTCTGAAGTACTTGCTGGAGGTCCTTCTACGGGGGCTGTGGGTTTATCATTTTGTTTACGCTGGCCTGTGCATTTCTTTTTATTAGTGCCAGAAGTAGAAGTAGTAGCTGGAGGTTCAGTTGAGGGACCGGAGTGCTGATTATCGTGTTTGTAGCTGGTGTCTGTTTCCCGAAGTTTACGTCTTTGCATTGGTGTCAAATCTGGACCTATAAATGAGTTTAGGTTCCGTAGATTTCTGGTTAATTTGGGGTTTTGTAGGATAAGCTCCGTTTCGGTCTGTGAGTAGAAGGTTACTAAGTCGGGTGTATTTTTGCTTCTGGAGTGAAGTCTTTTAGCATTATTATAATTGTTTATTAAAGACCCGTCGGGGTCCCATCAAAGCTACTCGGATGTTTAGTTCACACGAATGTATACGTTTTTGAATTGATGGTGTTGGGTTAATCGTGTGGTGTATCTTGCGGATAATTAAATTGAGTCTGCGTTTTGATCTATCCGCGACTTCTGACGAAACCAAATGTATTATCGATTCTATTTGTGGTAGGCTCGTTAGGCTGTTCGTGAATGTATTTGAGTCTGTTAGTGGGTCGAGAATCGTGAAAATGTGTTCATGTTTCTCGATAAACTTCTGTAAACGCACGATATCCGAAAGAGCTACTTTGTCGATAGCAAACGTAACATCGGTCATGGTTAATTGGAGATTTATGTGTCATTTTCGACAGCTAATAAAAATCGATTGAAAATCGACGCAGAAATATGTCAAATATTTCATTTATAAATGAATTTCAACTTATCTCGGATTTGAGGGTTTTGAACGGTTGTGCACAAACGGGCTGCAATATATGAGGAGCGGAGTCATTCAGGGTATTATACTCGACCCCCTATTATTTTGCCTTTTTGTTAAAGATATAGCACATTTATTTTAGAATGTTAAGCTCTTCATGTATGCCGATAATCTGAAAGTTGCATATAGATATAAGCCGGCAGATCGTGACATTGTGCTAGAGCTCCTAAAAGACGACCTATACGGGTTTGCCCAGTTGTGCCGCACATGGCGCCTTTCTCTTTCTTGGCGTAAATGCTCAGTCATGGTGGCTGGCGGCGACCACTAACCTCAACTAAATATTGATGGCCACGACCTAAATGTGGCTGATGTTATTGGGGATCTGAGTGTATTAATCTTTCGAAGCACTGTTCCCTGATAGTCTCCAAAGCACGTAGAACGACCGTGGTTATCCTCCAAAACTTTAAAACCAGCGATATTCGAATGCGCCCTTATAAAATGTACGTTAGACCTGGCCTGGGATACTGCTCGTTTTTATTTAGTCTCATGCATGCTGCCGAGCGCAAGAAAGTAGAATCCGTTCAGCATTTTTTTGTCAGAAGAGTTTTAACCTCGGGCCTCCGAAATTTGACTTGCTACGAACGTTGCGGGCTTACATGCCTCCAGCCCATGTGGTTTCTTGGATTACAAATGCAGTTATTTTTGTTGTTTTAATCTTGCTCTTGAAAGTGAAATTTATCCTACCTTGTGGAAGGAATCACACATTTTGCCCATTCCTAAGCACGGCAAGTCTACATCATTTGATGACTTTCGGCCAATAAACACCCTCCCTGCAGCTTCGAAAATCTTAGAGACATTGATCAAGGATAAGATGATGTGTCACTTAACAGCGAACAACTTACTGAGTGTTGCTCAGCGTGGATTCCTCAAAGCTCGATCTTGTGACACCTGTCAACTCTCTTTCTTTGACTATGTTCTCCAATCTAGGGACCATGGTTTTGCTCTTTACACAGTATATTTCGATTTCACTAAGGCTTTTGACCGTGTTGACCATGCTCTTCTCCTCTTGAAATTGTCATCTTTCGGAATAGGTGGCAAACTTTTGAATTTTATATCCTCTTATTTGGGCACTCGCACACAACGAGTTAAGATTTCCAATACCATCTCCAACCCCACACGTGTGAGGAGTGGAGTCATTCAGGGTAGTGTACTCGGCCCGCTTTTATTTTGCCTTTTCGTTAATGATGTACCCGATTTATTTCAGAATGGTAAGCCTTTCATGTATGCCGATGATCTTAAAGTTGCATATCGATATAGGCCGGCAGATCATGACATCGTGCTTGAGCTCCTAAAGAGCGATCTACAGGCTTTCGCCCAGTGGTGCCGCACATGGCGCCTTTCTCTTTCTTGGCATAAGTGCTCAGTCATGGTGGTTGGCGACGACCGCCAACCTCAACTAAGTATTGAAGGTCACGCAATAAATGTGCCAGGNGAATTTGACGTCCGATAATCTCCGATACCGTGCAACCTCCCCCCTTCTTGACGGTCGATATTCTACCACCGCCGACAGTTTTTTTTCTCCTGAGCCCTCCAAACCACAAAAACCACCATCAACTATATTTTTATGCCTTAAACTCAGGAGTTTTTTTTTTCACTGCTGGTCGGATTTGTGTTTAATCGCTTCCCTTGACAATGCCTGTAAACTGGCATTAAATTAAAATTTATTTATTTAAATAATCGTACTTTTGATCCGCTTGCTACCTAAAACCTCTTGATAGTCACCTACGCATCAGTCACCGCGAGGTGTATTTATTTCATTTGATGGCACGTGTAGTTAAATAGTGCTAGTTTTTTCTGTGAACATAATTGCAATTTGAAACGAGTTACTTAGAAATGTGAAAATTCTGCAAAATTTTTCTTTTCTGAATCTACCGCATTAATAATTCAGTAGTTTGGTATATTTAAACACAATAGGTTTTACATCTGGGGCCTATTTGAAGACGGCACATACAATATTCGGCGTCAGATGGACATGGTACCACGAATGACCGCGCAGCCGACATATTAAGTGAAGGCCTTAACCAAAATGTAACCATATCTTTCGTCAGCCGGAGATTGACATTCTTGTACACCAACGTGCAGAGTTTCCTATCAAAGCTCGACGAGCTAAAGATCCACCTCTGCGATCTATCCCCTGACGTAATCTCCTTAACAGAAACCTGATTGACCCAACACGTGGACGACCGTGAGCTGGCCTTGCCTGGCTACCAGATGTTTAGAAGGGATAGGGAAGGGCGTCAGGGAGGAGGCGTACTCACGTATGTGAAAAATGGTCTAAATGTATCGGACAAGACCGATAACTTTTCGTGCAGTTCCGAGGCAATCTGGCTGTCTATTAAAGTGCCGAGCTCGCCTAGCCTCGATGTCCTGACAGTTTATCGACCGCCGAGACGAGACAACATGGCCGACGCTCGCCTGCTGGAGGAGCTCGAAAAATTCGCTACGTGGCCGGGTATCCTGATCATGGGGGACTTTAACGCGCCCCATATTGACTGGAGCTCGACCCATGCAAATAGCTCAGAACAGACCTTCGATAGGAGTTTTCTGAACACGGCACTGAAGTTATTTCTCACTCAACACGTCATGTTACCAACTAGAGTACGCGAAGGCCAACAAGCCAACTGCCTTGATCTTGTCCTTACGAAGTCACAGGACAGCATTGACGAGGTGTCATGCCTACCCCCCTTAGGTAAAAGTGACCACGTCGTTCTTCTATGGGATTACTCGCTTTTTTCCATGCCCAAGAAACCCGTCACAATTAGAAGAAACCTTTGGCGCGGGGATTTCGACCAAATGAGGGCTGAACTTTTACGCATTGAGTGGGAGTCCATATTTGTTGGGAACATACTCGAAGACTGGCAACGGTTCCGAGAAATTCTGCACGAGCTGATCGTAAACCACTGTCCGCTTACACGGAAGAGGTTAACTAACAGGCCTAGTTGACTTACGCAAGCCTTGAAGAATGAAGTGAATAAAAAACGAAGGCTGTGGAAAAAATCGTTTTCTGACAGGTGTTCCATATCTATATGTGCGTACAAAGTTCAAAGAAATCGAGTCAAGGGCCTTATCCTCAAAACTAGAAGGGAATTCGGACGGGATCTCCTTGGCCGTGCCGCGCAGAACCCTAAATCATTCGACGGTTACATTAGGCAGTGCACGCGGAACAAGGACCCAATACCCCTGCTAAGGACTGCTGAAGGCGAACATCTTACTGACGACAGGGCGAAAGCTGATCACCTTTCAGAATTCCTTCGGTCTGTTTTTAGTAGCGAAACAGGATTCAACCCTTCGGCCCTTCAATCCTTCGAAGACACCCCAATTATAGAGACCGTTCAGTTCACTGAGGGTATAGTTCTGGCGGAGTTTCTGAGGCTAAAGGAATCCAAATCACCAGGTCCCGATGAGATTCCGGCGAAGATTTTGAAGGAACTCGCCGGTGAGTTGTCTAAGCCACTCTCCATGCTTTTCCATACATCCTTCGAGACCGGATCTCTGCCACCAGACTGGAAGTCGGCGTGGATTACGCCGCTGTAGAAGGGCGGAAGTCGGGTCTCTGCGAACAATTACGGACCTGTCAGCCTCACCTCCATTTGTTGTAAGATAATGGAGAAGATAATAAAGCAACAATTAATGCAGTTCCTTGAACAAAACCATTTGCTTTCCGATTCTCAGCATGGATTCCTCAAAAGCAGATCCTGTGTGACAAACCTGCTCTACTGTCTGGAACACTGGACTAGGGCTGTTGATAGAGGAGATACGGTGCATGCCGTCTATATCGACTTTAAAAAGGCCTTCGATAGTGTGCCTCACCACCGCCTTCTATACAAACTTAGCCATGCAGAAGTGCGAGGTAAGCTTCTGATGTGGATTCGGAGCTTTTTAATCGGCCGCTCTCAAGCCATCCACGTCAGCGATCAACAATCCGCCGAGGTTGCCGTTAGGAGTGGTGTTCCCCAAGGCTCTGTTCTTGGCCTTACACTGTTCCTCGTATACGTCAATGACTGCGCAAACGAACTGAATTGCGATGTCGCAATGTTTGCCGATGACATAAAGATCTGGAGTACCATACGAAGCGAAGTTGACGAGGCGCGACTGCAGACAAATCTGGACCACCTCGAGCAATGGTCGAAAGACCGGCTTCTACCGTTCAACGTAAACAAGAGTAACTTCCTACGCGTCGGCAGAACCAGTTCTCCTAACCACACGGTCTACCGTCTGACTGGCAAACCACTGCAAGAAGTCGACTCCCAGAAGGACTTGGGTGTATGGATCACCGGCTCGCTTAAGCCTTCACTGCAATGTTCAAAGGTGGCCAAGTCAGCGATGTCCATTCTATACCTCGTCAAACGGGCGTTCTCCTCCTTTGATGAAGACTGCTTCGCCGAGGTCTTTCAAACTTTCGTGCGACCGCATCTGGAGTTTGCTATCCAAGCATGGAGACCCTGGACCACTAAAGACTTCGGCATACTCGAAAAAGTTCAACGGCGAGCAACGAAACTTGTATCTGGGCAGTGAACACTACCCTACGAAACACGATTAGCTAATCTTACCCTCTGTCCTTAGAGTTACAGACAGCTACGTGGGGACCTGATACAAGCTTTCCGCATAGTGCGCAATCAGGGCTGCTGTCTCACATCAGGAGACTTCTTCGAGTTGGCGACTACGACTAACCTGAGAGGCCATCCACTCAAACTGAGTGTGACTGGTGCCCGGCTAGACACACGAAAGTTCGTCTTCTCCAACAGAGTGGTTGCAGCTTGGAATGCCTTGCCTGAGGATGTTGTTATGTCGGGATCCCCAGACACTTTTAAACGGAGGCTAGATCACCATAGGAGCGCGAACCACAATAACGGCGGTCTACCGCCACCTTGACAGCCAACATTGACAATTCAGTGTTGCGACGATGCTACTACCAACATTTAAGTAACATATATTTATGTAATTTAATAATTTGGACCACGTCGCACACCGCTGCTCGCATTCACCACGATGTATGTAGACAAAAAATTTTACTTCTTTTCCCGTATCTTAAGTGTGCTTTAACTGTCCGCTGTATTTGACCAACAAAGCAAGTTATGTGCCTCTAAATTCTGTTAACGCATGGAATTATGTGTTTATTTGTACAGCTTTTGATATTCCCCTCGCATTTCTTTCATGTTAATTCCTTTCCATTTCCTCCATGTATATACTCTGCATGTAACCAATAGGGATTTCAAAGGTACACACCTACTTTCCCTGAAATATACTGATACTGATTTTGTCAGTAACATACATAATTTACAGAATGCTGTTCTTGGAGTTGCGTGACTGAAACGTAGGAACTGTCAGTGGTGTTTGATAATGACAAAATGAAATTACTGCCATCCGCATTAGCGTAAGGTGTGCGCAAATCGTTGGTTTTATATAGCAGCTCTGTTCTGCCCAGCTAAGTGATATTTTTCAAGCACACATTCAG
The DNA here is from genome assembly GCA_902702965.1 of Spirometra erinaceieuropaei. Lineage (NCBI taxonomy): Eukaryota > Metazoa > Platyhelminthes > Cestoda > Diphyllobothriidea > Diphyllobothriidae > Spirometra > Spirometra erinaceieuropaei. The sequence goes on from CACRXP010000145.1 coordinate 263,494, forward strand.
CTGGTCTTTGTCTAAATGTCTCTTTGGAGTCCGCCATTACCACTTTCCCAGGAGGCCATTGCTATGCTCTAGTCGTAACGCTTAATTGGTGTCCCGGTTTACAACTCGCGATAGTCGGATCCCCAAGAGAGAACTCAAAAGCAAGGGGTGGATAACACGCGTCTATTGCTGAGCTCCTATTAGTCATATCTGATGATAAAAACGCGGACACAGAATGTGCGAGGGCAGCCTGCAACTTTGCCAATCAGATCATAATAATAATTTTATTTAATGCCAGGTTACAGGCATTGTCAAGGGAAGCGTTAAACACAAAGCCGACCAGCAGTGAAAAAAAACTCCTGTGGAACAGGAATAAAAATATAGTTGATGGTGGTTTTTATGGTTTGGAGGGTTCAGGAGAAAAAACTGCTGACGGCAAACTTTTGACAGTCAAGAAGGGGGGATTGCACGGTATCGTTATCAGACGCCAATTCTTTTCATGAAGTTAGGGATAGTCAAAGTAGGGGCGTTGAAGAATAGCTGTCGCTGTTGGCTAACGAAGTTGTCCCTGGTGAGACCGGCCATAGTGTTCAGAGACTACAAACGCCATCGCTACTGTACAGTCGATCAGTGGATTCAGAACCCAAAATTTGAGGAAGCTTTTCTAAATGCAAAAATCGAGTAATAGTTCTCTTAAATAAGGGACAATTTTGCAGATTTTTTTATATTCCTGTGTAGTATATTCCAAATAGCAATTGCATTTACAGAAAAAACCGACAATATTTAACAGTACGTGTCAGATGAAGAAATAAGAAGACCTCACGGTGGCTGTTACGTCGGGGGTGGATATGATGTCTTAAAGAGGTGAGTGGAATAAATGTGTATTAAATAAGAGTTTAAATATAAAAATAGTCCTTTTTGTAATCTACGGAACCATAAAGGATCAAGGCCCGTAAGCCGGCAACGTTCTTGGTAAGACAAATGTCGGTGTTCCGGGGTTAAAACTCTCTTGGTAAAAAGGTGTTGAACGGATTCTATTTTCTTCCGCTCAGTAGCACGCATGAGGCTAAATAAAAACGAACAGTATTCCAGACCAGGTCTAACGTACATGTTGTAAAAGCGCATTCTAATGTCTCTAGTTTTAAAGTTTCGGAGGATAAACCCCGGTCGTTCTACGTGTTTTGTAGACTATCAGGGCGCAGTGCTCCGAGAGATTGAGACGCTTGCATTCTGATACGCCCAAATCCTTAATAATCCCAGGCACATTTACGGCGTGACCTTCAATACTTAGTTAAGGTTGGCGGTCGTCGCCAACCACCATGACTGCGCACTTATGCCAAGAAAGAGAAAGGCGCCATGTGCGGTACCACTGGGCGAAAGCCTGTAGATCGCTCTTAAGGAGCTAAAGCACGATGTCACGATCTGCCGGCTTATATCGATATGCAACTTTAAGATCGTCGCATACATGAACGGCTTACCATTCTGAAATAAATCGGGTACATCATTAACGAAAAGACAAAATAAAAGCGGGCCAAGTACACTACCCTGAATGACTCCATTCCTCACACATGGGGGGTTGGAGATAGTATTGAAAATATTAACTCGTTGTGTGCGAGTGCCCAAATAAGAGGATATGAAATTTAAAAGTTTGCCACCTATTCCGAAAGAGGACAGTTTCAGGAGAAGAAGAGCATTGTTAACACGATCAAAAGCCTTAGTAAAATCGAAATATACTGTGTAAAGTACAAAGCCACTGCCCCTAGATTAGAGAACATAGTCAAAGAAAGAAGGCTGGCAGGTGTCACAAGGCCGAGCTTTGAGGAATCCATGCTGAGCAGCTCTCAGTAGGTTATTCACTGTTAAGTGACACATCATCTTATCATTGATCAATGTCTCTAATATCTTCGAAACTGCGGGGAGGGTGTTTATTGGCCGAAAATCATCAAATGATTTAGATTTGCCGTGCTTAGGAATGGACAGAATGTGTGATTCCTTCCACAAGGTAGAATAGGTTTCACTTTCAAGAGCGAGATTAAATATCTTGCATAAGAGGGATAGGAAAATCGTATTTGCATCGGCTTTTAAAATGCTTACTGGGACACCATCAGGTCCTGGACTATAAGATTGACGAAAAAGCCGAATCGCAACAGTCACATCCCACAGAGCGAATGTGATAGTTTCTAGAACCGCCCCGGTCAGTGGCTGGATTGTCGGAAGCGGAGTGGTCGAGTCTTCAATGAACGTTTTGGACAGGAAATCATTGAAGCTATCAGCGGTTAACTGGGCATCAACTATGGGATTTCAGAGAGCGTCTCGGAGGATGGGATGCTGCGTCTTTCGGCGAGTTCGTATTTTTCTAGAGAAAAGTTTCGAGACATTTAACGAATGATTTTCGCTAAACTGGTCCTCTTCGGCTAGCTGTTTTTCTTCAGACAATCTCTTAGCTCGATTAAAAAATATCACGAATCAAGGGCAGGACAGAAACATCGTTCTGAAAATGGAGTCTACGATAAAGTCTGCGCAATCTGCGACGAAAGGGTAAGGGTAGGAAAACCTCATCCCCAACATAAATAATTTTCTTACGGGGGACAAAACGAGAAATAAGCGGATCCAAAATTACGTACAGTTTTGCAGTGCAAACATTTACATCCGAACTAAGGAAGAAATTAGTCCAGTCGTAGAAATTAAGGTGTGTTATTAATTCGGTTGAGCGAGTTGATCGGAAATCGCTACTGGCCTGTTAGCACGTGAACTTGTCTGCTGACTCATCTGAGTGGCTGGGCGCCACTCAAATCCTGCCGGTGGCTGGCTCGACCCTAACGTGCTCGCGCCGTGCTCGTATGTCGATAACATAGCATGTGCGCGCGCCGTTACAGCGGTAAGTGTACGAGTCAGTTAGAACGTCCTGTCGTCGCACTTCCCGCCTTTGAGTTTGGAGGTACGACTTGAGCCGCGGATTCACTTGCTGTGGAACAGGTTGTGTTGCTTTTCAGCTCGGTCGTCTGAGCAGTTGATGAGGCCACTCTGGAATCGGAACCGGGGACTCTTGCCTTGGTTTCGGCAGATCGAATGCGTTCAGTAATACGTCAGGTGTTCAATTTGGGTCTAGATTTGGTATGTCACTGCATTCGGTGTGCTTCAGATGACTGGCGTGGCGCACCCAAATGTCTTGTCCGCTCAGAATCTCATAGACAACATCACCGCACTTTCGGTGGACTCGCCTGAGCGTCCGCGTCACCTGCTTGTTCCTGTAGCCTTTAACCAGCATCTTCTCGCCCGGATGGAAAATCTTTGCCTTGCTCGGTGACGGCGGTTGAATTGCCTTTCCATCGAAGTCGTGCGGACTGTTTCATGACCAACATCCGGTTGCCCCCTATCAGATGGTGTCGGGCGAATGGCCTCAAATGGTGGGCGAAGCCTCCTCTGCGTGAGAGACTCTGCAGAAGAGACGCCGTTTGGGGAATTCACGTTTGATGTTGCCGGGTAGTTTGTCAAAAATATCTCGAGAACTTCTCCCGTAGTCCCCTATCCTCTTGACTTCTGAAGAGCTAGCTTGAACGGACCCCCATAACGCTCAGCCTGGCTGGTGGACTGCGGGCGAAATGGTAGCGAACGTATATAACTAATGCCCAACAGCTTGTAGAAGCGGTCGAAGGCGGCTGAAGTTAATTGTCCCGCATTATCGCTCACCAACATCTCGGGACAAAAAGTTTGCTGAACAATCGCCGAAAACTGTTGATTTTGGCGCCGGCTGTCATATTTGCCCTGGGGGAAACTTCCGGACATTTTTTGTATGTGTCAACGGCGATAAGGAAGTTTGGCCATTTATAGGTTCAGCATAATCGATGTGAACCCTCGACCACAGGGCTTTTGGGACAGGCCATGCTTTGAGTGTGTTCTCCGCTGACGTCTTTGATGCGAATGCACATTTGGTGCAGAAATAAGCTACCTGTTTCAGTTGTTGTTCCATGTGAAGCCAATACACATAGCTACGGGCAAGAACCTTTATACGCTCGATTCCCGCATGGCCAATATGAAACTTTCCGAGGACCCTTGTTTTCAGTTTCTGTAGCATTACGACAAGTTCGCAGAACAGGGGAAAATCAGCAACGGTGGACAATGAATGCTGTCGTTGACGGAACTGTTCTAGTTCTCCTGGAAGTTCTATGGCCACTGAGTGCGGTGGTACTTATTGACTTTCTTCAACAGTGGATGCTGTTACGTTGTTATTTAGACTTCCACAAAATTGACAGGAAGCGCATGAATGGACTCAGTCAATCAGTCAGTGTATCTGAGGAAAATAGGCTTACGCGTTTGAACTCCCTATTTGTACATAAAAATGATAAATAAGCAAAAATGTGAAGAAATTACAGCATTAATTGAATGCAGACACTGATTCACATAGGTCACTGGTCTCATGGCTAAAAAGTCACATAGTCCGCTTGTTGCTGTAGCATATGTCTGTCAGGCCGACATTTAAATGTCGCCACAGATTGAGACAAGACAACCGTCTCGGACAGGTTATTTCACGGTTCCACGACACGGTTAGATAAGAAATATTTTCTCACATTCAATCTATCCTGGGGCACACGTAGCTTGAAGGAATGTCCCCGGAGGTTAGTTGTTGTGGCGAGTTGGAAACAAGTCATCGCACCGAAGGACACAGTCCAAGCCACGCACGATACGGAAAGTTTGTATCAAGTCTCCGCGCAAATGCCTAGAACTCAGAGGATAGAGAGTAAGGTTAGTTAAACGAATCTCGTATGGCAGTGCACTTTGACCTCTTATTAATGTTGTTGCTCGCCTCTGCACTCTTTTGAGCTGATTGTAATCCTGCTGCGTCCACCGTCTCCAGACCTGAATCGCATATTCGAGATGCAGCCTTACAAACGTTCCGAAGACTTTAGAGAAGCATTCTTCAACGAAAACTGCGAATGCCCGCTTTATGGCATATAGCATTGAAGTTGCGGCTTTGGCCGCCTTACAACATTGTGTGAAAGGCTTTAGGCTGTCTGCAACACAGACTCCGAGATCCTTCTGCGTTTCTGCATCTCGAACTGGTATTCCGTTCAGATGGTATTGCCGCGAACTAGGGGTCTGATTGCCGAGGCGCAGTATGGTTCATTTGTTCAAATTGAAGGACGAGAGCCATCTACGAGACCACTCGTCCAATCGACAAAGATTTTCTTGGACGTTGGTCTCATCGGCAGCATTCTGGATGAGCTTCCAGATTTTTATGTCATCCGCAATCACAGCACTATCACAGACCAACCCATCTACACAATCATTGATGAACAAGAGAAAGAGGGTTGGTCCGAGCACCGAGCCTTGTGGGACTCCAGTCCCTGTGAATGTGCTCATTTATTGCTGTTTTTCTACGCAGACAATTTGGGAGCGGCCGAATAGGAAATTCTCGTTCCATTTGAGAAGTTGGCCGCCGATGCCCATTATTCTCAACGTGTGCAGTAGGCGCTGGTGCAGTACACTGTCGAACGCCTTCCGAAAATCAATATAGGCCACATGCACAATATGTTTTGCGTCCAGTGCTCTTGTCCAACTTTGCATTGTACCGGTCATCAACTCTACTAAGCACTTGTAAATATGAACCCTAATAGTGGACTGCATATGTCATGCGAAATACGTAGCAGTATTTGTCAGGCGCAAGAACCAACGTACAATTTCCATAGATCAAGAATACAAAAGTACGACGAAGATGTACATCTATGTTCAGAGTCTATTCAACAAACTGAAGAAAATCGAACTGACCGCGACCCATTCGCCACCTGACTAAATTACGCTAACTGAAAATGGTTCCACGGGCAGACATCAGACTCGGAAGTCACGTTGGACGGATCTCAGTCTATTCTCACATCTAAATGAAAGTAGGGGTGGGGGAACTCGATGTTCATTCGGGATGGCATTAACTATATCAGGTATGGATATTCAAAAAAATAAGCACGGGCTGCGAAATACTTAGCCATAAACTGAAAGTTCCAAACAAACCAAACCTCCACATTGCCGTCGTTTATAGACCTCAAGGACAGAAATAACTTCAATTGGTCACCGACGAATTCTTTCGTCAACGCCTTGCGATGGACATGGTAATCCGAAATGGACAGCAATAGCGCAGTTTGGACTTCATCATTACAAGAGGTGACAGGTATATCCTTCGACTGATTTCTAGCACGCTCCTGGGCCGAAATGACGACTGCGCCCTTGATCGAATGTAAAGCTGTTTTTCTGTACCTGAAAATCGAATAGTAAAGGAGGGGAATATATGGAAGGATGCTACTCCAAAATTCGAATTTGGTTTGAAATTTTCGACTTCGGGGGAAGTTAATTTTACCCGGATATCTATCTACTGAACGTCCTCACGGATCGTGGGTATTAGAAATCTGATTCGCCTTTATGACAGATCCATCTTTGCAGACCTACACCAGGACTTGTGCGGGATAACCTATCTTCGTCCAATCTCCTCTCTGCAACAGCACTGAGAAATCCCCAAAACCTACGAAAGTCTGAGTCGTTTATCTGGTTGAAAATTAGTTTCATTCCTTTAAGAAAACCGTTTGAAACTTGTATACTCAGTGATTTTATTCGGAGGAATGCCCACAGAACAAAATGTTAAATGTCCGCCTCAGGCCGGAGGCGAACCCGGGCAATTGCCCAGTCAGAAGCCCGGCATTACCACTAGGCCAGCGACTCCCGCCAGCCTAGTCAAAACAAGTGATTGATCATGTATTACACATTATATTAATGAGTGCCGTGTTGGATGTTTTGCTATGAGACAAATGCTCCTCAAAGGGGCAAAAGTCTAGTGACGTTGGGGTATGTCACATACGACGATACGGGTTTTGAGGTCGATGTCGCGTACACCAATTTCCGCAAAGCACTCGACACTGTCCCGCACCAACACCTTTTTCACAAATTGAGCGCCATCGGTATCCGGAGGAGATCTTCTGAACTGGATAAGGGCGTTTCTGGTTGGTCGGAAACAATGTGTCTGTCTCGGAGATGATATGTCAGACCGGGTGAACGTGACTGGTGCTGTGCCTCAAGGCCCAGTTCTCGGCGGCTTCTTTTCATCCTCTATGCTAGTGACAGACTTCAAGAACACGACTGCGGCAGAGTAATGTTCGCCGACGACGTTACGCTCTGGCAAGTCATTAAGGGTCCGAATTATCTGAGATCCCTTCTAAATAATCTGCACCGACTGCAAGCGTGGTTGGAGAAATGGATTCTATATTTCAATGTGGAGAAGTGTGCCGTCCTTCATCTGCGCCCAACCAACTCTCATTCAAATGAGAGCCTGAGGACACATTACCCCAAAGACATTACACTTCCCGCAGAATCTTCACAGAAGGATCTCGGGGTTTGGATACAGAACAATCTGAAACCAACACTGCAGTGCAGCAAGGCTGCGAGCAACGCCATTGGAGTGCTGCATGCAATCAAAAGTCCGTTCGTAACCTTTGACAAAGACCATTTTAGGAGAGGTTACGGCACCTTTGTTCGGCCCCACTTTGAATATGGCATACAGGTGTGGCGGCCATGGCTAGAAAAGGACCAAACATGCCTTGAAAGAGTACAATGTCGTGCAACGAAGTTGGTGAACGGTTTAAAAAACCAATCATACAGAGAAAGACTGAATTGTCTTAATTTATTCCCCCTGTGTTACAGGCAGCAAAGAGGTAATCTTATCCTCGTCCACAAGATAATACATGGCCTTGAGCATGGACTTAGCTTTGAGGACATGTTTCAGTGGCACCTTCCACCCAATCTTCGTGGTCACTGGACGAATCTACGGTCAAAAATATCCAGGCTGAATCATCGTTCTGATTTTTTCACGCAGAGGGTAGTCGAGAAATGGAACGATCTCCCCCAGTCAGTCGTGGAGACGACGTCTCTGCAACTCTTCAAGAAACGCTTGGATGATTATTTGTGTCCCATGTTTTCTCTTGACAGTCTGAACCTGATCTAAATACCATCCGATCCCCGGATTTTTTTGATCTCAAACAACGCCACTCAAATGAATCAAGTGCTGTTGTAATAGCGAATATTTTCATTGTTCGTGTACAGTTGTATCTAACGAGCTCAGATGTAATCAATAGGGTTTTCAAAGGTTTTCCTATTGTCCTTTCCAAATAAACAGAATAAACTGAGCTGGTTGGATGATTTCCATTTCATTTGCAACATGTTTTGTGGATTAGATTAGTTAAGCTTAATAAGTAAGGCCAGTATTTCTGATTGGAACACAGTGCATCCTTCTAATTTAAAAACTTTGGTGATGAGCTCTCGACGTCCATCACAGCGTGTTAACTTTCAGTGGTTCAGTTCCTTCGTGGTCGATATCTGTGGCATACAGCGTCCTTCAGTTTTTATGTTCCGTGGTTCGTAGCAAACCCATTGATCTGCGTCTTCGGTGCCCTTATGTTTCCAGGATTCTTTCTGGAGGGCATCTCTTCAATTTTCTACCACTAAAGGTTTGTAGCAGCCGTTCCACCCCCTTTTCTCCGGCTCCCTTTTGTCGATCGATACCTACGACGTAGATAAGCGTTCGTTCACGGAGAGCATCAGTCGCGGTGGCTGTTTTAGCGGGAATGCATGTCTGTGTTATCCGGAGAGGGTGACCGTCTGAGTGCTGGTCGTGTGATTGGACAGATTATGGTAGGGATAGGGGGCGCATACTTACAAGGTCTGACGGGTATCCAGCCAGAGCGTTTGACGCGCGTGAGGTGATGAAAGTTTGTCAGGGCAACCAAGAGTCACTGCAGTTGGACCGGAGGTGCCCCAGGTCTAGCCGGCGGGGGTTGCAGTGTGTCGACTGTTGTTGCGGCCATCGATCCACAAAACGGAGCCGGTGAAAAGGGGGACTGGAAAGGCTGCTGTAGGTCTCAGTGGGGGCATTTTCAAATTTTCTTCTATTGATTGTCCGAACGAAATGACTGATATGAATTTTGGATATTTTTGCTGGGCAATACGGTATGTGCACTTTCCTACCGCGAAAAGTGACACAAAACGAGCTGAAGTCCCTTTACGTAGTCCTTACAAAACGCTATCCCTAACTTTAATGCATAACTTAACCCCATCCCTAATCTTCACAGCAGCTCCAAGTTAGAAGTTCGAAATCCTTGTGAAATTGTCGGTTTGAAATCACAACAGCTAGCACCATTGAAGTGAGCCAAGAATATCATAAAACCTCTCGTGGAGAAAAGCAAACCAATCACCAAACAGGTTTTGGTGACCAATAGGATACGCGTGGGCACCGACGACCCTACAAGATCCCACGCGCGATTAGGACAGGCTGTTCATCCTATCTTTATCAAATAGAAAAGATAGGTCCCCACCGTTACCTCCAATATATACGATCGTTTAACCGACACCGTTCTTCCACTGTGTAATTCCATCTTTCTACTAATGACCAACTTTGCAATGACTACCAAATTCTTTTCATTGCTTTGACCGGACAGTCTTTTGTTTGGTTCTCTAATTGACGAAATGAATACAGAACGCATAGAATGAAGGCCAGGTTGAAGGTTGCGGATGACGGGCTTTAGAAGACCGAAATGGACTTGGGGCTCTCTGTCCACGTCCCAGTTTGAGGTGCAGAGTACGCCGACGAAGGAGAGGGTACAAAAGGGACCAGACCACCGGTGCAACTTGACTCCTATGCCTATTAAGAGACAGGCATTGTTGGACCACACGTAACTGCCTGGTTCGTATATGGTGCAGTGTGACAGGTGCCCCTGATAGCTCTGCCAATGGAAACTGGCAGGCAAGCCAAACTGCTCTCGGCTGTTAGTAAGAGGGTGAGAGCAGACCCGATGCGAAGAATGATTCCCGACTCCCCCACTCGCCTAAGAATGTGGCCGTTGTTGAGGTCGACCACTTCTATTTGGGCCGCATTCATAAAAGCGAAGTGACCCCCGATCTGCGTTTGACTTGGGCGATTGATTCGTCCAACTTCGTCAACTGTCGTACCCCAGATGTAAAGGGAAAGACTTCCTTCAGCACTAGCGATCTTTCTTTCTGCAGAAATCTTGTCGTTCGTTTTTCGTCTGGATGTGCTATTTGCTTCAGTCCGTAGGTTCCGGCTGCCGGGATTAAAACGTGTTTCCTTTAATCGGCCACCTGTCATCCAGCAATAGCATTTTTACAGCCCTTTGGACCTCCAGCCTCAAGAAAGCTATTCGTAACACCTATCCAATTTTGGTTACATTCGCTCCTGTTTCCCATTAGCTTGTCCTCGAAGCCATTTTGACTATCAGAGATGAGTCCCTGTTAGTAAACCAAGGTACTTGGAACAGCGACAAAGGTATGCCCGGGGGCATGCCGTCTGTTTCAAGACCCATTGTTGACTCGCAGTTCGAGGGTCATAGCAGTTTTAGGAATGTGACCCCAACAGAGACGATCGATTTCACCAATCGCCTCAATTTTGGGCGAAAGGATGGACCGGAAACCATTTTTCTCATCGGCTTTTGGAGATCTGTTCTCATCCTTTTAATAACGGCCTATAGGGTAGTTTGGCTTACCTACCAGTTCCCGTCAGAAGAGCCGCCACGGTGCCTGCTACAATGCAGTCAGTACGAACCATACGGACACATGTGGTCGCACAATGCTCATCCCTCAATAGGCATGACGATCAAGTTCCGCCAACCGTCTGGCCTCTTTAATGTCCTCTGTTTTTTATTTTATCTAACTTGGCATTCCGAATCCTTTACTGGAAACTATATCCCGGGGCAGGAAGCCACTGATCCATTCCGGTCGCCTAGAGCTAGTCAACTGTAACCACCAATCCAGCCATCACCCCATAATTTACACCCATCTGTTCAGACAACTGTGAAATCCTAGCACTGGTTCGATGCGATATTCAATATCAAGAGCATTACTTCTTTATTTATTCCTGAGTCACCATTCTTTCGTTCGTCTTCGGGATACGTCGCATCAGCAGCCCTATTCTTGATTCTCATAACCGACTTCTTTTAGGTCTCTACTCTATTCGGATTATGGTGGTCGACAGAAAAGATCAGAGTTCCGGTGCTGTTGCTCAGTCATCTGATTCTGAGCCACTGTTTGAGAATCCATCCGCGGTTTCGCAAAGAAGCAGAAGACAAGACCGCATCACTGTGGCCATCCTTTTCTGTGTAAATTTGCTTAACTACATGGATAGGTTTACCATCGCAGGTAAAGTTAATCTGACGACACTAACCTTCTCAGGGATACCCAATATGATTAGGGACTACTATGGCATTGACAGTAAACTCCTTGGGCTTCTTCAAACATCTTTCGTTGTCTCATACATGTCCCTGAGTCCTGTGTTCGGTTACTTCGGTGATCGGTGGAAAAGGAAGTATTTGATTGTGACTGGACTTGTCCTCTGGTCCTTTGTTACGCTGGCGAGTTCGTTCGTTCCTCCCGATGTAGGCAACTCCCTTATTTTTGTGTACATTTTTTGAAGCGTTTTTGGACTTTTTTGGTTCTTCGCTGTCTTGTGGGCGTGGGTGAAGCAAGTTACTCTACGTTAGCCCCAACCCTGCTAACCGATCTCTTCGCTGAGGACTCCAGGACTCAGGTGCTAGGATTCTTCTATTTTGCTGTCCCTGTGGGGAGGTCAGTTTATGTTACGATTTTCCTTTTACATGCAAACATGTTCTCTTTGCGCTCCAGAAGCCCTAAGCCAGTAGTTTTATCGTTGAATTCGATTTTATCTTCTGCGAAAAGTTTGGGCCATGATATCTCGAATTAGCTGTGTTGCAAAGCTTCGATTTTTGAAATCCTGTCTGAGCTTTAAAAGAAATGAAAATTGACTCAGTGCCTTTAGTATGAGTAGATGTTCCTCACAAAGTATCCTCGTACGCAAACTTAGTTCCATCACCTGACTTCTTCACTTTGTCGACGCATCGGTCGTACCTAGCCAATTTTCTATGCCTAAAGTCTATATAAACCTTTGGTTTTATTCGGGACTACCTCAGGGAAATGCGTCTGTTAAACACGTGCTCGGCCTAGTTAAAGACTTAATCATTGTCTCGAACGGGTGTAAGGGGAAATTAAGCACCCATTTTACTCTGAGATATACAAGTATTTCACGGCCGCTACTGGTTATTAAAGACGGATTCCAAATTGTCACATTTCTGGCTTTGCTTGGCTTTAACGTCTCTTTATGCAAATCTTTCGCTTCCTCGCTTATTTTCCCTCTTATGTTTTTCCATATCCATAGTGGCCTGGGTTTTGTCATGGGCTCCTGCATCGCAGAATCCCTTAACAACTGGGCTTGGGCCCTCCGCATTACCCCAGCTCTAGGCCTCCTCTGCATTTTGAGCCTTCTGTTCTTCCACCAGGATCCGCCTCGAGGTCGCGCTGATGGCGCTGCACATCTGCACGCAACTTCTTGGTGGGCAGACATAAAAACCCTCCTCATGAATCGGTGTTACTTACTAGTATCCTTTGGTTTCACAGGGACCTGCTTTGTACTGGGTGCTCTGTCCTGGTTTGCTGTTGATTTCATTCAGGCAGCAATCAATGCCCGAGCAAACAACCCCAAGGAGGCTGATAAGTACAAGTGAGATCATCACCATTTTCAAACGTTTGCTGAGTTGTACGATGTGCCACTTGTCTTGCCTGCCAGTAATTCAGTTTAACATTCCTCATATCTTCTCGCATACTCGTACTTATAATCAAACAACCTTGATCTTTTGTAGTGAAAATGATATTACAATGGTTTCTGTCACCATTGTTGATTAGGCTGTCTGCCAGGGAGGCCGAGGCCGTCAATGGAACCTGCTTGTTTAGTTAGACCACTAACCCACAGTCAGCCGTAAGGGGTCAGTCAGATGGACAGCAGAGAAGCGTGTTCATGCACCGTCTTTGGTTTGGAGCAGGTGACTTACCACCAATTGTAGCCGACGGTGGGAATGACCATGACATGTCCAGTGACCAGACCAACACATGAAATCCTTGTGCATCAGATCACTTGTGGCCGTTTGCACCTGCAGCACCGGTACGAGAGTTTGGGCCAGTAATACCCATGGCAGCGATTCGTACGCAAGAAGTGACACTTGTCTTCGTTATTCAAGGCTGACGTTGCTGCCTCATATTAGAACGTAGTTTTAATGAAGGAATCGTTTTACCGACGACCCGTGTCTAGGTGGGGATTTTGACATCCCCTTCCCCAGACTTACGCTTCTCTCTTGTCTAATAATCGAAGTCGATTATAGGAAATCACGCGTATAGTCTTTGTAAGCTACGTTCCTCTTGTGGCTTGTTGACCTGTTTGCCGAGACTGATTGTGGTTGAATATAGAGACTGAACTCTGGCGGAACAGTTTGAAGAGCGGATAATTTGTACATCTCATATGCTTGGGGCTTACTACACCAATCTTCCTCAGCAGAAACACACGGCCCGCAAATATACTTTTATCTCTCTACCGTCTGTATTTTAGTGTCGCCCTTCTTTTTGGAATTTGCACATGTTTTGCCGGTCTGCTGGGAGTGGTTTTGGGCTCCTTTCTCGGTCGAAAATTGCGGGTTTTTACGTCGGTCGCTGAACCTTACGTCTGTGGTGGCGGCTTGTTGCTAAGTGCGCCATTTGTGTACGCCAGTTTACTGTCTCCGTATTTCAACTTCTACCTTTGCATGGTACGTTTCTGTTGACACGTTTTATCTGCAATAATTTTCTCTAACCAGCATGCTTCATCACCACCATTAACGTCACCCAGCCATCGTTGTAGTCATAGTATATTTAGAGAGGAACGAGTAGGATAAGTCCCACTTGGTAGTTTCAGAGGAGATAAGTTTTCTGGGACGTCAGCTTTGTCCTTCTTACGTTCCGAACCCTATTGCAAATTGACTTTCGAAGAAAAATGTGGATATAAATGACGCCTTTGGAGTACTATCCCACTGGAATCACCTTGCCATGATCGTATCATGCTCGTTTTCGCTTCTTGAGACTAGAAACTGGGAAGCTTAAATCTGAGAAGTGTAACCAGCAAAGGTAGGGAGGCTGTAATGACCGTTTTGGACTTTCGTCATCAGCCAACTCCATCCGAACTCCAGACGGACGTCTGAGATTCGAGCCAGAGTCAGTTATTTATCGAGCAACACTGTCAAGTAAATATGACGTAGGCGCACAGCATACTGGCGAAAAGGCTGAGTGATGATCAATTGACTTGGATCAAAACCTTGGATGCACCAACGCCTGAGTTTGGGGTGTTACCGGCCACATACAATGTAAATAACCATTCCAGTGTCCCTTTTATCATAAGTAACACTTTTGGTCATTGTTTGCTAACCGTCGTGGGACTGCCTGCGTAAGCTGTAGACCCTCTGCACCAAGGTAAAACGAGAATGCTTCTTCCATCCTTCAACTTAGGCGAGTTCGTTAACACCACTTATATTAGGGATTTGTATCTTCCTAGGACGGAAGACCAGAAGCCGATCAACTTACAGCTTGCTTGATCCTCCCCACCATTTTCTTTAGTCGTTACGAAATGAAATCGCCGACTAGCGTAACCAGAGGCTATCCTGCGGGTGTTTGTTTAAGTAGCCTATAGAGTGTTTTGAGATGGAGTAAGGGGGTTTCGGGAGAGATCTCTAGAATTGGAGCATCATCTTCCTCATATTTGCGTTCCACGGCGGATTAAATTACTTCTGTTTTTTCGATCCTGCGGCTGGGCTTGAGGCAGGACACAATGTCAAACATAGCCAGGATCTCACTCGGCTTCGGTCAGGCTTCCAAAACTTTCTGGATTACTAAGCCGCGGTAGAATCCAACTTTTGGCACATTAATTGCATTACTCTTCCAATCCACCGGTGAATAATTCAGTAGAGGCGCCTATGTTAAGGCGCTATTTTGTTTTCGCTCATGGCCACTAACCTCTCAGCCGTTATTGCCGTATTGCTGATTGTATTTCTAATACTGACTCGATGGTTTTGGCCACAGCTGCGCGAGTCGGCTCCGCTCCCCACAGGTGTTCGTCTCTCGGTCCTTGGCTGTTTCATTAGGCGCAACTAAAAAAAGCTTCCACAGACCCGCAAAGGCCAGCATGTAGTCTCTCAGGTGCCACAACTCGTCTACTCAAGTGACTTGGAGTCGGGAAGGAGGAAAACGAGCGTTGATTAAACACCATTAGATAGAATAGCAGGGCTGAGTGCCTTTGGTGAACCGTCGAAGTTAGTCTGCTAAATCTGATGCATTTGCAAGCAACGGAACATAACTTGCGTGGTCGGGACTTGGGATGTAAATTCATATAGCATTCATAACAGACTGCAATCAGAGGGCGTTTTAAAGTTTTAAAATAGACATTACACACTGTAAGCCATAAATTCGGTTGATAAACCACCTGGTCCGGAACAAACAACATTGGTCAGCCTCCTCGGGATCACTCTACTAACAATTTTCCCCGCAATTAGCGTTTACTAGTCAGTTTTTTGCAAAAGTGGCCTAGTTTTGTTGCGGAACATAAATACCATCCTTGAATGGCGTTGGAAATTGTACATAAAGCAGTTAGAGGAAATCACAAAATTATAATTTGGACCAGATTAGTGTCCGCATAACCCTCTTTTTCATTTTAGTTTTTTGTCTTTATCGGACAGCTTCTCATCTGTCTGAACTGGGCTTTGGTAGCAGATATGACAATGGTGAGCAGATTTTTCCGTTTTCCTCAACTTTTTGGACATATTCAAACCTATATGTAACTATTACTTGCTTTTCACGTTATAAAACGACAAGAAGCAGCTGAAGGGCCGTCGCGGTACTTGTAGGTGGGAGTACATTCACTTGTGCTGGCCTGTTTTTCTGCCTAACTTTGGCGTTGTATTGAGCATCTAAGCCTGCGAGCATTCTGGTTAATCGATTCACTTTGAACCACCAAAATGCGAGGATCAAGTGTCGTTTAAAAGAAAAAGGAGAGAGGAAGAGAAGAAATCCTCTAACGTCCTTGCTTTGCACAGAACTCGCGTATGTTAGACGAGCGCGGGTGTGTTATCATGTGATCGCGGGTGTACAGAACAACTTTGACCGCTGGAATCGTGTGTGTGGACGACTGCCATTAGCCGACAGGTTTAGTGACTGCATGACTGCATCCGTGTGAGCCGTTAATTGTCAGTAGCGCCACCTGCGCGGCGTGGATTGGCAGTCCACAAATTATAAAGACCAACACAGTAGTGCAGCGCATACTTCCTGAGGCTGCAGCAGTCCCGTTCTCCACCAAAGGGCCCCCTGAGCAGCGGAAGGTTTTCCAAGGCCATCCCTCAGTGATGCCTGGAGATGTATCCTTGTGAATCAGCCAAAAAGCCCACTGCCACTGTTGCTACTACCTCTAGTGTCCTATTGCATCCTGGTTTCCTTCGTAATTTAATATAACATGAAAACAGATCTTCTACATGGACATCTAAGATGACTTCATCTCGCCATAGTCGTATTTGAATCTTTTATTGAATGCAGTAAATCCAGTAATATCGACATTTGTGCCGCGCCGCCTGGTGATTAGGACGTGTGCGCCCACGGTATATTAGAAAGCCTGGAATTGATGGAGCTTTTAGGGGAGGCGTTAATTTCCTTGGTGTCGAGATCCGTTTTTGCGTCAGCGCGTTTCGCGTGAGTGGACTTTGACACGTGCGCATTGGTTTTTAGGGGCATAGTTAGATTAAATTGCATCCGCGGCTTCGACATGAAAATAGTGCCTCTAACGTTTTTTGCACTTATTCCTTCGAAGTTGTTTTTGACCGTAAGGCCTCCTTGCGCTAACATTTTTCCGATCACCCTATGCGGTCATCGTATAGAATACATTAAACTTAAAAGCTCTTCTCTACTCCACGTTCTTTGCCTAGGACACCCTCTGTGTATATTGTCACACAAAGTGCGTAACTTTGTCCGGGTAGCCTGCCGTTTTTGACTTAAAACTAGTCGCCAGGACCCGTTTTTGCTCTGTCTGGCGTTCATCACTATATGCTTCCAACGTCTCACTCTATGCCAGCCAGTATAATTGTTCCAGACCATGGAGTGGTTCAGTGAACCCGCTGCTTCGATGCAGTTTGACGGTAGAGCCGTCCACCACTGCGGTCACTGACCAAAGCACTTTTATAACCCCAACTTGTCCCACACATTCTGTCTGGCTCAGGTTAGTCAAACGAGGGTAGATGACTTCGTCAACCGATCACTGATTTTGCCCACATAATATCTGCACAAGAACCTGAGCACATCTTTTACCCTTTATTTTAGTCTGTTGTGATTCCGACGCGAAGGGCCACTGCCAGCGCCCTTCAGATGGTCCTGTCACACAGCCTCGGCGATGCAATCAGCCCGTTAATAATTGGCACTGTAAGTTGGTGAGGGCTTAATGCCTTTGTCGAGGTCGCACTGTTTTTCCAGCTGTTCCCTACTTCCCAGATGGTAAAGGTCCTTTCTACTCGCAACTCTGAGTGTCAGCATATAGACTTCTCCAGCACTATCAGTGACTGACGTGCCTCAAGTGTGGGTCTTACGGTCTACAAGCTGACTTGTACATGGTACGGCTGTGATCATGCCCAATCTAGTCGGCCTCAATGATGTCACCTATCGTACTTCTCCACGCGTGACGATCCGCGACAGCGGATTTGGGCTGATCGACCCATTCTGTTCTCCGTCGACGGGGGCCAAACACCGGACATCCTAGAACCACTCCCATGTCTTAACGAACTGTGTCAATTCAGATGAGCATTTGGCGAGCATACGTTTGCTTTCGATATGTTCGCATTGGGCCAGTACGCATATATGAGATCAAGGTACAAAGTAAAACGTTTGAGCGATAAGAGGAATCGATTATGGTTTGTCTTTTCTGTAAGATGTGGTTTGGTAGCCCCACCTGGTGGACACAATGCTGTTGGGGTTGGGGGTTATGGTTAGGAGTTAGGGTCAGCTGTTAGGGTTTAGGATTAGTGTTTAGCGCAACTATTTCTCAGCCATTCAAAGTACCACCGTAAATTCCAAATAGCTGTTCTTTTGCATACAACTACTTGACCTCGTTGCCTGTGCGTTCCTCGGCCCCACCTGTAAAAACCCCTATTGCCACCGGTCCCGTATTAGAGGTGACTGGGGTTTGTTTACTTCAGGTGGGGCTACATAGCCACATCTTACCGTCTTCTCATACAAGCGCGGTGTGTGAATAGGATGGGGGGGGGGGGAGGATTACGTAGAGTCGGGCCACAAGGGGAGGGGAGGGAGACATGCATACAGTCAATCGATCCTTGCCCACGGTAGACGCGGAGCGTGCATGAGGTTCTTCTGCGCGCACAGGACCGGCCTCTGTAGCCCGATGGCAGTCGCTTCTGCTGTCGCTAGTAAGCGCTTACCCAGTCGCTTAGGATAGTTAGGTAGGCTCCACACGATACCCAGAATCAACCATGTGTGCGAGGATGGAGCTGTTTATGCCCTGAACTTCACCTTTCCTCAGCCATGCCGGCAGGCGTTCTCGTATTCTTGTGGATAGGCGCCGACTCGTACGACCAATATGGTCTGCCCCACAGGAGCAAGTAGAGGACAAAATGCACATGGATGTGTTCTGAGCTGGTAGCCTACCCTTATCATCCCCGCGTAAGACGGGCTTGGTCGAGAACAATACATGAACTCCTGTTGCCGGGTGGGCCGCTGGGATACAGGACGAACTGGGAGTTGGCTACAGGGATCTTTATTCTCCTAGTTCCTAAGTCGGCGATTCGGACTCTAGGTAGGCAGCATACATCCACGCTGTATCGTTGCAGAGCGCATCAGTTCCGCGGACGCCGCAGCATTGATTGTAATACAGTAATCGAACATTTTCATTACGTTTATCGGGGATTTGGAATACCGGCGGGTCCTCTACAGCCGCTCGAATGGTTTGTTAGGGGTTGTCTCTTCTAACGCTTTGGTACAGTAACCAACTACAAGGCAGCGTTGCAAGTCAGCCCATTTAATTTCGGTCGCGGTCGCCATGTCACACTGCCGTCATCGAGCTTTTCAACACTTGATAAGGCCGTCGGTGTACCAAATCTTAGCCCTCCGTCCCCTGATGGCAATGTCTTTGCTGGTCCGCGACTGCTTATTCGCCAGACCCGAGACTCGCTTATTTCGCAGCTAACCTTCGCTGAGGACCGCTCCACGATCCGCCACCTGTGGACGCCCCAAGTATATAGTAGCTGGGATAACTAGTAAAAGAAGCTGACTAGATCCGAAATACGCGCTTTATGAAAGCTGAAGGTATGTCCGTCCTATGCGATGGGTGTATGATAATCCGAAAGCTCCACTTTAGTCTCTATGGCGTTCGTACGGGTAAGCCTTCAGTTTTAATTCAGTTCGCTCTCACTCGGATGGGATTTGTGGACAACTGCAGAGATTTCGATAAGCGACAGCCTATCGCTCAGCTGAATCACATGCTAGCTAGGTCCAGCCTGTGGCCTATAGCTTACACTCACACGAAGTGTCTGTAGTAGTCCAGAGCCCCCCACCCCCCTGGTGACCTTTTTATGTAGCGATTAGCTGTCAAAACTTCGAGCTGTCATTATTTTGGTCGTTGCAAATTCGTTTGCCGCTTGCTTGTTTGGCCTTTGCCTTGAAACGGTCATGAGAGGTAGTAATTTAGCCTTTCGTACTGTCTTGTGAACTACAGTGCGTTCCAACCCATCGGAGGTTCGTGGGGACATTTGTGTGTTGTTGTACTGAGGGATAATTATTTCTCTAGAGTACAGCATTCACCTGGTGCTAGTGCCTTTTCCAAGCGCCGTGGGCTTGGAAATGGGACCTAGGCAGATCTCGCACAAACGTCGGTCACGCGTTAGATGAAGGCTTTCGCCGCGTCAGTCATTACTCAACCGATCTCATAACCTCCAATTGGCTTGTCCCAGACATGCCGCTGACGGGTGATGTAAAATCCGCCTCCTAGGTGACGTTTAACGCCTATCCAGCATTTAGTTTCCTTACCATGATAAATCTGATGCGTTTTCAAACTACTACGACGCGCAAAAAGTCGACAATCTGAAGGTTACAATTGGTACGACTGTGATCATGCCGGATTTAACCGGTATCGTTACCATTCACCTTGGAACATGATACGCATATTTTATAGTTCAAACTGTCTTTAGACATCCATTTCGAACAGACAAAACCAGTGTATTATCTCAGCGGCGTCGACCTTCCCGAGCTTTTAGGCCTCTGTTAGTTTCAGTGAGCATTCCGCAGGGCCGTCGTCCCACATTCCTTCGGAGATTGCAAGTGCTTCAAGTTAGCCTCCCTCAACCTCACCGGTACTGAAAACCGAGTTTTTCCTTCGACAGAAGCCATCCCCAAAATGCACTTTTTCCGTTTTTTCCTTTAGAACCCTTAAAAGGTGAGTCATTGCAATGGTTCGTAGTTTATTTGGTCTTTTTTGTTAATATCAGCCTGAGAATCACCCGGTGGGATGGTTACTGGCTTTCCGAAAGTGCTTCCCGACTTTACTTCTGCCGGTTTTCCACTTAGAGCGAAGTAGTTTTCATAACACCAAGGCTTTGCCTCTACTCAGCTTTTCGTAGTGGTGGCTTCTGATAACCACTCATCAGCCGTCCCTCCCTCTTTCACGGAGACGAGCCCTGCGTGTACCAGTTAATTCCGTTAGTTTTGTTCTGTACTCACCATGAGTGTTGATTAGACGACTAAAATGGCCTTTTCGCGGCCCTTTTCCGCCTATTTGTGCACTGATCCATGTGTGCTGGTCCTGCCCTTCAGATCGCGGATGCCCAGGCACATTCGGATTCGCTGGAGTGGCACTACTTGGGCATGCAGAGATCCCTCTTTCTGACAGTGTTTGTCTGCGTCGTTGCTGGTTTTCTACTCCTGTTGTCTTCTTGGTATCTGGAGGCGGCCAAAGAACGCGTCCACTTCATAATTGAAGGTAAGTCATCACGTTCGCTCGGTCGCTGAAATTGGCCACAAACCGTATTTTGCAGATGACATGGCGTCCAGCGACTTGAACTGCATGGGGTTTGCTCTGCCTCTGTCTTGTCGCCACATTGCATGGCAGCGGCTACTTAAGTTCTCTCGTCCAATGGCTCACTTCTCGCGTCTAGAATCCCACCGTGCTCGCATTGTCGCTTACTTCTGTCATGTAATGCCTGCGAGTGAGGGCGATGTCATTGCCGTCAGCCAGAAAAGAGACCTTTCTTTTGCCGTTGATCCTGCGCCTGTCCGGCTAGGCCATGACCAGACACTGCTTGGGTGGGGGAGGGCCTGACTGAGGAGTACTTTCCCGCACTGCACGGAGTCGAAGAGGGACGCTTCTACTCTCTCCACCGATTTCAGGGGTGTGCAGGATGATGGACAAAGTGTTGGCTGATAAAAGAAAACGTTCTGAATGTCGTAACACTGCTATGGCTTGGAAGAATCTCATGGATAACTGATTTGCCAAATTAGCACCTAGCCTCTGACAGTAGTGCCGCTGCATGTTCTATGCCTGACTATTCATAAAGTTCGTGAGCCTACTTCTTTTACAGTTTGCTTTCACTAAAAAACTGTTCACTACACAGCAACTGTGGACCCGCTGGTTACTTTGCAGCTAGGCTGAAACACAGGCCCCGGTCTTCCTGGGACTCCTGGTTCAGGTGTAGTCACGTTGACTTGCGTGTGAACTAGTCTATAGTGAGAGTAGACTTGCGCAGCACCTACTGCATTCACTCCTTCCCACCCGGACTCTGTGTCAAGGCAAAGTCAAGAAGACCGGAGGTGGGTGGTGCGGCCGAACCCGCGCCTTGGCGCTCCATCCCACACTCCCCGACCCACAAAAAACACTGAACCAGGATTTTTGACAACAACAACAACAAAAAAGACGCGGATGACTGGGCAGCTATGCAGAAGACCAGTATATCGAGCGCGAGTGCGAGCGCATATGTCGACAGGTATCGGAGAACTGCCGGCGCACTCCAGGCTGAGAGGGCCATCGTTTGCTGGTCATGGCATTGCAGACTCCCACAAACCGCCCAGAAGGGTGACACACAACCCCGCATTTGGCTGGGCCATCACCCTTCAAAGGCTGGGTAACCAGTCAGTCAGCGACTGAAAGGCTCTACCCATTAAGTAAGATAAAAGTCACTTTGAGTAGGAGCCGCGACAGCCTTGCTCTCAGCCCATCAGTCCGCCACTCCACGCAAACACAAAACAGGGCAGATTGCGAAGACTAGGTTGAGGCGTCTGTTGGCAACCTTTCAAGCTACGGCGCCGGACGTGGAGGAAGTAGCGTGGTCGACAAGGCAGATTCCCAGATCAGAAGCCAGGTAAGACGGGTTGTATTGGACAACCTTTACTGCTGGGAGTGCGTACACAAAATTCTGCGAGCAGTCGCCGCGAGCGCGCTCACCAAGCAAACTGTTGTTTCTGTCCGCCTTCGAGGTGCTCAGACCCAGTGCGTGTGTCCTCCTTTCGTTGTCTCAGTGTCCGCCAGCCACTCAGAGGAGGGGCAACGTTGATTGGTTTCGAGCACTCGCGAGGCTAGTGACAAGCCTCGCGCGTCCGAAAAGGGGATCGACAAGGAGTGTGCGGCGGACAGGAAGACAGCGTGACAAAGGCGGAGGGCAAGGAGACGCAAACTGCAACAGGCGCACTATCGTAGTCTCAGACACGGATCACGCATGCAGCAGAGGGGCCGCCTAGAGACGGAGCCGAGAAGCACACTTCCTACTTACGTGAGATGTGGCAGTCAAGTGCTTGCAATGGTGATATTGTTGTGTAATGCGGTTGGCGGGGGATGTATGATGTAGGCAGTTGTCAACCGTAGGTTTTCGTGGACGCGTATGTGACCTAATAAGCCCATGCGACAGTGTGATCGCCGGTGACGGGGATGGCGCGGGATTTGTGGCAGGGGCGAGAGTGGGGGAAGACGTAGACGTTGTCGGATTGATGGCGCATCGGGTTAGGTGTCCCACAAAACCAATGCGAGCGTGGAATGCGCATTGGCAGCAGGGGCATGTTAGAAGAAGCGAATGGTTGGCATTGAGGAGGGGCGGCACTTGTGATTTGCGAGTCTATCTTTTGGCTTTGGCGGCGACGATACGATTTGCCCCGTATACGGCAGCGCCAGTCTGTTCTGGGCGAGCACCGGTGGCGACAAGACGGAAAAGTTGTTTCAGCAGACGTGTGTCTTCCATCCTCATGAGATGGCGGCTCCAACGTAGTTGCAGTTGCCTCAGCATGGCCTGGTTGCTGAGTTTTTCGGTCCGTTCTAGATCTTTCATGCCTGGGATCCTGTCTTGCCATATCTCAAAAAGACGGCCTTTTACATGTTCAGTTTGGTATTCAATTGGAGACCGTGAAAATCCCACACGGAGTTCTGCATGCGGCCGAAGGTTTGGCTGGTTTTGGAGATCTGATGGGCCATTTCGTCGTCGATTCTGATGCAGCGTGACATTATGCTGCCCAGGTAGTTGAAGTTATCCACGGGCTTCGGTTCGGTGCTGTTGACGTGGATGCGAGGAACACTGTATTCAGTGTTCGATGGCTGTTGGTGTGCGATCACCGTCTTGTCCGTATTGGTAATCAGTCCGAAGCGGACGCAGCCAGGGGCGAAACGACCCATGTTCCGTTGCATATCTTCTTCGTTCGTGCTGTTGAACGAACAGTCGTCGACGAAGAGCAGCTCGTGGATAGTAGTTGTGGAGAGACGCGTCGTGACCTGCATTCGCCGCCTGTTGGGAAGGTATCCGTCGGTCATGTAGTCGATACGGATCCCGGGCACTCATCACGGTAGGCGTCCATCAGCATAGCAGAGAAAATGAGGGCTGAAGAAGGTAGGCGCGAGTACGCAGTCCTGCTTCAATCTATTAGTCACCGCGAATACCTCGGACATTGCGCCGTTGTCCGTGACGCGGACCATCATCCCATCGTGGAGCTGATGTACCCTGAGGACAGCCGAACTTTTGCATGATTCTCCACAGAGGTTCGCGATCCACTGTGTTGAAGGCTCTCGTCAGATCCACAAAAATGGCGCTGAAGTTGGTCCGCATCTCCTGGCACTTCTCTTTTAGCTGGCGAGCGGCATATTAGTGATTGCACGATGTCACCGGAATCCACATTGGCTTTCAGGCAGAAGTCCTTGCTCTAAGTGGCCGTTGAGACGATTGAGGAGTATGCGGGCGAAGATCTTCCCAGCAATGTTGAATAGCGAGATGTCCCGTGATTGTTAGAGTTTCCGGTTCCCTTTGCGCTTGTACAGGTTGGGGATTGTTGCGTCCTTGAAATCCTGAGGAACCTGCTCGCGGTCACACACCTGAAATAGCGCCATCAGTCGGTGGCCGCCGTGCATGTAGGTTTCATCTGGGATCGCATCAGAGCTTTCCTCTTGGGGGGTTGTTGCGCGGCGCGGATGGGGGAGACGGTCGATGGCGGCGTCGGAGGTTGTGGAGGGATCCTCGAGGACGCTTCTTTAGTGTTCGGCCAAACGCTTCAGAATCTGCGACTTCGTTAAAAACGTTGGCTCATCGGATCTGAGAAGTGGCGCGGTCTCATTGGTTTGGCGGCGTAGATCGCCTTGATCGCAGCGAAGGAGTTCTTTGACCCGTTGCGGTCGGCGTATCCCTGGGTCTCCTCGGCCTTGCGAGCCATCCAGAAGTCCTGTATTATTTCTCGCAACCATTGCTGCGCAAGGCCTCGACCTTGACAGAAGGCCGCACTGTTCGCGTCAGTGGACGGTCGAGATAGGCTCTGTGCAGCCCGTTCTTCTCGACAGCAGGTTACTGACGGCGGCGTCTTTGCCGTCGGACCGGTCCTTGTGCTGGCGACACACACGGCCGACGCCACCCAGGGCGGTCGAATTAGTGATGTCCCGTAGTTGGCATCACCGAGACTTTACGGAGGCGTTCTCATCTGCTGCTGGCAGGTGCCCCAGCCGCTGGGTAAGTTGATTGCTGAAATGCAAACGGTGAGCAAGCAAAGACAGAGACAACAGCTTACCTGGAGTCCTCTTACCTTGTGGCCTTCTGCGAGGTTGCAGACAGATCCTTATCTTGGAGATGAGGCGATGGTCCGTCCAGCCATCACCGTCGCAGATCGCCTTGATCACCACCACATCCTTCTGATCTCGCTGTAGGACTAGAACATAGTCCAGTAGTTGCCAGCGCCGCGATCGTGGGTGCATGCAGGGGGTCTTCTTCCACACCGGAAAGCGGAGAAAGATGTTGGTCAGCAGGAGGCGGTATTCAGAGCGGGTTCGCAGGAGGCCATTGTCATTACAGCCGGCCATTCCGTGAGGATCCAGCACTCCTCTCCAAGCAGCATGGTCGCGGACGTTTAAGTCTCCAGGGACAACCAACTTATCCGCCTTCAGTACAGACGCCAGGGGGACGTGCAGGTCTTCGTAGAACTCAGACTTCACCTCGTCTGGACCGGCCATTGATGATGTTAACGAATTGCGATCCCCGAAGAGGCAGGCGCAGGCACGTCAGTCGACGGGCCGAGCAGTCGTCCCAAAATGTCGTTTCAGATAGCAAAGATGACGCCCGGGTCCCGTCACTCTGCCCTAGGGCGGCCGCTTCAGAAGAAGGTGTAGTCGGCACCCACCTCCTCCAGTTTACTTTTTTCGAGAACCGGGTGAAGTAGGGGGGCAGTGAAGTCAGTTGAGGCGGGTGCGGCGACTGTAGATTGGTGCTCCAGGCAATAGTTCGCCATCCTCCGTGCAATGGATTCGCAAGTGACCGACCAGACCGATGTGTGAGGTGAATGTGCGATTGCAATGGGGGCTGGCATGGGCCGAGTCCACATGGCTGAAGGTGGGAGTGTTGGTGGTGATGGGTCATCAGAAGTCGTCTGATCGGTGTTTGAAGTCGTGGTGGTGGTGGTGGTGCTGGCCGCTGCGGTCGATGCAGGGGCTGGAGCAGGGCAGGTGGTGGGGGGCGGGGTAGCGACAGTGTGATCGCCGGTGACGGGGGTGGCGGTTGGCGCGGGATCTGTGGCAGGGGCGAGTAGGAGAAAAGGTAGACGTTGTAGGGTTGATGGCGCATCGGGTTAGGTGTCACACAAGACCAATTCGAACGTGGAATGCGCATTAATAGCGCGGGCATGTTAGAGGAAGCGAATGGTTGGCATTAAGGAGGTGAGGCACTTGCGATTTGCGAGCCTACCTTTTGGCATTGGCGTCGACGATCCGAGTTGCCCCTATACGGCAGCGCCAGGCTGTTCTGGGCGAGCGCCGGTGGCGACAACACAGAGGAGTTGTTTAGGCAGAAGTGTATCTTCCATCATCACGAGATGGCCGCTCCAGCATGGCCTCAGCATGGCGCAGATGCTTAGTTTTCCGGTCCGTTGCGTTTTCCATGTCTGGGATCCTGTTTTGCCATCTCGGAAAGACAGCCTTGTACATCATTAGTTTGGTATTTACTTAGAGGCCGTGGCAATTCCACACGAAGTTCTGCATGAGGCCGAAAGTTTCGCTGGTTTTGGAAATCCAATGGGCCATTTCGTCGTCGATTCTGATGCAGCGTGACATTATGCTGCCCCGGTAGTTGAAGTCATCCACGGGTTTTGGTTCGGTGCCATTGACGTGGATGCGAGGGACACTGCATTCAGCGTTCGATGGCTGTTGGTTCGCGATCACCGTCTTGTCCGTATTGATGATCAGTCCGAAGCGTACGCAGTCAGGGTCGAAAAGATCCATGTTCCGTTGCATATCTTCTTCGTTCGTGCTGTTGACCGCGCAGTCGTCGACGAAGAGCAGCTTGTGGATAGTAATGGAGAGACGCGTCGTAGCCGGCATTTGCCGCCTGTTGAGAAGGTACCCGTCTGTCTTGTAGTCGATGCGGATTCCGGGCACTCATCACGGTAGGCGTCCATCAGCATGGCAGAGAACACGAAGGCTGAAGAAGATGGGCGCGAGTACGCAGTCCTGCTTTACTCTATTAGTCACTGCGAATGCCTCTGAGACAGCTCCGTTGTCCGTGACTCGCGCCATCATGCCTTCGTGGAGCTGACGTACGATGTGGGTGAATCGCTCGTGACAGTCGAACTTTTGCATAATTATCCAAAAGGTTCGCGATCCACTGTGTCGAAGGCTCTTGTCAAATCCACAAAAATGATGCAGAAGTTGGTCCGCATCTCCTGGCACTTCTCTTTCAGCCGGCGGGCGGCAAAAATCATTAGCGGTTGCGCGGTGTCACCGGAATCCACATTGGCTTTCCGGCAGAAGTCCTTGTTCTAGGTGGCCGTTGAGACGATTGAGGAGCATTCGGGCTAAGATCTTTCCGGCAATGTTGAATAGCGAGATGTCCCCGTGATTTTTAGAGAGTTGCCGGTTCCCTTTGCGCTTGTACAGATGGGGGATGGTTGCGTCCTTGGAATTCTGAGGAACCTGCTGGCGGTGACACACCTCCTGAAATGGCGCCGTCAGTTGGTCCATCAGTTGGTGGCCACCGTGCTTGTAGGTTTCAGCTGGGATCGCATCGGAGGCGAGTGCTTTCCTGCAGGAGAGTTGTTGCGCGGCACGGATGGGAGAGCCGGTCGATGGCGACGTCGGAGGTTGTGGAGGGACCCTTGAGGACGCTTGTGTAGTGCTCGGCCAAACGCTTCAGAATCTGCGACTTCTCCGTCAAAAGCGTTGGTTCATCGGATCTGAGAAGCGGCGCGGTTTCTTTGATTTGGGGGGCGTAGATCACCCTGATCGCAGCGAAGAAGTCATTTGACCCGTTGCGGTCGGCATATCCCTAGGTCTCCTCGGCCTCGCGAGCCATCTAGAAGTCCTGTATTATTTCTCGCAATCAGTTCTGCGCAAGGCCGCGACATTGACAGAAGGCCGCTTTGTTCGCGTCGGTGGACGGTCGAGATACGCTCTGTCCTTCTCGGCGACCAGGTTACTGATGGCGGCGTCGTTGCCGTCGAACCAGTCCTTGTGTTGGCGACGCACACGGCCGAGGCCACCCAGGGCGGTCGAATTAATGGTGTTCCGTGGTTGGCACTATGGAGACTTCACGGAGGCGTTTTCATCTGCTACTGGCAGGTGTCCCAGCCGCTGGGTCAGTTGATTGCTGAAATGCAAACGGTAAGCAAGCAAAGACAGAGACAACAGCTTACATAGAGGTCTCTTACCTTGTGGTTTTCGGCGAGGTTGCAGACAGAGCCTTATCTTGGAGATGAGGCGATGGTCCGTCCAGCCATCACCGTCGCAGATCGCCTTGATCACCACCACATCCTGCTGACCTCTCCGCAAGACGAAAACATGGTCCAGTAGTTCCCAGCACCACGATCGTGGGTGCATCCAGGGGCCTTCTTCCACATCGGTGTGCGGAAAAAAGATGTTGGTCAGCAGGAGGCGGTATTCAGTGCGGGTTCGCAGAAGGAGGCCATTGTCATTACAGCCAGCCGTTCCGTGAGGACCCAGCACTCCCCTCCAAGCAGCATTGTCTGTGCCGACGCGGACGTTAAAGTCTCCAGGGACAATCAACTTATCGGTCTTCAGTACAGACGCCAGGGGGACGTGCACGTCTTCGTAGAACTCAGACTTCACCTCGTCTGGGCCGGCCATTGATGATGTTAACGAATTGGGATCCCCGAAGAGGCAGGCGCAGACACATCAGTCGGTCGTTAATGCGTGCAACAGACAGAGCAGTCGTCCCACAATGTCGTTTCGGATAGCAAAGATGACGCCCGGGTCCCGTCGCTCCGCCCTAGGGCGGCCGCTTCAGAAGAAGGTGTAGCCGGCACCCACCACCTCCAGTTTCCTTTGTTCGAGAACCGGGTCTCGCTGAGCGCATCGATGTAAACCTTGCATAACACCAGTTCCCGAGCGATTAGCGCCGTTCTTCGTTCCGGCCGGTTGCTCCTTGGATTATCCAAAAGGGAACGAACATTCCAGGCTGCCATGGTGATCGGATCCACTCCAGCCTGTGAGGTGGGACGGAGGGAAGGAGGAGGAGAAAGAGAGAGTATTTCGCCTTGTGTTTTGGTTTCAACCGCATGTTTAGCAGTCTGTGAGCCTCGGTCTGCGCTCAGATGTCGTGAACCGTGGTTTGTTCAGGGCACCTTTCATAGTCACCTCGCGGGGAGGGCAGTGCTATTCCTAAATAGATCTTTGTCGCATCAGACGGATACCGCTCACCATTATGGGTCGCGGGGTTTAGTGAGAAAACCACTAATGGCCTGGGCCGCCTATGTTTTGGCTGTCGCTCTCGCCGTAGGACTTTTGACCGTTGGGGAAGAGAGTAGAGAGAGTGAAGGGCAGAGAAAAGGTGGAAAAGAGTAGAATGTGGCAGGTCTTCCAGCCACAGGTTAGAAGCCTGCTGGGTGCTGAAATGAAGAGGTGGACAGGCAAGGATAACCAAGCGGTATTTAGCTTACCTGGGGGGTCACTTACCTTGTGGCCACCTGCGAGATTGCAGACGGAGCCTCATCTTGGAGATGGCAATGTGGTGATCCGTACGGCTACCGGCTGTGGAAGAGGGGCAGAATTACCGCGTGTAGAAATACACACACTGATACCCTCATCTGGTTTAGCCCGCCGGTGGAGGCGGTTACCGGGTGTGGCCGCTAAGCGGAGCCTAGCTTCCAGGAGCCACATGCGAGAGTTGTGTGCCAGTTAATGGATACTAAGCGTAGTCAACACATGCAAGCAAATGAGGTACCTACTACGACCATCACGTGGACCTTGCACCCCTACAAACAGACACCACTTAACTAGTTGATTCTTCAGACGCTTCCGCGCATTCAGAGTATTGTTCGCGGAATCTGTCTACGAGAAAGTGGGTTGGTAATCTGACCGCCTCGTTCCATGTGCCATGGGGTGTTTAGTTGGTTCCAGTGGACGGTTAGCAGTCCAATGGAGTTTTCGCAATCTCATAATGCCTACTTTCAAATCCCCAGTAGGGAATTAATTGTGAGCTTATTATGTTATCGATTAGGACCAAAAGGCGTACGTTAGCATTAGCTGCATTGAAGTATGTTGTTTTCTACCTTCCCAGCCTCGCGCATAGAGCGTCTAGAAGTCGAAGACACAAGTACACAAGCCGACACGGACGTCAACGTGGTGTCTACCTCTTGGCAGACATTGAATACACAATCATCGTGTGCTGCCGTGGTTGCCTGATTTATCCTACCGACTTTGGTCTAATTTTCCTTGTTTTTTTTAATTGAACTATTTTGGTTAATTTTAATCCTCTAAACACGTATCAATTACAGTTATTTTTGTGTCCACCTCAAAGTGTTTCAGTGTAAGTGTATCAGCCAACATTCTGAAAGACAGCAGTACCTCTATTGGGTCAAGACTAAAAAATGCATTTCTGATATGCGATTGTTCCTGGCTTTTAACCTTTTACTCATGTTTGGCAATGCCAGAATCGATATACCTGGGAGTTGATATACAATACAAAGTGCATCTAACTGTCAGCATTCTCATATGGATGATCTCTTGCTATGCGGCGGCCTGCGATAGATCTGGATCATAACTGTATGGCAAATCGAAACGCTCACGCCCCCCGAATTCAGTTGTTTCGACAAAGTAACGTATGGTAACGTAACTGGTAGGGGGGTCTCACCGATCGTTTTACGGAACTCACTCATCCCGTTGTGCCTTAGAGCTCTCTTTTGAGCCCAACCAGCACCCGCACAGCGCCGCATGGTATAGGCAGAATAGCATTACCGGCAAAGAAGGGAGACTGAAATGGCCATTTCTGGCTTATTTACTGTCGTCAGCCAGTCATACCCAACCCCGAAGTGTGGAACACCTGGAGATCGATCCCGCGACCTGTTAGTTAGATGTCCAACGCCTCTAACCACTGAGCCACGGGCTCGTCGTCCTGTCGGTTGAGATCGGGAATATACCATGGTAGGGGAGGGGGGGGGGAGGAGGGCGCCCACCGATCCTTTTACTCATGCTCCGTTGTGCAGCTGCTGGTTGGGCTAGAGAGGGAGCCCTAGGACACAACGGGACGATTGAGTTTCGTAAAACGATCGGTGAGCGCCCCCCAATCATTATATATTCCCGATCGCAACCTACAGGACTACGAGCCCGTGGCTAAGTGGTTAGAGGCGTTGGACTTCCAACAGGTTGGGGGATCGAGCCCCAGGTGTTCCACACTTCGGGGTTGGGTATAACTGGCTGACGACGGCCAATAAGCCAGAAATGACCATTCCAGTCTCCCTTGTCTCTGTCGGTAATGCTATTCTAACGTATAACAGTATATTTTTCTTCGCTGGGTATGGGGATATCGGCGCCACTAGACGTTGGACCAACCTATTTTTACCAGGATTTTGTGGTCAGGATAGTGCATGTGCTCTAACCACTACAGCCCGAGGACCGGTTCCTGTTCAGTCATAGGTGGACGACAGTCAGCAGGTGTGTCACAACTGCAAAAATTATGAGCAGGCCTTAACTGCAAACCCCAGGCCAAATTGAGAATAGGGGAGGGGGGGGAGGTAAAGCAGACCGGCAGCCGGACACTAGACGCACGCCCAGTCAATTGGGGCAGGTATCCGGGTGCCGTGAGTAAGGCCGTGTCCGCGTTAGCTTTGCGTGTCAGAGCCTAACCGACGTGACGGCGAACATCATACACAGCCCGACAACTGTCATTAGCATGCATGGGCAAGCATATGCCAGGTCGAGAAACAGTATGCTAACAGAAATCCTGGGTAGAGTTGCTGCGGTGGCTCCTCCTTGGGTTTCGTGGTCGCCCCGGGAAATGGAGGGGGCGACCACGTTTTGGCTCTGTCATTACAGGATAGACACAGTTGTATTACCATTTCAACGCATAACTGGCACCGCATCAAGTTTACTTACAAACAGATTTT
This sequence comes from Spirometra erinaceieuropaei, assembly GCA_902702965.1. NCBI lineage: Eukaryota > Metazoa > Platyhelminthes > Cestoda > Diphyllobothriidea > Diphyllobothriidae > Spirometra > Spirometra erinaceieuropaei. The sequence continues at coordinate 295,213 of CACRXP010000145.1, forward strand.
TGGCCTAGTTTAGTATGTTGTGAATGGAATGAAGCTGTGACCGCGACAATAGGTGCAATTTCGAAAAACATGTGTTCAAATATAGTAAGAATAGGTACATAGATATACGTGAGATATGGGTAAAGCACCAATCAGTGTCTCTTAAAATATCTCCCAAAAGCAATTTGTTTGAGCTATTCAGATATTCGTCTCTACAAACCAATTTCGACTTTTAACACGAATCCACAGTTTATAGAGTAGTAGAATGTGGCTCATATGAAATTATTAAATAAGGACGAACATTGGCATATATGATGGACACTGACAAAGTGGCCGAAAGGCTTAGACACTGCGCGTCTCATTGGTAGAATCTGTAACTAGAGTTTGGGGTGATGGATCACTCCATGTGCATTGTGCCACCGCAAATGTCATTAACCGCGTGGGCAGGTGCTGGGGTGGTGGATTCGAGTCTAACACAGTTTAATTTAATGCTGACGGCAAACTCGTACGTCGTCTTAGTACTGGGTTGAATGAACACCGGAAACAAGTTTGCCCGTTGTCGGTAATTGTTGGTTCATAAGACGATCGAGAAAAGAATTTAGAGCACATATGGAAGTGCACCAACCGCCTACACCGGTTGGAGGATCGATGTTTATAATTTGCGTCTAGACCTTAACTTAATTGGTTAAGATTGGTTGGTGACATCTGTCTCTCCTCACAAACGACTATTGGCAATCGCATCCTCTTTATCATGACTCAGAAAAAAAAAACTTGTAGACAAATCAGAAAGCAAAGCTAGTTATGATTGAGCGCAGCCCGTTTTGGCATTTGCATGCCCGCCTAACGTCGAGGTTACCAATTTTCCAATAAGTCACGATCAGACCAACTACTACGACCCTTAGGATAGGTCCCGAGTAGAATTGTTAACGTATGGACAATTGTATTCAATGCACAGTGAGGAATATATCGCTGTGACGGTTTGGCAACCGCACAAAAGTGCGCCTCTGGCCTCACTGGAGCGGGCTTCTGAGCGCCTTGAGGGTGTGTTCACGACAGTGATGAAATGGGTTGACGAAAAGGCTCGCAGTACCCGCGATTGACCGGACGCGATGAAGAGCAACAGAAAGTCGCAAGTACCAGGTCAGTAGGCTGCCTTCAGGGCACACGTGAAAGCATGCGCGGTGGAGAGAAACGAGCGCCGGGAGACTACCGACGGCTAAGTGGGGTCCCTCACTCATTCCACCGCCATGGGCGTTCTTGTTCGTGCACGCCGCCAACACCAGGGTTGGTTCGGACGAAATCTCCAGCGTTCATGCCATGTTGTGGCAAATCCAGCAATAGTGGGGCATCCACCTAGCAAGGATGGATTGTGGGCGCGCACCCAAGTTGTTATTCAATGGCGACGTCGCCGCGGGTACTCGTCGTGAGGTAGGGTAGAAAAGTTACAAGGACACTGAACTCCCCCCCCCCTCCCTCAGGAATCAACAAATCGACGATGCGACTTGAGAGGACCTCGTCTAGGAGAAGAGCGGTGGAAATCGTCGCTGCCGTAGCCAAAAGAACGGCTCGCAAGACTCGAATTTCCCGGAGCATCCCTTCTGTCTTGTCTACGATGCCAATGGACATCCTGCAGACGGGTTGGCCTTGTCGGACCTCCACGGACCCAATGCACTGCCATCGCGGCACCCCATCCGTCCGTCTCGGAAACCGCCTCCACCTTAAGTTGTTCCACCACCCTCCCAAGACACCGACTATCTCCGCCGCCGCCAGCTTCCCTCTACTGTGGTGCCACGTTATCACGCATTGAACTAATCGGTCACTTGCTAATCCATCGCAAAGACCGGCAAACCAGAGTCAGGAGCATTAACATACACCCGTCGTACACGCCTCAATGCCGCATGATAGTCCGACTGTTGCGAACCGCGTCCCGCCGCATGGCGGGCGCAGGGCCGTGAGCTGTGCAGCATATACCGCACACTCCTGGATCCGGTAGTAAGGGCGGGTCAGAACGACTGGATGCGGGATGAGGCGCATTGGTTAACAAAGCTAAACAGTCCGCCTGCGAGTGCTAGACACGTCTGGTTCGAGCAAGATAGACGATGTTTTCACAAAAACCTGCGTCCTCAGGTGAGGAATTAGACCCAGTAGATAAAACACAATCCCACACAACATGATTTGGTGTCTCGACACTTCCATACTCCCATAAAACGGCAGCGATCGGCCAGAACATCATATTCTACCAAGCATAGAAGAATACGAACGTGAAACAATAAATAGCCCTCCGCCCCTAGGTATTTCTCAACAGAACTAGAGTGCGAGCTGTAATTATATGAATACAAACACCCGAATGCGAAACACACAAATCAATCGCGTCAGAGAAACGACGATTTTAGGAATGTGAGCGCAACGTAGAAGTATCAATTTGAGACCGACTGTCTGCAGTGGTCGGTTGGCGAGTAGGAACGTGATTAAGACTTTCGTTCGAGAAACACGCAGGGAAGAGCGAGGAGGAACAGAAAGGCCGAAGTAACAAATCAAGTCTTATTATTTGCGCAAGCTTGTTCACACGTTTCACTAATCAGACAAAACGAGGGGGAACAGGACGAAAGAAGGAACATTAGATTGCAACTGGCACGGTTAACGGGCATTTGTACGGGAAGGCAGAAGAGAGCAGGAGCGTGTAGTGTTAGGACCGGAGCGGGTCCGGGGAATGCAAAACCGGCCGCAGAGAGAGAGAGGTCACCTCCAAAAGACTTCCAGCAATCCTAGTCGGTCTTTCGCGAGACTATGTCGTCACTTCGATCACACAGCAAGTCCGAGGCGTGAACGTATTTAGTGCTGTACTTCTTGCTCAGGTGTTTGCGTTTCACGGGGCTGAGTCGGGTGCACTTTTGACGTATGACGTGGACAGTCGTGAGAAGATTCCCTGACGCCACTAGACCGTAGATCAGGCCGACCGCAAGAGGCTATCGGAGCAGAAGGGAGAGAGATGGGGATTTTGTGGGAATTAAATACGACAAAATACCACTTCTGAGGAAGGCAATCAAGAGGTAGACGGAGATGACTATCTTCCACTAAGGACGTGATAGATGCTAGAAATTGCCTGGTACGGCGACCGTTGTTATTTAGTGCAACAGAATCAGAGTCAGAAAGGTTCGTATAGCCGGTTCGGAAGCCTCGCGTTTCCATAGGGCGTCTTTAAAACATTCGTACATTAAGCATAACAGCAAAGAAAGTTTCTCAGGTCATTTGACATCACAGGTTGGATAAGGGCGTCTGACAAAGGTTATCGGACAATAGTAATGGACTATGCCCTGAGGGATATTTACTTGACGCCCTCCGGTGTCAAAAATGAGTAATTAACGTGTGAACACGAGTTCATATGGGTCTGACTTCCACCAGCAATAAATAGGTTGCATTACTGCTTGAAATCTCGACCACGCACATAGCTAAAACAAAACCATTCGGACGTACTAAGTGGTGAAAACACAAAAGAAGAAGATAAAGGCGCTCTAGCGAACCGCTTTGAAAGGTCAATTCCTGATTCAAAACCACCACGCAGGATACCACAGTGTACATTGCATGCGCCGAAACCCAGGAAACACCGGCCGACGCTTCAAGAGGTGACTTTGATAAAAAAAGACTGCTTAAGAGCAGTCACGGAGATATAATCATGGGGTAAAGCTACATCCATTAGCGTGCCGGCTTGACTGGTGCGTGTTCGCGGGGATCTATACAAGTTACACTAGCAACGATAACCACTTAGGTAAAGGGGAACCTTTCTAGACAGTCTTGGTGCTCGAACAACTCGAAGGATATTCTCTAGGACGATGCACATAGGTTTCACACCCTATGTCCCCTTATTATGCTCTATGCTGTCTCCAAACAAAATGTATATGCCTGTTTCCGTGCTTTCCTCTGATGCCCACAAACTAGTGCTATGCATGAAGATGACATCCTAGCAGACAACGGTAGATACAGTATGTGAGCTAACTCATTAAACGTGATGACGGGAACTGATATGGTAATTCTTAAGCACCTAAAACGTTGCGCATTTGACTCATCCGCCCAGCCTCTTGCGCAAAAAGGCCTTTCGTGTAGAATATGTGTCTAGGCAATTTTGTCGGGCAAAATGTCCGTAAATTTGAGCGGAAGTCTAAGTTACCCTATATTCCGTGTAACAAGGTAACATACGTGAACATCCGTCAACGGAAAACAACATTAAAGCACCTTCTAGTAGGTAGCTTATTAGAGAGACTTTCTCAGTTAATCGAAAATGTAGACAACGATGACTTTTGCTGTGACTGTGAGGTATCGTGTTTGGGTGAGCTTTCAAATTTGACCCAAACGTCCATCTACACGAAAAAGATTGCCCAAGCATTCGCTACTTCGGCGAATGCTTTCGAGAGGTATGTTATTTCAAGGTTCTGGCACAAAATCTATCTTTATGGACAATCCACTGAAAATTGCGAAGTATTCACTCGCATTTCAAGGATGGTCTGAAGAGAGAGGTAGTCTACCATGAGAAAAAACCGCAAATAAATTTGACAGGTTCTAGGGTTGCGGAAATTCCCACTGAAAAATTCAAAAGGCAATTTGACGGGCATACGTCTGCTTTCGATAAATTCTCTTCAGGCCTGTATATTTATATGACTATTGAAGTAATTAATTAAAAGATACGGACAAGTAGATAATTATGCTGTAGCCGGGGTTTAGGGAGGCGAGGGAAGGGGGGAGAGTGAAACACCACAATTCCAGTCAGCGCCAGGGAGGAGGGTTCCGGGGAAGGTAATTACATGCGGGTGACTGGTTTGGTGGCTTTGAGCCATGGTAACTGTGGGACCTGTATGAAGTTCTTCTGTGCGCATAGGACCGGTCCGCGTAGCCTGATTGCAGCCGCCTCTGCCGTAGCCAACAAGCGCTGCCCAAGCAGTTTTGAATAGCTTGACGGGACCTTGTAAATCACTCCGAAGGCCTCTCTGGCGTCTACACGGTGGTTTGTGTCTACCATGTGCGCGAGGATCGAGCTGTTGATGTTTTTTTTATTTGACCCTTTCCTAATCATGCTGGGAGATGTTCTTTTATTCTTTTGGATAAACGCCGGCTCGTGCGACCAATATATTCTGTCCCCACAGGATCATGTGAAGGAGTAAATACACATAGAGGTGGTCTGAGCTGGTAGTTTGTCCTCTCCGTATAGGATGGGACTAGTGGAGAACAGTACACGGGTGTCAGCCGCTGGAAAGTTCTGTGATAGAGGTTGAGTTAGGCGTCTTCTTAAAAGTTCACTTGGTGCGGCCCCTTGAAATGGGACCCGGAAGAACAGCCTTTTCTTTCCTGCCCCGATACTGATGGCAGGACAGTAGAAATGGACTATGTTTAAAGGAGACTTCTATCCCCGTGGAATGGACATAAGAAAATAACAGTACAACGTATCACAGTTAAGATGAGTTCCCGCATGCAAGACCTTAAAATTGACTTGTAAATGCACATTACTCAAATAGGGCACTTTTGTGTGTGCAATTTACGTAGGCTGACGAGAAGCTCGTAAAAGCAAGCACAACTTGAGATGTGCCAGTCAGCAATTCATTTCCACTTAACTACTGTTATCATGAAACTCAGCTCATACTGGGGTCAAAAAGAGTAGCAATGAAGGTGCGCCATCGACTTCGAAACACCACATCTTACGGGTCAGCTAACCAACTCAATGGCACATTACTAGTTGCTTGACCGTCTAGTTAATTCGACGCAGATCCTCAGAGGAGTGGAAAAGGGAGCTTTGTGAGTCACCACAACGTGATCTGACAGGTCGACTGTTGCGAGCGACGGGTCCACAGCGGAGTGGGCGCAGCACTGGTGGCTCGCGTGCGAATTAGTTTCTAATAAGGCAGATTTTCATAGCCTCCCTCCTCACTCCTCCACTAGGCTTCGGTGGCAAGGCAACCTCGATACGACAAGAGGCTGGCTGGGGCGCAGTAGCTGACAAGGCTAAGCAGCCCGTTTACGTGTGCCACACACGATCCGGTCCCCACACAATGTGTCAGGTCATCGTGGGGAGGGGGGCTTGGATCTCACGCTAAGGAGTGCCATTAAGGTCACATTTTGAAGGAGCCATTGAGCCCCGACTCACGGTGGTACAGTCAGCCACTCCATACACACCCCATGGCAACGGCCCTACAACAGGATAAGGCCCTTCACTAATTGCTCGTCTAACGGAAAACAATCTGAAAAAGTTGGCGTCTCCTGAGCGGAGGCAAGACACGGTACAAACACTGCAGACCCATTGGATCATGTGCGCAGCAGAACCAGGCCCGTCAACTTGTTTACAAGAACCAGGAATAAGTGAAAGTAGCTACGCCAAAAAGACCAGTCGCCGAGTTAGTAGGTTAAATACGAAGAGACATTTGTAAGACAAGCCAACTTACGTGCCACTCCTTGCAACTCTTCTGGAGATAAATAAGATAGAGCGAATAAGCGTTGTATATCTGAAAGGCGTACGCCCCCATGAGAAAGATGAGAAGGAAGGAGAGGCGACTGGACATCCACGACATGTAACCATCTGCAAAATTTAGGCAAAGTCTAGTGAGCAGGTGACTTCTCGAAAAAAAAATAAGATGATCCCTAAAATGGGTAGAAAAGCTGGCGGGAGCGTGGTTTAGACCAGTAAATAGCGCGACTGCCAACAAGTGCCACCTTGAAGGAAAGTTCCAGGTGACCGGATAGTTGGTAATGAAGTTCCCGAGTCTTATAATCATTTCGAGATAGTGACTCCACAGCCAATAGTAGTCCAAATAGGTGATGAGTAAAACGGACATTTTCCCGCATTCTCGACTCCCAAAATAGCTATGTACATGAAAATTAAAATTGTGGCGGTGTAGAATGACGCAATTACGAGACTCGTTGCAACAGAATTATTAAAATAACCGTGTCTGTTGTGGTAGGAGAGCACTGAGCCAACTCCAATTATTGAACCGGCTAGGGAACTTTGTAATTTTGACAAGTGCCACCTGTTCTATACAAAAGATCAAACTTTACACATGGATCCAAATTTACGCAAAGTTAAACTGAAATTGCGTCATTTGAGATATGAGAGGCTCCGTGGTCGGGGCTGGTCAGGAGACACGAAGGGATCAATGTTTCCTACACTCGGCAGAGTCGACGTTTTATCTAGCTATAAGTGTGCGCACCTGCTACGCCTAAGAAGCATCGACTGTAGAAAAAAACAACGACGCGACGAGCACCACGACGGAATAACACTGACCAAGCGGAGGACTGGTAGCAATCCAGCACCCCAACCGGATGTTGTTGAAAATTCAACCGTTGGCTGAGCGAACCTCTTCAATACTTGGGTGCACAGAGGGCAACGACAGAGCCAAAAAACCAGGGTCTGGGTCAAATGTATGGCAATCGAAAATGCTGCTTTAAAAAACACCCATGAACGTAGTCAGTCAGTAAGTGGCGACTGACACTCAGACAGGAAAATGTTCACGAAAATGAACAAAAAACGACAATCTACAGATTTAATCGGCAATACGGTAATGAAACACATGGACGGCTGGCACTACTCTTCCCTAACCTCATTCTAGAACACTTCTTGTGTTTTAGAAAGGGTTCTTCACATACCTGAAAATCAGAGCTTTGCTTTCCGGCAAGACATATACTTTTTGGAGAATCACAGTTAATTAGATTGACAAGAAAATCAAGTAAACAAATTTCTGCTTAGGAGCATGTCGCAAACCGCTCAGATGCTAACTAAGCTCGTACTAGGGCTAATTTTGTCCTATATGGGAACCAAGACTACGTCCCCGCCAACCCGACAGCGGTTCCACAAACATTTTCACGTCCCGCACCTGCGACCTCTACAATTGGTCGTGGGACACGCTTTCACAGTAGGCCTAGGACGCCTTTTTCCTGGTTTGTCATTGCCGATTATGACTCACGCGGCTCAGGCAAGCCCGGAATTTGAAGTTGAATGAGTTGTGTAGTGTATCTATCCAACCTGCGTTGAGAGAAACATGCTTTCCTTGGGCAGCAGATGCAAGCAATGACTGTACGGGCAAGCTCGTGTTCTATTGGGCTAAGCCGTCTCGTGTCACTAGCAAGGCATGGGTATGAGTCATCGAAGGAGTGGGGAAACACGAGGTAGGACCACGAAAAGGCACAGAGACAAACGCGACAGGCGACTGATGTACAGACTGATCCTACACGTCACACCCAACACCCCAGACAGTCACCAAAACTGGCTTCATTGGCATTGGGCAGGACTCATAAAAAGAGGGGTGGATTGCCGAAAACCGGGACCTTGGATCGCGATTCCAAAAACCGGGATTCCGACTCGCCTGCCTATCACACGATGCGCTCTCGTTGCCCGATGGCACGACTCGTTTCCCACTAAGAACGCACGCGACCAACACGGCCTGAGACACCACAAACGCGGATCATTTTGCAGTTTTCTCTGTCTCTGTCAATGGACTGCTGCTTAGGTCTGAAAGGTCAAACACCAACTGACAGTTCAGGCGACTTATCTCTATGCCGGGTCGCCACAGATTACACGAACGGAAAGGACATCTGCAGTCCACCGTTACTTAGTCGGATTAGTGTACATCGCGACAACACTAAGTCCTTTGGAAAAACTTCAGCAATCAAGACCTTAGATCGACTTTGTTTTCCGCCTAAAAATCGCAGACCTACCCAGAAGACTGGCATAGCGACCTCGGGCACTCGTAAAATAATGCAAGAGCTAAAAAAGCACACAATCAAGCTATCAGGGATTTGTAAAGAAGTGCTGCTGACACAGACAGCGGATTAGAAATGACAAAGAGGTTGAAAATTTAGTCCAGAAAAACAAGACTTGGAATAAATGGGAAAACGCAAATGATCAGCTATGGATTATCTGCCGTTGTCTGGCAGCGGTACCTAACGCTCAGACCAGCAAGAACTAGATTTTAAGTCGCATCCGGACGGCCAGTGGGCTAAACTTTTACCAGTTGGGCCACCGGCTCACACCAGCACTTGTGTTCAAGAGTATTCAAAATCACACAGGAGTGAGGTTCGTTGCTTGCGCTTCGGAACACAGAAGATTTTGTTTTGCTTTGAAACCGCAGTCCACCACGCTCGCGGGCGACACACGAAGTGCGAGCAAGTACTGAGATTCACAGTCGGACTGCAGAGGCCATTTACGACTCATTTGCCATTGTCAACTATGGATGAGAGTCAACTGCTTCCGAAGAATATTTAATGGATATCAGCATGAAGAAGTAGAAATGAGTAAGGCGGACTAGCACCTACCGATACCGCGGGCATATGCAAACAGTCTAAGTAAATCGGCTGCAAGCTGGCAGTGGTGACAAAGAATGGCTAGAACTCCAGTCGTTGTCCTGCCCACAGTGCGGTGATGGATTAATTCGCCGCTGTAGCAGTCCTTACAGCTGCAGTTGTTCGGATTTGGTCATGCCATCAAGTCTTTCTCGCTATGAATCTGTCCGCATTAGAGCTACTGCAAGAGCCCCGGGCAGTAGTGCTCCGAATATGGCCTGGATCCTGTGGAGCCGCATTCTCTTGGACAGCTGTCATTCGTCGCTATCGGCATACCAGTGCTGGTGTTGTCGGCGTCCATCAGCATCTTTCATTTGTTCACAATTTTCATCGTACTCGAGTTCATTTACGCTTGAGTTAACGTCTGCATTCAACCAGGTCCCTAGTTGCTGACATTCAGTTTCCTTGATGCTGCCTTCCCCTTGGGGCATTTTTCTGGCCGGATTTACAGCCCCATCGTAGAAACAGGGCAATGGTGGTCTGCTCAGCACCCGGTGTCGCACATTGCATCTGTCATTAGCACCTCACAGCGATCTTGCCTTCTGATGAGCACCCACGTGCATCCACGTTGTCCTCCTGCGGTTTGGAAGGCGAAGGACGGTGCTGGTGACGAGCAGTGGAGATCCGCTGCTGTTGTATTTGTCTATTCCATGACGATCCTACTGTCTCTCTCAGTCTACGATAACTCACACATTAAAGCCAGCGAGAACAATCAGCCTTTGCTGCCGTGGCGTTCAGATTTTCCTAAAATTTGTCCTTCGCGCCGTCAGGACCTGCCCTTAGTGGGGTGTGCACGATGATGGCGACGAAGTTGCCCTAGTGAAGTGAAAGTCACGTTTTGGCGCGACAGCTGTTAGCTTCCTGAGAGAGGCAAGGCAGCATAGTTACAATGTCGTACTCTATGGCGCAGACGACGCCAGCACCTGGCCACTGTTTTTACTAGGACGGCGGTGCCAGAAAAAGATGCATCACGCACCACTTCGTTAAGTTGCGCTTGGTCCGAAGAGAGCACAAGGTCAACGCTCTATCGAGTTAATTCTTAGGCAACCACGCTTGTCCTTTCTAGGTGGCTGGTAGTCGCAGCATCTAAAAGAGAACATTCATCCTAAACTGCCAGACTGGATGACTTCACTCTGTCGGGAGTCGGACGCGTACGGCCATTGTTGGTTTTTGTTACTTTTCAACCAGGTGTATCACGCAGGTGTCAGCTGTGCGGACGGTGAGGACCAACCTTCCCGGGGGGGGGGGGATTTCTAGCCCCGTTCCACCTAAAGCAGAGCGGCCTTAAATAGGAGCTGCTGAATTCTACCGACTCACGTGCAGAGAGTCATATGCAGGGCCACTTACGGGACTGCATTCCGTCCCCTCAGTAGGACAATGGGAGTTTGAGGGGGCGGGACTTCGTGATGGTGGTGACCGAATAGCGAAGATAATTTGTGCAAAATTGGCCGGCTACGGTATACAGTAATATGACGGCATGGAGATTGGCTATCGATGAGACGGCGCAATGGCTGGGTACGCCACAGAATGACGCACAGGCTCTCCTTCACCAAAACCCCAAGTTCCACAAATGCAACCAGTAGCAGGCTGTCGTTTTCCCATGGATTTACAATGTCACCTGACTCCGTCCAGTGTACTTTCGTGTGGTAGATTATGCCTAATAGTGTTTCTTCGAAACTACCACGAGTACTTACATACTAATATCAGAGAATCGAAAACAGAGTATTGCAAAGGGCAGTAGCATGAATGTCTTGACGTCATTTCCGGTGTCCGTCGGTGCCCTTTTTCTCTCCCACAGGCCCTGTGCAAGTAGTTGATGCGGTGGGTTCTTCGGTGGCGGTACAGTGCGTCGTAATTGGCGTATTACCGATCTCGACTGCGCCGATGTAAAGGTGCTGACACAGCCCCCTGTAGAACTGTGGCGTGTTGTGCCCTGACTAGGTGTGAAAAGTTGTGCATAAAACTAAGCTCTTTTGGTGGCAGGGGTAAGGATCCCAGCCTTACAGCCAGAAATAGCTACCCGGTCAGTGTGGGTGTTACAGCAGTTGGGTTGGTGCACAGTATTTGCTACTGTGAGTGGAACCTTCCCCGACAAAGACAAGATATGAATACCAATTAGGCGCAGCTCTCGCTTAACTCAATTAATGTCTATCGAATGCGCGTGAAATCGGCCAGAAGGAAAATTGCAAGTAAACGGAGCCCCTGTCAGGACAGCCCTCTAATATGAATGCGAGGCATAGCGCACGTTTAGTGGGGTTGGTGTTCCATTCTCGGAGCTAATTTCTGCGATCGAGCCTCCAGCAAACGATTATACTGCCGTCAGGGACACCATCGGACGACTGTACTGTCCTTACTCGTCGTCTATGATTGTAAGACCGTGTGCGGCGACAATATGAAGGTCGAAACCGTCCGAGCGGAATCTGCGCATGGTTGGCGACAGTGTTAAGGTGAACTGGATAGAACCTCAGAGGTTCACGCAGGCGTCCGCCAGGTTAAATTTATGTGATCAGAGAAACTGAGAGAGTGAAATCGAGATAATTTACTCAAAAAATCTGCCGAACAGTTGATTGCAATCAACGGGTTTGGCGGAGAAGATTTAAGGACCACCACAGCAGTCATCAACCCGTCCTCAGGCAGAATTCAGCTGAACTAATTTTGCCCGGCGTCAGAAGCTAAGTCAGCCGTTTATTGGGACCGGTGGACTTGCGAGGGCAAACAATCAAAAACCGCACGACCCACAGACCCGATCTTCATTACCTTTACATGACAGTTCACCAAGAGAGTGTGGAGCGATTTCCCAGTAACTTTGATCAAAAGGGCAGATGACACTTCCCCTGGGAGCCAGGTCATGTTAACACCTAGGTGTGCAGGCCAATGGATGTGCAAAACAGCGGAGGAGTTCTGAAAACTGAGGCTGGAGATAGTATTTAAGGCGTAATTGAAAAAAATTTCCTTTAGTAAAAATAGTCTTAAGGCTAAAAACATCGTCGAAGTATATTCCCCAATTCACAAAAACACAAGGACGCAGGGGGCTGTCACGTAAACGCAACAACAGATCGTCCCTTTGACTCTAAAAATAGACAACCTTCACAAGGCGACTGGAGTCCAGGAGAAGGAACACTAAGCGAAACAAGGGAGCACCGAAAAATGAATAAAATGTGGTGGAACGAATTGCGTAAAAACGGAAAAGTGGCGTGATTTCGGAGGCGCTTGCTGGTCAAATACATGTCACTGGTGTTACAGTTCACCCGTAGTAAGTGACGATGACTACCACTGGCCAAAGTTGCAGTGGTGACTGGCGCGTGGGAGGGGACTGCAGCGCGAAATTCTTTCAAGCTGCACAGGCCTTATTTCCGCTTCCCATACCCACCGTGTTCCAGTGCCAAGAGAATATAAAAACAGCCGGAGATGCAGCTGTATGTCTGCAATGAGATGCCCGGCGAAGCCCACCTGCGTCTGAACGAAGCTCGTACCGATAATCCGCCCACAGGAACCAGACAAATCGAAAATGGCAGGACGAGGTCGTAAAATACGGACTATTCTAGACAGCGGCAAACGCTTGAGTCCCAAACAATTGATTAGGTAAACAAGACGGTTCCCCGAGCGTTGAAACCGCAAATCTATTTATTTGAATCTTCGAACTCGTACAGAAGTCCATTATCCATTTGTGCAATACCACTGATGATTGGTCATAACATCTTATACACACCTCTCCTCCCTACGTGCAGTGATTACAGTATTGAGCATGGCGACCACGTCGGACGTCTTGTGGCAGTCAATCCGATTTCACTAATTCGGTTGATGTCGCAGCCTGGAAAAGGAAGTTGACTGGCGTCCTCTGCTTCAGAACCGCCAACGTCAAAGATGCTTGTATACGGCTTAGATGTTTTAAGAATTCCAGGTAAGCTTTTGCTGCAATAAAAACAGGATAACAATCTGCCTACTGCGGTTACGACCGAGGCTTTGGAGGTTATCTGAATTTTACACAAGTACTTCAAGATGACGGGGGCAGTCGCACTGACATTTTGTCTGTCAGCAAGAGTGCCTTTCCATCGAAAGTTACAGCGAATGCGTGCACATGATCCATGTTGGCAAAACTCATACTGGCAACGGAATCTAATTTGTTAAATACACGTTGTTTTGAGGTAGTACTTCCTGAATCATCACACCTTCTTCGGATTATGGGAAGCAGGTTCCAACCCATCGTCACTTTCTTGCCTAAAACATTCATAAATGTGAAAAAGCCGCATATGGGCCTTCCAGTTAGTTGGCAGTGGCTTCAGCAATTTGGCAAAGGACAGCGCCCCACTAGAGATCGGGTAGTCCTTAAAGGCCACAACCGGCTTCAGCCCCGTAGATTGTTTACTAATTTCCGGTTTCCCTGTGATCTTAGTAAAGCAAGGAGTCGCCATGTTTTGGAGAGAGCTATTGTTAACGGGTAGTAAAAAGGAATCCTTGCGTCACAGGGACAGCAATAAACAAAAGGTGAAACGGTATAACCAAATAAAAGTTGTGTGAGCAGATGGAACGGAAGAACAAAATCTGCCGAGGGGAGTGGGAGGTGTGAGAAAAAAGGGTTGCGCAATCGCGAGCGCCGCAGGTGTCACATCAGGCGCTAACTGCCCCCATGAGTGTGCAAATTTTAACTAGTTATATTGAGGCTCTGGAATACAGAACTGGTAAGAAAAGCGCTAAGAGGGTTCAATTGGTCGCAATTACTGACCCTTGACATTTTCAAGTTTCTGGTGCTAACCTCTCCCACGTGACTGCAAATAAAAGGTCAGAGACGACGAGGACACAAGTACTTGCCCCAAAAAGTCGATAATGACGCAGCATAAGTTCAATTAGAAGACCAGAGACAGTTAAACCGGTCGTGTGTAGCCACCGGCGCCAGTTATTACTGTGGAATACGCCTGTTTATCGCCCTCAAAGCAAGTAGACGGTGAAAAACCAACAATCTGAAAGCTAGGGTGAAAGTCAAGGCTATTCGTTTGAATGCGTTTCGTGAAAATGTAGGCAGGACACGAATATATACATCCCCGAGCACTTTGGCGCTGGGTGGTAGGGTTGAAAAAATGGGGATTACGGGTGGGGTCTAGTAAAGAAATAGACGATATGACTGATATTGTGTGGTAAGCCAAAGCCCCACATTTGCGCCATATGTTTGTTTTAATTTATTAAGTAACTCTGGGTTCGACCGCACAATATAGTCAACAGTAAGTCGTGCCGTCCCATTTTTCGAAAGGGCCCAGGTAACTCATTCGAAAACGGAATGACCAATGGGCGTTAGGTAGGACTGCCAAGGCTCCATCCGTAAAACCAATTTTACTCCCATTTCCGTGTTGAAGGCGGTCTTGCACCAAAGTGCTGGGGTGGGAATGGGGGGAGGCGAGGTTGTATACATTCACATCCTACAAAAAATACATCCCCAGGTGGAGCTATCTGAAAACCGGGGTAACCACCAAGTGGAAATAGGCACAGTGTACACTGTTTCTCGGACCAAAACACCACCGGAAGACGAACTGGGGCTTTCGCAGGCACGCATTGTTATAAACAGCATTGTGGCTGTTGTTCTGCCGTGGAGCGCGTTGCAGGCCTTGTAGTTCGCGTAACATCCATTATAATGCGTCGTACGATATACCATGCTTGACAGCATAGGTACTACCCTGTCAAATAGGCTGCATTGTATAACTCATGTAAATACTACTAGCCGCCTGTCAGCAGCTTATGAATATTACGCGGTTATTCCGCTGTGACGGATGGACTTCGGCTCAAATATTCACATCAACTTTCAGTCTGAGCCTATAAGTGTCAAATAGACTTATTCACTCCAAGTTAGCGGCTGATTTCTGAGGAAATTAAAAATCGGCAATTCATTATAATTCCAAAACTAACCGATACCGACCAAAGGCCAGCACCTTTGGACTTGGGACGGCCACCGGCCCAACCAGCTGCGGCAACATACGGTCAGCCAAAAAATAGATGTTAACGCACAAGATCAGCGCCCAACGTCGTTACATACTCATCCTCACAAGCTTCCCTCGTGGATCCTTAAAAAGCTAGCTAAAATCTGAATGTTTCGCGACACAGTGTATAGTAAACTGCTAAACCAGTCTTTCGGGAAATGCGAAAGAATAACGATGGACGAGCGGGATCACACTTAAGAAGGAATGCGAATTCTCGGACTGAGATAGTAAAAAGGATTTTACAATAGCATATACTGCACAATAATACCAGGGCATTTACGGGAGGTGGCAGAAAGATGCACACACTTTTTCTACGATAAAACGCAATCAAGGCGAACAAGCACAACAAAGAAACGCCCAAATCTGGTGTTGCCTTCTGTCGTTCCGCTCCACTTGCCCCAAGGTAACTAAACTAGGAGAAAAACAGCCCCGAGCATGCTTGCACTTGATGCGGCTAAGAAAAACCACATTACCCTGGAATTTCCCCCAGTGAAATCGACACAGAAGTAGACTTCGCCCTTCAGTCAACGAGAAGGTAGACTACGGTCCACTTAGAGACCACTAAGTCGAGTTCAAGACTCAAATCGTCTTGGCTCGAAGCTAGCATATGTCTGGCAGAGATATCAGAAGCCAGTTATCCCCAGGTCTTCTAGTCATAGGAGAACACTAAACTTCTTCACACGAGTGGAAATAATTTTTCCACGACATGAAGATGTGCTTCGAGTGCTTTTGGTCATATTCTTTTCTTTTACTAAAACAGGCTTTAACACCGAACCGATCGAAGTGTTAGTCGGCCCTTAAACCCCTTCGGTAGGGTTTCCAATCAAGACGGTCACAAATAAGAATTTTCATAAAAAGTGGCATCACTTTGTTTGTGAGCACTTCTGATGGTCAAGCCCACGGGTGGACACATGGTGGCTCAGGGTCGTCCCTAGTTAGTCGAGTTGGAGGTCCCCGCACTGAGGTTATCGTGGTGATGGGTGGCTGAGGACGGAAGAGGGGCTAGATGCGCATGCCTGCCAAGACTGTGCCACCTGTTTATGTCTCAAAAAAACTCACCGACGGTAATGTCCATCGAGTGGCGCTCACCCAGAGCTCGGAGTTTGTACAGACAACCAATCTGATAGTAGTACTGAATGCATTGAACAATGCCTAAAATAGCAACGAGGTTGCGTTATCGTTAGAAGTATGCGTTTGGTGTGAAAGAGGTAGCACACATTACGAACAGAAAAAGCAAATATGAATGAAGGGCCAATGATCCTCTGCGCTCTCCTACAAGGGGAAAAAATAAGACGTCAAACGTACTCGTTCGACTTCCGACAAAAAGCTGCGAGGGGCATAACAGCTGACAAACGGGGAATAAAGACTGAGAAGATAATGAAAAATTTCCTCATTATTTGCTGATGAAAAGATTTGGAAAAAAGTTGGTAGACTCAGAGCTGCTGTGCGGAGTTTCAAAACTACGGACTGAGAAGCGGATGGCGATCATCGGTTGTGAAATCTGACGGACTGCAGCATGCAAATATGGAACTCATAATGGTCTAGTTTCGGCCCTTTGCTTCTAATGATAATAATAATAATAATAATAATGACAATAATAAGGACGACAGCGATGCTCGCACTACGAATCGTAAATCGGCCTGGTCAATAAGGCGATCATTGTGCTCAATGCGCAACAGTTTTCCGCGGAGACAGTTATGGAAAGCACTACAAAACAGGATTACATTTCAAGAAATCCCACCTGTTCGACGAGTCTGTGCCCAAATTTAAATAACCTGCACCTAATCAGGCAAAATCCAATCTCTTGGAAATAATGCTACCTCAAACGGCGCACCGGCGGACGACAGTATGCTAAGTGGAGCCGATTAGGAGGGCGAGCGGCGCCCTTCGGTCGCGAATTTCCCTCTTCAATCTTCAGCTGCAGAAACCATTTGGCCGCCTTTTGATGAGCAGCGAGTGAGGTGCAGGCATAATAGGCTACATACCTCTAGTGAACACATTATCGATGTTTTGAACAAGAAGTACTGACTTGTTCAACGATTTTACGCGGGAAATGCATGTAGGCCCACCCATCAAAATAAAATTTCGCCGAATAGTGAGATATTTATGATGCCAGACTGTTGGCTGACGTTACACTTGTGGTTGCCTAAGGAGCAACCAGTTCAGCATGTCGGGAAGTACGCAGCCTGAGAGGAATGTTGGCCACGCACCTGCGGAGCGACGCATTTGCTTTTCAAGGATGATACCAAAAACGGGCATGATAGCTCATCCGTCATGAGCGATGATGGCCATCGCTGTCACAGCAATAGGAGCCGTTACAGCATCA
Source organism: Spirometra erinaceieuropaei (assembly GCA_902702965.1). Lineage (NCBI taxonomy): Eukaryota > Metazoa > Platyhelminthes > Cestoda > Diphyllobothriidea > Diphyllobothriidae > Spirometra > Spirometra erinaceieuropaei. The sequence goes on from CACRXP010000145.1 coordinate 312,799, forward strand.
AACAGACGATTACACCGTCCACTGTATTCCATTGTCAAGAGGCAGTCAAGACTACTAGGGATTGTGTGGGCTGAATAACTGAGGGGTCAAAGGCGCGCCTATGCGCACCACACACATCTCGACTCCCAACTCTACACGAAGGGAACTTTAAAGAATGAGCCGCAGAGTATTCGTTGAGGAGAGTCGGCATAAAGGTCATAAAGACGTCACTGCAGCATGGGCCTTAGTTTGTGGTGACGTAATCTTCTTGGGGACGATTACTAGCGCGTTGTGACGTTAAAAGGCCATTCGATAGGTCACTGTGGGAGAACCATGCGCCGATTCCAGGCTGGATCAACCTGTCTGCTCGCCTCTTTCTATGTTAGCGGCGAATCCAAATCTAGTCGACTAGAAACCTGCCAAAAAGATACTTGTTAATAGATGAACGTCCTAGATCGACTGTTAAGACAACCCCGTTTGTAGTAGAATTGGCCGATTCCATACGTTAAAATATGCCTAGCTGACAATTTGATCAAAAAGGCGAAAAACACACGGTTCTAGGCCGGGACTTTGTATCGGGTGCTCGGAGCGCTAGATGCACCAAAGCCTTGTGGGGGGAGGGGGGTTCGAACCCCGCTGAGGTGGTCTAGTTTTTCATTATTGGGTCAGTCAACTACACCGTTCATTTGCTTGCGGTCCACGTCTGCAACAAAATTATCTTTCGCACTAGATTACAGCCCAAAGGATGTCCAGGTCCACTGATTCAAAAACAATGAAATTTGCTCCATAGAGAACCGTCTATTGCCATCAAATACGCTGAGTCGCGGCAAAACAGCGGTTGAGAGAACACTTGGCTGAGCAGCATTAAGATGGAGTTCCTGTTTGGGGTGTCGAATAAGCATTCCGGGCGCAGTTAAACGCCCTCAAGGGTCGCGACGCACGTGACGAGAAGACTCGTCGCTGCTCACGAGATTCTAGGCAACTGTTTACGCATTTTCACAAATTTCGCGTTTACGGAGCAGATTTGGCCTGCAAATTGTACACTACAAGTGTGCATGCATTGGTGTGTAGGCCCGTTACAGCAACTGGAGAATTTCAGACAGGTTTTAAAAGTATGGACCTTCGATAACAGCTTTTTAAAATGTTGGGTGACTTTCTAAGTGGTCTTGAACGCTAAGACGCGAAGAACTCAATATCTCCGAAGTCGTGAAACCGTTCCGCCTGGACATTATACAAAATCACAGGTGATTTTTACTTCCGTCTTACACCAAGGCAGCAGTCGAACGCAGCGGGGAAGAAAATGGTTTGAAACCTTTACTATCGTTAAATTTGTGGGTTAAGCTGCCCCAATCTGAGCTCACAGCTTCCGTTTCATCCTTATGTGACTGTCAGCCTTGGTGTCTGACCTGGAGAAGTTGTGGACCCAACGGCCCTCCCATCCATTGCAAACGTCTCAATGAGGGAGAATAAGGACGAGAAAGGAGATTTAGTTGGAATACCGTAGTTGGTTGAACAAGACTGTCGAAGTTTGGTCTCCACACAGCCGCAATAAGTCGCCGTCCGAACTGCGGGCACAATAAACTATACGTACTTTAAGCCTGGTCTGGACGGTCTTAGTGATGGTGAAGATAAGGTCTGTCAACGCGAGACGACAAGAGGTAGCGGATCTAACCAACCCGGCCAACCCCATTGGTAATGTGTTTATGTTCAACACTGTAGGTCCAAGAGCCACCTCCATGCTTTGAAGGGTATGTTGAGCAATTTTTGGGTTGATTTACTCGGCGTCGAATACAGGGCAGTGGTGCTGTGCTCATAGGTTGATTAACGAAGGTGTCACACCCACCTCAGCCTAGGGCTGGAGTACCAATGATTTATGACGACAAATAAGCCTGAAGTGGTCATTTGAGTGTCCCCAACAACTGTCGGCAACACTCCTCGAGGTTTGGTCAACTGCCACTATGGGACAGCCTGGGAGCTGAAGGCAAAAGTAAACGCTCATCCGTCCCCCTCTAATAAAGATAGGTCAGTGAACCCCTCTCTTTCGTGTGGTGTTTGAAATTACTAACTCCTTTAAGCTTAAATACATTAAAAGAAGGACTGGTAACGGAGTTCCACAGCTAAATTGTTAATTTTTCCTATCGGCTATCCCACATAACGCCTCAGTAACGAAAATGAGGGGGGCAACGATATGAAGGACAAATTCATTTAGGGTTAAAGCCAGGGAAGGGGACGGTGTGCAAACGAACAGTCAATGCTTATAGAAGTTCACCTGGAAAATACAGCAGAAATAGCAAACATAGCGCACGCAACAATATCCCTACTTTCCAATTAGCTGAGACCGAGGGAGATGGAAAATAATTGGCTGGCTTGGAAGACCACGGCGAAATAAAGAACTCCATTTCTGTCAGAGACTCATTGGTCACAAGACAGTCTACGGCCCCCGACCCAAGGCAGTTGCACTGCTGCTCATCCCAGACGGCACAACCCTATTGTGAGATGAAGCGCAAATCCTGGCGCGTTGGTTTCAGCACTTCAAACGCCACATGTGCAACCTATGAGCAAGTCATCAGCAAACTGCCTCAGGCGGCACCATGTTCTGATGTTCGTCGTCCATCTTTTCTTCCAAAGTCGATCAGGATAGTGAAGCAGATGTCATACGGGAGAGTTTTGAGCGTCGAATCAGTTCCCGCATAAGTGCTTAAACATGGTGACCTCGAACTGTTGGACAGACGAATTTTGATGTTTCAGATGATGTGGAAAGGACAAATATCGCATGACCTCAAAGGTGCAGTCAGCATCAACCTCGACAACCGAGGAAACCCTAACGTATATGAAAATCACTATGGGATCTTCCCTCTCGGTATTTCAGGTAGGATTATCACTTGAGTTCTAATCAACTGCCCGAATCTATATCAAAGGCATGGACTTAATTCGCAGGGTCAATGTGGATAATAGAAACACCATAGAACCACAGACACTACCTTTGCAGCCTGCCAAGTACAAGAAGAACGCCCAGAAATAAGGACTATCTTCGACAACACCTTTGTCGATCTAGAAGCGTTAACCGTGCTAAAAATCGTGACAAATCTCAGATTTCCTGGACGAGATATGAATAGGTTGAAACGAGTGGACAACAACATACTGACGCGCGTCGTAAATAACAGACGAGTCTCGGAAACATTCGTGGTAGAAAGTGGTGTGAAGAAGTTGTGTCCTCGATCCAACCCTCTACAGCCTTATGTTCTACGCAGCGCTGACGGGGGCCTACTTTGGCGAATAGCCTGGAACCAAGAGCAGTCGCCGAACCAATAGCAAACTGCTACTGTCCGGCATATGGCGACTGAAAGGAAGACGTAAAAGGCTGGGGTTGGAGATCCAGTGTTAGGTACCCCGGCTAAAATTTGGGAAACATATTTTATAGAAAACATACATAAAAACATCCTTTATTCTACTTATTTGGTAACAAATTACGTCTTTTTCAAATTTTATCCTTGAAGAAAGAGTATTTTTCCGTTTTGAAAAACTTTCTCGACTTCCGAGTGAGTTCGAACCCGACCTCGCGTTACACTTGCATTCTGCGTTTCCAACCTGCAGGCTGCGTACTTTTCGTGCAAGGGTAATCACGCATTTCTATGTGCTGTTATGACGAAGGTATAGAGGGCTCATGAAATTTTGCAACAGATGTGGACAAGGTTGTCCACTTTATAGAGAGAATTAATAAATATGCCGACGCAATGCTGCACGAATGGACGTTTGAGGATTTTGAAAAATGCCATGACTATAGGGTTTTTAAAACCGAGGGGAACTTTTTCTTCGAGTACAAAACTTGAAGAAGACGTAATGTGCTACCGAAAGAGTAAAGGAAAGAATGTTTTTGCGCATGCTTTCCAAAAAGTGCATTTGAAGTCACAAAAGCATCGAAAACCAATGAGAAAAATTCATACTACTTACGCAGCCACTTTTTGCAGGGTGCGATTTACGCAAGCGGTCAGTAAGAAGCTCGTACGAAAGCTGGCATCCAGGCGTGACTGGGATATCTTGGAATTGTGCGACATGACAATTAACACGACAGCCCTACTTAAATAACCTTTTCGAACTGAAAATGCATTTCAGCATTTTGGTTAACATCTCATGAGATAGGACATTTAATGTCCATAAACGTTGTGTGGGTCATTGTGAGCCATAAAATGTCACACGTCGAGGAATGTGGGGGGGGGGTAGGAGAGAGGATAAAACGTGTTCTGACGGTTATTGTACATAATAAATAGACCAAGTAACGATAGGACTCACTTATATAGAAGGAGTATAACATAAACTGGTCACGGAAGTTTAAATACGACTGTGAGTGCGGCCTGTTGAGGAAGAGAAAACAAAGTGACAGAGGACAGTCCCTCAAGAAACAGTGCAAACACCAAAGGAAGAGAGGGAGGGCAATGCTTACCAAATCAGCATGACACCCGCGAGAACAGTAAGAATAAAATGATACGTGGCCCACCAGCCCTTGATTTTAGAGCCATTCTGGATGAGAATCTGCTCACGAATCGTCAGTGTGCAGTAATACCAGACAAGCAGAAAGTGAAACAGTGAGTCCATGGCACTAAAGGAGATAAAAGGGGAATGAGTTGGTGGATGTTAATTCAGTCGGTTTGCTTGGTTGTTTGAAAATATCAAGTTCGTCCATTGCAAATGGTGAGGACCATCAGTACCCCAAAAAGGACGTAATGATTTGCGCGTGAACTTGCGTGGCAACTCACTCATTCCCATTTTCCACCACCCATAGTACTCTCATGGCGAGGCAAAGTCAAGACAACCGGAGCTGGGAGTGCGCCCGCGCACGTGGTGGCTGATAAGGCCTAATAACAGTGCAAAACGCGTGTCACACATAACCTAGTCCTTAAAATGCACACCATCCGATCTTCCAAGAAATGTGGAGACCTCCAATTCCACATAAGTAAGAATTCCATAGAAGCCACATCAAGATGGAGGCATTTCGGGCAGACTCAGTGCTCCGTAAGAACGAGTCATTCTGTCGGGTGGAAACCTTCCAGGCCATGTCTCTTGGCATGTTCCGAAGTTTTCAACACATTCTGGAGAGAAACCAATGCCTGGGATCTGAGCTGGATCGACCTCACTCTCCCCTGTTTCATGCGCCAGTATGACTGGAGACCGGTTGAGTAGGTGCCGGAGCATGGTTAAGCACCGTCTAATACACCCTACACAGGCCTCAAAGTACAGACCCAGGAAGGAAGATAATGAGTGCACACGAATACGCTAGGCCACTGATGGTCTAGAATCCCACTTACATATATCTGGGTCATTCAGCCGAGTCCGACTTGCAAGTGGACCACTGGAATTCCTTTTGGTAACTTTAGACAGCTACGCCAAACCGATAGCATCGCGCGTTCATAGCTAATACTTCGTTGATTGTTTCCCTGTGTTTATTTTATTCGTGAAAACACTAAGGCCCGAAGGCGGCGCAGAAGCTCATGGTGTTTTCGCTGGTTTCGACAAGTATGCCTCGAGCTCGAAATAATGACTACATGGGAAGCCTAGCTGCTGGCTACCCGGCGAGTCCACGAGTGGCGGATAGTCTAACGGTCCTCAGAGGGTTAGTTGCTAAATGAGCAGACTTTCGCGACTGACAAGCTGTCGAGAGATGGTAGAGACAGTGCTACCAGAGTGCAGAGGGCTGGGGTTCGGCACACCGACAGCCCTAAAGATGCCGCAAAGCTCAATGACCGCACTGAAACATGGCGACCGTGAACAGGCATTAAATAAGTTTGCTTGCCATCACTGCCTTGAAGTTGGGCTCTTGAACTAAAGCAATAGAAGAGATAACCTCGAACAAATAATCCGAGCGGCCGTTGAAGTTAAGCTGTTCAGATCTGCTACCCCGGATCGTCACGCGTGCAGAAGTACAGTCCGTGGCGTCATCAAGGCCAGCTAGATCAAACATGACCGTAGCCGTACCAGGTACAAGTAAGTAAGACGCAATAAAGGCAAAACATCGAGAGTCAACAGAACGAAGGGACCCGTACCAAATAAATCATTGTGGGACATGGCTCTGCTCGTTTATGCAAGAAAATTCGTCATTGCACAGCTTCGGATAAATGGCGAAATCACCGTTTAAGTCATAGGCCCAAAGGCAGCTCATGAGTCTTACACTCAGAACTATTCTGAAGAAAACAACAATTTGCAGCGGTCGTGTCGGGGGAGGCGAAAAGTGACAAGAAATTGTGATGACCGTGGAACTCTCGACAGAGCGGCAAAGCTCTTCTAATAATCATATAATGAGAAATATCACGTAGAAGCAAGTAGAGAAGCAGATACGGTGATGGGAACTGACCGTACGGGTGGGCAGATGTACAGCAACAGGGCGAAAAGGGCCATAATGCCAGATACGACGATTTTGAAGTTTTCATAATTATTTTTGTAGGCGAATCTATGAGAGCGTAAAGGAGGAAAGTGGCACAAACTTCTCTTGTTTGCTGGTGAAGGATACATCAACAGCACCGAGGACCACGCTTAGGTATGGCCTACGTTGTATTATCGTGAGTGAGGGGAAGAAGTATAGGCAAACCCATTCTTCTTCGGCAGACTCTGTTCCATCTCGCTAAGAATCAACTTTTTCGCCTCGAAACGCTCCTTGATGACTGATAATTCAACGGCTTCATGCATGTTCGTTGTATCTTTCAGGCTGAAGGGCGTTTGCTATGACAAAAGTAGAAAGCTTACTTTTGCATTTCCTTCGTTAGCATTTGTATGTAAAGTCTGTAATGTTTGATGTCATGAAGGCAAGATTGTTGTTTTGATCGAATTTCTTCGCAGAGGTTAACGTACTCGAAGTGCTTTTGCTGAAGTAACGGTGGTAATTTGAGTACTCGACAGCGTACCTCGAAGTCAGCAAACTCTGAATCAAAGACCTCCACGCTTTCTCTAAACTTCTCCATCTAAAGAGAAAGATAACGAATGAACGGCAATATAGCATTTCCGTTAGCCGACATGGAGTGTCAGACGTAACACCAACATAGATACCTGAAGAGTTACCTAACACCTGGTTAAATAAGGAATTCAAGGATGAGGCAAATATGAGACAGACTGGACTGGGCGCACAAAATGACCTGAGGGCCAATGCATCACACCTACTAACACTAATCAAGGGAAAATAACTGTCAGTGACTTCGAACTGTTTCTATTTATCTAATACCTAGATCAAACATGTAAATGTAGCCAAAGGGAAAAATCAAACAATCGAGAAGTATCTACCACAAAGGTTTTGTACACCGATTCGGTCAATTTCGGCTAGTTCGCCATCATCGTTCATTGATGTCAGGTTCTGACGCAACCGAGGTTTTGTCCTGAGACCGGTGGGCTCCATTTTCTCAGAAATTGAATTACTGCGCTAGTCCTCTGTTAGCTGAGATCAGAAATATGCAGAGATTGGTGTTCGCCGACCTATCCTGACTGCGAGATGAAAATGGAACTTTCCGCTCTACCCTGGAGCTCGGACTGTCGATCCTATCCAGACCCTTTCGGTGCCTTTAATCTTCGTCGGCAACACTTTTCAATGACGGTTTACTTGTCGCTATGCGACAGTCTGATTGCGCTTTGGCCTGGATCTCCGAGACAAAACAAAAATCTCCATTTCTGTTCTGCAAACAGGACAGACTGAAGAACGTCCTTCAAAGCCTCACGAGCATATACGACATGCTTCAGAAATACCCAAAACTGTCTTTCAAATGAAATTGTACACCGACCGACCTAGATGTACACTTTCTTGCGAAATTATACTAAGGTCTTTTTGGAATAACAGCACGATTGGCATGACAGTTCGACCGTCGTTTCCGACCATGTTCACCGCGTGCTCCACAGCAGGGCGAGAGCAGAGACGGTGACATGCGCATGAATAGTTTATAGTGACGGTTAACTTGCGCGGCATTTACCGTATTCTATCCCCCTATCTGGGCCCCGAATCACGAGAGTCAGAAAACCGGATGCGGGAGAAGACGGCCGGCACGGTGAAAAGCCGCACTTAGGCGTAGCCCCAAACCCTCTTTTGCAAAAGATAAAAAGGAGTCAGTTCGGATCTTAACTGGCGCGGCATTGGCCCACACCCCGGCGTGTCGTCACAGTACCAGTGTTGGCGTTTGTCATGGGTGCGCATTTCCAATAACGCCCGTCGGACCCCGAGCTAGCTCCCGGTGTTGGTCCAGCACACCTGTCGCATGACCTGTTTTAGGGCAAAACTCGCAATATAAGTGTGCAATAATGGCAGAATTGTTGAGACATGCCTGGCTGGCCTTCGTTCAACCATGGAACCGAAATACCTTCAAGTAAATTACATACAGTATAGAATCCGAAGAAGTAACACAAACTCTGCCTTAACGCTTGGAAATGACAAACTCTCTTGCCCTAGACAGAGCTTTGCTCGAATCTGGGCTATCTCGTTCACGCGAATATCGCTAAAGATCCGTCCACTCTGTTCGACAGCGAGACAGTTACCATCTAATGAGCGCAGTAGAATGTAACCTTAAATTGAATCCAATATTGTCCAGAGCACTCACACGCTTATTCTTGATTTTTGGTCGACGGTTATCTGCCGGGCAAAGGTACCTAGGGCTACTATTCCAAACAACGCGGCACATCAGATAATTTGACATGAAAACGCAAAGACTGGTTGATAAGGTTTGTTATGGGAAGGAACTCTGGGTGTTCGTGAAAGGAGATGCAGTGCGGCTGACATGATTAAAGAAAACCAAAATGGGCAGACCTAGGGAATGAGCACCAAAGTGCATTTCGACACAATTAAGAACAAAGACAAGACAAAACAGTTACTATCTGAAATGAGCTAGGACTTAACAGCAACACTGGGTTAGGCAGTTCCCTTTGGGGGTTGTTCGAGGATCGGGGACCTGAGGTAGTTTCAAACAGCCACCTGTCACTTTCAGATGGAAGAAGTTAAAGTCAGACACCGAGATGTTTCTATTCAGGAAGATGTGGTTCGAGTGTTCGGATTTTGCAGTTTGGTCCAAATAGCCTGGATTTATCTATAGGATCGCGACTATCCGCAGTCAAATAGTAGATTATTCACGTGCAGGACCTACTAAGGACTAGGGAATTTTAACAGCAGTTAACTAATCACTGGCGATGCACTGCGCACAGTTTGCTAGTACGACAAGCAAAAGATGCGCTCTCATTGAACGACACTTCACAAATGTCGCTAGGGCAAATTTCTGAGAGCGTTTGAACGTTTGTTCAACCGGGTCATAAAGTTGGCTCGCAGGTGCGGTCACCGTACCTTTTAATGATGAGGGGATTCCTGAGAACTTCCGGTAGTAAGAACGTTTTTCGCTCGGCTCTTAACACGCCAGTCGTAACATAAATCAACAACTCCACCTTCTAACTCCCATGCGGAGACAATTGCGTGCAGATCTCGTCGAAAAATTAGATACGTAGTAAGAAAATCTCCTTTTTATTGTTTGTAAGCTATGATTTTTTCGAAGTTACAATGGATCCTCTATAGCTAGTTTGCGTACGCGTGGTAACGAAGTTGTCGGGTAAGTGGGAAAGAAGATACCGGTCTAAGGCGACCGACCCGGCGAAATAACCTTATACTAAGGTCCCGCAAAGTCATTACAGTCAACAAGATCATGAAGATTCCACGCTCATCTGTCAGGTGAGTCTTTTTAACGATGTGACTTCAGGTCGTGGAAGAGGAAAGTACAAGCAACCCCTCATGTACATCCGCATAGTTTGAAAGACACCTGAAAGACATTTTACCCTGTATATATTTTAAGTGATACTCATCCATCTTCATTGCTGCCTGACTGTTAGCCTAACCACTTTGTGTAGCAGTAAAGCAAATCGGCGAACGCAACTTTTGAGAATTTCTACACATTAATTTACAAATTATTATGGAAAGGACGAAACGGCGCACAATGTGCCCAGCATTATTAACATTGCCGGTGACGCGAAACGCCACGCACTCCTGGACCACTTTCCGTATTTTCATTTGATTTATCTTAATAGATTGAGAAAAGTACTGTAGAGTCCACCGCGGTCATTACAGCAGATAGATAAGCTATTGAGTGAGACGCACGAATGAGTGTTGTCAACGGTGTCTCCAGACCTGGGCTCCTTCATAAACATAAGGGAGGCCCATTCTCCGTAGGTCGTGGTTAGTGAGCAACCTAATTGCGACCAATTCACGCTTCGTCGTCGAAATCTCTCTAGAAAATATTTATTGACGATAACGTAGGATACATGAAGCACATACGTTCCGATCATGATAGAAGTGTTCGCATAGTATAAAATGAACTTGATAACTTCAGATTATTCTCCCAACCCTGCTGAATTTTTTTTATCCAATTTGCGAACGGCTGACCTTTACAGGACAATCAGTCATGCGTCCCTATCACTCCCGTGTGCTACGTGCAAATCCATCCGGCTGGAAAACTATGTTTTGACAAAAAAGACTGACAGCTAGCGACGAAAACTTAATATGTCGTAAAATATGTTAACGACACTGTAAATAGTGGCAATTTTTTGCGCATGCCATGGCCGATCCCATCCCCCATAAGGGACAGTGCTCATGAACTCTACAACTACATGGCCCCCTTGTGGGGGATTTACGATAAATGATGGATGAAATGCAAATATCAGCAAGACAAACATCCATATTCTAATTAATAATGACCCGTTTACTTCCTGTGCAGTTGTAGGCATCACAATAATTTTCAAAAGTCAACAGGAGAAACGCAGACCATGACAGAAGGCGATGTAGCACTGATGAGGACGACTTGTGCAAAGTCTGCGAAGTGACGCAGTCGTCGGTGGTAAGTTTTCTACATGCACTGCTACTTGTTTTTAAGCATTCCGATGGAAATGACACGGAGGACGACTCTGTGGATAAATTGTCCGCGAACAACACATCTCGCCAGAAAGGTGGCGACGCAGGCCATTTACTTGTTTCGTGGATCTCCGGGGATTAGCCGGATGACTGCGGTACACAGACGCTGTGTACGCTCTCAGGGAAAATACGCGGAATTTTCAGACTGCCAACCGACTTGTACCTTAATTAGCGGAATGTCCAAGGCAAAAGAGCGGGGACATGCAGGTGCTGATGTTGTTAGACAAAAAACCAGCCGAAGTCTGACGAGTCATCAGGTGAGTTGTCAATTAATGTAACGAGGTGGATAAGGCAGACAATTACCTGTACTTCTGACGTAACCCAATTATATGTATCAGCAAGAAGTTGTGTACACTGTACAAATTATTTTTGCTCGTAAACCATGCAGGAGATTTACACCATGCATTATGGACTCGTGTAGCTGAATAGATAAGCGGATATTCAAAGACTACTTCATCCGCACCTGAGTGCACAAATGATACCCTAGACATCCGCTTGCAATAATTAAGAGACCTCGTCGTTTTGACTTCCGAATATGTTAATAGAAATTATTTGTAAGTACAACGGATCAGTAGGACTCCAAAATATGATAACTAATTCCAGGATTGATAAGTCCCCACGGAGGCCGCTCTCCGCTAGGGCGCCCTAACAGCAGAGCCATACGAATGTATACTATAGCCTCAGCCTCTAATCCCCTGAAAGTATTTAGGCGCCCAGGGCTACACATTTGCTAGCCCGTGTGATTTGCGGGCTAGTGCATGTCGGTACACAGCCTGTGCGAGGAAAGGAGCCTTTCCGCTA
>CACRXP010000145.1:353115-370577 GCA_902702965.1 Spirometra erinaceieuropaei
TTATGCCTTAGAGTTCCGTGTCCGCAGATCACACAGACTATCGCACTGCGACCAGCATCCGGTAATCGAGAGATGTTACCGACAGGGCTTAAGAACATTGGAATGGCCACTTGTGACTTATTGACCGTCATCAGCCGGTCAAACCTTTACCACATATGCTGGCAAACTAGTGGGTCACTGAGCACTTTAAGTCAAACAAAGTCTTAACTATCTGAGCTACTGAGCTCACAATATGTTGGGTGAGACTGGGACTATGCCAAGAAATAGGACAGAGGTGTTCAATGACATAAACTAGTTGCAGGACGACTAACCGAGGGCGGCTAATAGACCAGAGGTGGAAATTACGATGTAGTTAGTTTTCGTCGACAACAGTTCACGATTGCTGATCATTAATCGCTATGCGATCGCCAGTGTGGAGTGGATACACGTGCTGCAAGACAAAACGGAAGCTGTCTGCTGACGTTAATGGGTTCAGCCGCCTAGACTGATGGACAACCTACTTGAGGGATAGAATCTGGTTGCATCCAGATTTCGGAAAAGGCATAAGCACTTACAGATACGAGACGGCCTTCTTTACCGCCTCCACCCGCGCCCCACCAGCACAAGACGCGCCCAAATAAACTGATTGCACAGTCCTAAAAATAAGCAGTTGCAGACCGCTTAGTGGTACTACCTTCAAGCGTGGCTGGATGCCGGTCACGCGAATCGCTTATCTGGAAAATGTCACGGACCACAGCGGTATTTCCGCAGGGGAACGATGTTCGCCATGCAACGTGGGTTCAGTACCTGCTGTCTGAGACCTTAAACTGATGTGCCGAAGAGGTAGGTGGATACATCCACTCACGAATCAGTGGACCACAGAAAACCACCCACTCATCAACTCGTCCATCAGAGTACCATCGGCCGAGTGACGATCCCTTGTCCAATAACAAGACTAGAGACAAAAAATGCACAATCATAATAACCTCCAAGGCTATCGTTGTCATAATCGTTGCTGACGTGTTTAGATTCAGATAGAATAGGAAAGATTGGCGCCAACGGAATGCGGGCAAAAGCCTCGACCCTACAGTTTGCCGTCCTCTACAGGAAGTCACATTGTGTGAGTGAAAACCTTATGCAAGACGTCTACTCCACCCACCAGGTACAGTGGTAATGAGGTTTCGGCCGACTAAATGCAAGGTTTCTGACTTCTATGGAGTCACCAAAAGAAAAAATTAGGTTGAGACGGGGTTTATTATGAGGTCTAAGAAGATGAGGATGCGATCACTGGGACAAGAATGATGAAAGATGATCGCATCTTTATCTTCTGAACTGCTACCTGGGACTCACCTGTTCGCTTCTATGAGGTCTAAATAAGTCACAGGCGCTAAGAGGGTAGAAGACTTGGTATTTCCATCTCCGTATGACAGGTGGATTTGCGTTAAATTCTAGGGAGTACCTATTCACGTGTCCAACCGAGCAGATCAACTACTTACCGGCACTTAGACTGAAAGGAGAGGTATACTAATGAAACAGGCATGAAAGTAACAATTCCCGCAAAGACACACCAACTGAGCACGAACCATCTGGTACGATTGATGCAAGGGTCGAATGGATGCTTCAGGAGGTGAGGCCACTCTGATGGATTAACGGTGGCGTCAAATATCTACCCAAGCGAGTGATCAGTACAATTACTCCGCCCTTCCATGGGTACCACACCGTCTGTGGCTCCATGAACTTGTACGGAGTGCAGCAGCCACACTGCTTTCTGGCCTAGACTAGAGGCCGGATAGCCAATATGTCCCTCAGGGGTCGGTGAAGTTGTAAAAACCCGGGCCAGCTACGGGAGTGAACCGGCCGTGTTGCAGCACGCGAGGATGGGGGTGTTGAATCAGATAATCCACCGTGTCTAAACTCATTCATAGACGCCCTATGGACCTGTCAGTAGAACACGATGGTTGGGAGAAGAGAGAGTGGGATGGGCGACGAAGAAGGTGCTCAAACCACCTCAATCGTTTTTCTTGGCTGGCCAGAGGCATCCTTACAAAGGTACCGCGGAGAGTACACTGTCTCAGTAGAGATAAGGCCAGTCCACTTCACTCGATGGATGGTTCCAGACAATGCTGATCAAACGCCTCTCACTTTTAATCCTTTTCACACAGTCGCAATTCATAACCGTACATGAGGACTAACCGGATGGGTGCCTGGCACACACGGACGCTCGTGACGATGGATATACCATGACGGGTTCATTTAGACTTGAAGCTCGCGAAAATTCTGTGAATACCAACAATTAGGGAAACGATGTTGTCCGGGATCAGTTCTTTTGGCAGCAATTTTGCATCCAAATATTCAGTTTTGCCGCTGATCACGAGGCGTTTCTTCATCTGGTCGTAGCTGGACAGAACGGACGACAGGATTCGAAATTTGCCAACGTCGTGCCTCAATATCGAACGGTTTGGAAAGGTTGTTTTGGGCAAAGATTTTATCGGCGTTATAGTGATAGCAGGCCTTGATAACGGCGCTTACCATTGCCCCCGTTACAGGTATGTGAGGAGGTTGTTCAGCGAACTCTAGAAGGTACCTGAACTGTTTGCACCAGCGTCGGTAATAAAGCTGCCACTCAGATCGTGAACAGGGTCATCCAGTGCACGATGTCCATCATTAACTTGACAATCAACTTGAAAGCTTTGGCTTACGATTGACGTTTGAGGTACATCCCATGGCGGCCTTCACCCCAGACCAATAGCCTATGCGGTTAGCTCTGGCCGGCTTTGTCATCATTCTCCATGCTTGCCGGAGGCGACTCTGGTTGTATAACTTTGCTCCATATGTCTGGGCAGACAACGCTAAGGTCATTGGGCTGATCCAGTCATTGCGGCAGTGTTGGGTGATTCTCATGATTCCCTCAATTCTTTCGTGAACTGAGAATGAAAAGGATGAACATTCGCTGCCGCTTTTGCTTAGACCAGGATTGCAGTGAGATCAGATCCCTGTGCTCAGGACCACGGTTATGCTCGATTGTCTTCATTTTGAGGCGTCCTGCATAAGACATGAAGGGCGAATGAAAGTGAGTTGCTAGGAGTGTCATAAGATGGGTTGAATCAGGCGTCACCAGCCTCGGCACCACGAGTTGATCGGCCATCAGGCACTTGGCTACAAAATCTAAGACTAAGACGAGGTCGTTTTGGCTGGCCGTACGAACAGTGCCGGAATACTAATCTGTAACACGTCAGCTGCGATGCTGGAAGCACGGGTTGGTGACAAATCGCCAGTTCCAGACAGCGAAGCACATCAATCCTTGATCAAAGTAGCGTTGAGAACTAAGTCCAAAACAACCAGTAAAATGGTTGACTCAGACCGAGTCATCGGCAATAATAATCAAATCACGGCGAATGAGTCTTTCAAGCAGTCCTTACAGTTGCGAGTGGGCCTCCCTATTGCACTGGTTGATTGGTGTTGGTGTGTAAACATGGACGACAGATATGCTTACAAAGCATCCCTTTAGCCGTGGCTGATCACTGGCTGTTTCCCATTCAAGCAATGCATGGCTCGGCTGTTCCGAAATGGCGATCGCTAGACCATAGGTATCCAAGGAGTGGTGTGAACTGATTTAATCGAGGATACAATGAAACTTAGTCCGGGGAATCTTGATCTTCCAAGTACACCAGTTGGGGATTCGGATACAATGCACGAATCAGATGCTCACGTCTTACTGATCAATTGTGTAGAGTAAGACCTCCGTTAGCGGGTTTAAGGAACGTTCACGTTCCAAAGCATTGAATACCAAGGGTCCCGTCATGTCAGACAAGTCAAGCTTGTATAGGAGTCCCCTGCAGCGCTGGACCAGGGGTTTCGTTGCGCTTTGGACTCCCGCCCCATGGAGGCCACAGGATGGGCTGTACTGCAGTCTTCAGACATTTAGCACAAGGCTTCTGGGGATCTTGAGAGCAGGCGGGTGCCTAACAGGCGTATGGGTTGTTTGTTGAAGATTAGCACTTCCAACGATTTGTCTCGAGACCCTAGGCATAAGACAGCGGTGATGAGCTGACCTATCTAGTATCCACTCACAGCTGACATGTGACATGACCGCCAGCGGGCTTTTCTGTAAGGCAGTGGGTGTGCCAGACCTCAACCCGTCGGGCCCTGACAGCGTTACTGTTGATGGTCCGCGGCTGCTTTTCGTGAGATCCGAAAGCCTACCTGTGTTGCAGCCACTTTTAACTAGTCCCCATTACCCACACCTGTTAACCTGCTGTTGGGTTGGCAGGTGGGTCTCACCTTCTGGGCTTAAATAAGCTCTAGATTTTTATGTTATCCAAAGGACCCTTTTTAAATTTCCTCACCCTAAAGGAAATATCGGCAGTGTCTGGTATCAGAAGAGGAACGGAAGGTGTACCTTTCGCAGTCTCAGGTAAAAAAAGTTTCCAGAACTGCCATTAATAAAGCGCCTGATGAAAATCAGTAGTCACTTGAACTCCTCCGATGTTCTTTTTTGAACCATTTAAGGCTTCGGGGTGTATTCCTTTTCCCGTCTATACCACTCATATCCCAGAGTCACTGTCTAAACTTAAGTACGGTTGGGCAGATCTGCCCAGCCCTACTAATGTTCTGACGAGCTTCCGAAACTGAGCAGTCATTACTCCTTCTTCAGCCGACCATAGACATGACACGTTTTTATGCGATAAGCCGACTATTTTCTCGACAAAAACTCCCTCATTGGGTGTGTTAACTTTACTGGGGACGCAGCCTCTCCTAAGATCACGGATGCCCTTCGAAACTTAAAAGAGGACTGACTGAATTTGGGCCAGTCGTTAGTCGGCGGACAAGGTGCGCGCGGGTAGGCCAGCAAATGTACGACAGATAGGCAAAAGTGCAGTGTCCGTTGGGTAGTCTGTCCACTACGCCCGAGGACGACGACTTTCTACATTCTGCGCGCGCAAAATGTTAAACACACGGAAGTGGGCATGCATGCCAAAAGATCGGCATTTATTATTGGGCGTATCGAGAATCCGTGGGATAGTACGCGCATCTTACAAGCTTTGGAGTGTGTTTTGGAAGCCGGGAGATGGCATGAAATCACACGACTCCTCTGGACTACCGGCAAGGTCGAAAGACGCATATATGCACACATTGGGAGATAGAAAGGATGAGGAAGACGCATGGAGGAAGCAAAACGCGCCGTGATCTAAAGTGGATTTTCTTCGGAGCAGTTACAGTCGGCCGCTTCCGGCTAAACAGTAGGGTGTGCGACCCCAAATATTTCAGCGCAACAGAACAATGCACAGGTGTGAATTTCAGTATGAGGTGTCTAGACACTGGCTCTTGGGCAATCGTCAAAACCAATCAAATCAGGAGTTATCAAGTGGTCAAGGCCGATATACACATCCTAGCCTAATCGAAATTAGGAAAGTCAAAAAGGATCTCTTCTTACGGTGTGCCTAGATCATCCATTCCACTGATAAACATGCAGTTTGCCCTTAATCTCCGATTATGAACACAATGAACAGTCTAAAAGCTATAAAAATAACCCACTCTTTCATGCAGCCGACACAGTTGTGAAAAACTCAGCAGGCACGGTGGGATTAGAATCCAAGACAGCAGAGGCAAGTCTTGAGCACGACCAACACTCTCACCCCCTGAGCTGCAAGACCTCGGTCGAAGGCTGTGAGGTCAACCATCGAGCTTAGTCCCGTCGTGTTTTTCACAAGTTGGTCGGCTGAATTAGTCAAGAAAGTCGAAGCACCTACTCCTCCATTTGTCGAGAAAGTCTTCTCTGGACGTACCACGAACTAGGAAACGATGAAGGTGGGCGAGACAAGCACAGCAAAAGGGAGCCTACCGTTTTGAACTACTATGCTGTAAGGGTGCATAAAAAAGCCCAGTTAGGAATTCAGAGAATTGCAGGAAACCATCTCACAACCAGACCGCGGCATGCGACCCGTGCGCGGCAAGCAGCGGCTTGGCTGGCTTTTGGATTATCGAAGTGCTAACGTCAGCATACCGCAATTGAACCTGTAAAAGGCCAACGGCGCTGAGAGGGGGGCAACTGTCCCACCCGGCAGTAGGGGGGCATCTCTAATGAGACAGAACCAAATGCAGAAATGGTCTCCTGCCAAAGGACAAGAATAAGACGAGCGTAGACGTTAACCGTGAGGGGGGTAGAGAATTCTTAGGGAATCAAAGAAAGCGTGCGCCGGGATGCGGGGGGGGGAAGGAGAAGATGGGAAGAGGCAGCTTACGGAGCATTTTTTCGGCCTTAGTCAATGCCATTTGGATGTGCGACATGGAAAGACGGCGGATGTTATACATCTTCCGTAGAAAGATGCGGCCGTCAGATGTGACCGGGGATGTGGTCGCGAGGTTGATGAGACGGTTGGCCAGATCACAAGTAGGACCGGGCTCTTCACCCTTGCTGGCCAGTCGCCAAAGCTGAAGGCAGAAAATGAATGAACGATGGGGGTGCAACAGAATAACATAAAGATATATAGGCAAATAAGTGCGAATTTTATGTAGGCGACTTATTCAAATAAGACCGGGGGTGATGGCGTAGCAACTTCGGATTCACTAATTTTGTCATCAATTGGCCAGTTCGACAACTAATTGGGGTGGCAGACACAGCCTGGTAATCAGCGGCCTCTTCAGATGCCGGTTTTTATGTGGCTGGATGGAATATTAACTAGCGTAGTCAAGGCCATCGATAGATTGACTCTCACAACGACAGATCGAGAGGGTACAGTCGCTGGCCGACAACGCCGGCAGCCGTCTTGGAGACCGAACCTTTGGTATGCAGCCTGATGTTTTCTGAACTACGGATGGTCGATATGAGTGTTGATAAAACGGAAACAGAATTTAACTACGCCCCACCCAACTTCTCGGTTCAGTTTTGCCCACTCAGTGACTCGGTGCTCGCGACTACAACATAAAATTGCGGAAGTAGCTATCTGAAACGTGGTGCACATTGTATAGTGTACTGCTGTGCACCATGTCACGAGAAATTCCAGATAGGTCGCTGTACGAGTCCAGAATTTCACAGATTTTTCGAAAATAGTTTCATGAAAACCAATTATGTCAACGTTAACCGGTTGATTTCAGTCGCCCAATGTCGCCTGACATCAGTGCTGGCTATGAAGTGCCAGTCAGCGTGTACCGAGTTAGGACGTTTGCGACTTGACTGAATCACTGGACCAACAGAAAAGTTTCCTCCCTCGGTATACTAACTGCTAGTTAGCGCCTCTTTTTTCCTAAAACGAAGAACAATTACATAACTTTTTATGTGTCCTTTAGGCCCCGAAAATGGATGAGCAGAAGTGAGATTTTCGACCTCTAGCACCGTAAGCTAAAACAGGGAAGGGCGAGAGGAGTGATACTGTGTTACTGAGGCGGCCCGCAATTCACGAGAAATCGCTGGTGACGATACACAAGAAAAAACGGAAAGAGAGAATGGCCTGTGATGTTCGTGTTCAGTACCGCAAACAAGGGATGACCAGTAATCCCGGAAGAGGATGTTCAGTCTCAGAGCATGAGGTGGGCGTTTCACACAGAGTAGCGTTTAATTATAGTCAGAAAAAAGGTCAGATGTGGTTATGAAGCCCACCTGAAGTAAACGAACCCCAATCGCCTCTAATACGGGACCGGTGGTAATAGGGGGTTTTTACAGGTGCGGCCGGGGAACGCACCGGCGACGAGGTCAAGAAGTTGTATGCAAAAGTAAAGCTAGTGGGAATGTGCGGTTGTACTTAGAATGATTGAGAGATAGTTGCGCTAGCTCATAACCCTAACTACAACCCCTAATCCTAAACCCTAAGTCCAACAGTATTGTGTCCATCAGGTGTGGCTACCAAATCACATCTTGCCGAAAAAAGCCTGGCCAATGGGTATTCTACAACTTGACCGAGCATGAGACGGAGAGGTTTGAGGTGATCTTTTTGCAAAAAACACTTCTCTAACACGGATTTCAGAGGTAACGAAACGTGGATTTCGTATGACAACAGATGTCTGGCCGAATGGCCTGACACGGATAAACCCCCTCGATCGTGCCAAAATCTGACTTCCACACGAAGGTTATGGTCATTTTTCGGCAGTTACGGTCTTCTCGGACCTCAGTCACTCAAAAGGCCGAGGCCATGACCTGTAACACACCTAACCAATTCTGCACAAAAACCACTCACCAAAACCGGATAACATAAAACCTGTGGTGACTTTTAGGACGATCAAGCGGATCCAAAGCTTTGTTCATCTCGCTCGAGCAAAAACTCGGTTAAATTTTGTTTCCCTAACAGAGGCTCAACCTTTTTTTCAATGTAGCGCTGAGTTAACGTGAGACTTCCGCGCATGGAAAATAAGTACTAACAGCATGCGGAGGTCCCTGCATATAAAGTCACTGAGCAACCTCATGGAACGTTGGCTGGAATTATGAAGTACGCTTTCAAGTAGGAAGAATCACTTGAGTGAAGTTGTAAAATTGGCTCTCGTGGAGCATAATTCCAAGATAGTTCGGTCACGCCTTTGAATACGCCTCTTTTCAGCCGTCTGCCAAAACCGCACTCGGCAAAAAGCCTGTTTAAGCAGTACGGATTTTCCCATTGATTTCTGATGCCCTTATAAATTAACTGATATTTTGCAGAAAACATGGCCAATAATATTGCATCTTGCAGTCATTTGGCCGAACGTCAAGCATTTTTGGATTTTATGCTCGATGAAGGGATATACCAATGTTTGGAAAAGATTTTCAATTCCTGAATAACGTTGAGCCCGATCTGCCGCTGCATTCGCGTTTAGGGATTGCGGTCTGGATGTTGTATACTTGCCTTGGAGGGAAAATCACACATTTCTCTACGTCATCTTGCAATAGATGCGGACTGGGTTGTATACGGTACGAGGCTATTTGGATGAACATCTCACGGTCTTTAAAAGTCACATAACTGAAAATAGTTTTAAAACCGATACTGCCCATTTTTCGGGTGTATGATTTCCTGAAAAGGTGATTTGCTGCCAAATAAGCACAGGAAGAAGCTTTGAAAATCAGTGTAAAGATTTACGCTATTCAAGTAGCCATTTTTGCCGAGTGGCGTCTATGCAGGCGGCTGAAAAGAAGTGTATCCAGAAGCCGGAATCTTGTTGTAATTTATATATCCTGGGATTATACTGCACGATAATCAATATTACGATTCCTCCCCCTCTAAGTAATCCTTCCTATTTGAAAACGCAGTTCAAAATTAGTTTAACACTTCATAAGGTTGCCACTTCCATTTCAAAACAGTATCTCGCATGCAAATAGGCTTTCTCTTCTTCACCTTTAAAGTCACCTCTTCCCGAGTGAAATCGGCTAGAAATAAATGGCAACCACCAGGCTATTCCGCCGGCTATTAGCTACCGCGAGGGCGTTGTCTGAACAGACATGTGCTTGTGGGCCGATGGAGAAACTATTGAAAGACTTGATACACTGAGTTTTCTCGAGGTCTCAAGCGTGCAGTAAAATAATTATGGGAGAATGGCCTTAAAATCAGTCTGAGTGCGCTGTTTGGGCTAAAGGACTGCGACAACCAATAAAAGCATTCTGCGAAGTACTGGGTACAAACTTAAACATATAGTTTACGTTAATGGCATGCAGGAAGTGCAGAAGAATAAACTCCTCCAGCATCGATCGCAATAGGGTGTGTAAACGGAGTGGGGGAGAGAGGGTTGGCAGTCAAATACTGCTTAGACGTTTAGACTTGAAGTAGAGAGAGAAGGCAGGCAATACAATTGTCAGAGGCAAACGACGAGGCTAGGTGGGTCACAGAAACTACACCCCTCTCCTTACACATACTCCCTTTTTCAAGTACGTGTGCGAAAACAAGGGGTGGGAGAAGAAGAGGCATCATTTAAATTTCGCCCCCAAATAGCACATCGAAGGCAAAGACAGTTGCTCTTCTCTGAAGAAAGTTATGACTAAAGGTTGGTGAACATTTAATGTTTGTCTCTCTATTTTTTCACCTGCCTATAAAATAACTTGCATCCAGGGACTATCCGCTCCCTAAGACCGTCCTCCGCCCTCACCAGCTAGGTCTCGAAGAAAACGCTGATTGTCAGGCACAAAAAGAGATTGACAATAAGGGATAATCGAAAAAACCTCGTAAAAATAAGAGTAACTAGTGTGCGCAACTGAATGGCGACAGCTATTAGTCGACACCAGATCGAAATAGCACTTAAGGAGAGCTACTATTGCCAGTCTCGACTATTAGCGTCAACAACATTCACCGAGTAGAAGTCCTGAAAAAGCTGACAAGGCAGTCTCATATCGCTCCAGGACATTTAAAAGTGATAGAAGTTGGGAGTTAACAGTTGGTGAAAGCAGCGACGCAGTTTCGTCGATCGTCGCCGTGGAGGGTTTTTCCCATCCGGTTGGGCAACCTATTCCGAAACGTCCGAGACCACCCAGGAGTTTAAAATTATCCTAGAACATACAGACTGGCGAATATTAGCGGATTCAACGTTTATGTAAGATACTTGGTTTTTCACGGTCATATTCCCAACCTGTAGTCATGTTTGAAAGCTTCTCCAGTCACTCATCGCTATTACAACGGCGTAAAATCTCGGACAAATTCGTACTGTAAATTTGAAAAAATGTGGGAAGGGTGATGGTGGCGGGGTCTACTAACTGACCTCGGTGACACCACGTACTATATGTTAACTACAGTGAATTGGGCGTACCTCGTTAAAAAAAAACGCTTAAGTCGATAGTTCACAACTGGCGACGATGACAATACAAAGACTCGCCGACCAGTAGAAAGAGAAGACGTTCGGTCCTAACGGTTACACAGTCGGGCTCATTTTCTAAGTGCCGCAATGTGACCTTTATTCGCAGTTCTCAGAGGTCTCTGAGTTGTTAATAGAGCATGAATAAAGAGGCTGCGAAGGTCGGCTCTCAGTTCGTAGCCGTACCTACAGCAGACAAGCCCCAGCCTGACTCCTAACCTCAATCCCTAGCCTTAAATCTAAACCCTGACCCCAACCCCTAACAGCTACGACTACGAAATGAGATCTTGCCGCTGCAAGAAGGCACTTTCGAACCAGCTCTTGTATGTCTAAAATTAAACACGTGCGGTGTAAGTCGAATAAGGCTTTATGTTGACCACTAAAACGTCTTTAAAGATAGAACACAAGAAGTAGAGGATCAAAACAGGCGGAAAACGTGTCTGGTTGAATCGATGAACGACCCTACCTCCCCTCCCTCCGGCATCATGCATGCAGTTCAGAAGCCCGTTGTTCTGTCCCGCCTAAGAAAACATGTTTTTTTTGGCTGTGCATTTCCAATCTCCTGTAAAAACTTCCATAGGAAATACCCTGACCTGTAAGATTCAGAAACATATTTCAAGCACGCCTGATTTAAAAATCCATGCTGAATAGGGATCACAGAAATTCGCTGTGCAAAGTTTGCACCCAATCAAGACATAAGTGCAGGCAGGCGCGCCTGGCCCTGCCAAGCATAATTTGAATTAGCGCAGTGACTTGGACAAATAGGCTTACATCGTGTGGTCCGCGGCGCAAGGGCATAACAGAAATCTGCGCAAATTTGCCTCCCCCCACTAGACTTATACGTCTTTCCATGAACGACTGCCTTCCTCAAAAACTGGACAAACATGTGCAATCTACTGGGCCACTATCAAAACAAAACCCTTTTTCTATGACAAGGGGTTGTCGAAATTTGCACCAAACACAAAAACACGCCCGCTGGTGGTGCTGTGCATGCGTGGAATTCATTCAAAGATAGGCGGCCACAAAGACGGCGTCGTCAACCTTGAAGCCAGGTGATGAAGTAAAAGCATTTGAGCTTATCTCGGGGAAGCCTGCGCAAAGAGTAGTCGGTCATTTAATGGGAAGTCGTAAAAACCCGAATATTGAGGAACACTTGGCAAAATTTAAAGTAATAAAGACGACGACGTAGATGCCAAATTTTAAGGCGCCTTTATCGATTATTTGATTATTTAAGGAAGTCCAATATATACTCCAGTCAAAACATCAGACAGCAAATTTTCCCGGAAATGACCACTCTTAGCAATCTGCTTATCAGGATTTTCTGTTGCAAAAAATAAGCGACAGCATAATATCACATAGTTCGACTTCAAAAGTAAGGGCTCAAACATAACGGCTTAAACATAGTTCTACTACTTCACAAAGAGCTCACAAACGTACACCTGTTCTGCTATGCTCGCTGCAGGCAGAAGTGATGAAGTGAGAAGGCGATATAAGGACGACCTACCGAAAGTCCGGCCCGATAGAGCACCTTTGGCCCCTCGATGAGGAAACAGTCAAAGAGCGGTACGATGCACTCAAAGGGCAGCAGCCACACAGCGACAGCCCATGTTGCCAGTTGATAGCGCGGGTTCGGGTCGGGAGTTAGAACCTCGTCTTCGGCTGTTGGAGTTGGAGCCTTCTTCTGGTGATTCGGAGTGGCTGAAGTTTCGGGCTCGGCTGCGTCGTTCGATGAGGAGGGGGGCTGAAAGGCAGCCAGATGTGCACGCAGGACCTTTATAGCTCGTGCTCCAGCGAACCCAGCGGCCCCGAGGTGCTCCAGGGCAAGGCAGGTCGCTCGCCAATCCGCCTTACTCTGCACCAGCAGGCCAGGCTGGTCGAGCAGGGCCAACAGGCAGGCCAAGGCATCCGCGGCTGAGTGGAAATGCAGCAGTAGGGCCAGGACGGCCCAGGCCTGGGGCGCGTAGACCAGTTCTGGTCGCGAGATGCTTACCTCATGCAGGAGTGAAAGGAGAGTGGCACGGCCCTGGGCATTGAGCCAGTAGATTGGCTGCAGACGCCGGTCGGCTAGTTCGTAGCCCGTAAGGGAGGACGGGGTGTCCGAGGAGTGGTGTGACGAGGGGCAGGGGGTGGGGGCACCGCCACTGACATCAGTTGCATCTGGCCGGGTTACCTGAGTCAGCGTGGAGCAGAGGAGGAGAAAGATGTTACACGGAAGGACTGTTAAGGCAAGAGACAATAATCAAAGACAGTTGTTCCTCATGGTACTTTGGCCATCGTCCACAATGGGGCCACCACCATTCCGAGCGCACAGTGCTGATTTGCGCGTGAAGTGATTTCTTTTTAATGAGAAACTTTCGAAGCATATGCCTTACCATCTCTTAATGCATCCGCCATGTTCTACTGGAAAGATAAAGTCAAGATAATTTGGAAATGAAGGTGGACACAACAGATAAATCTGCGTCAACGTGTGCCAGTCTTACGTAAACATGCGCCAGACTCCAATCAGTAGTATTAGATGTCTTCTTAATGAAGACTGTCACACTTACTCGTACTTGTTGCGACTGTGATAATGCCTGATCTCGCTGGCCTCGACGATATCACGTACTTGACCTCTCTTGGCGTGACAGTTTGCGATAGCGGATCAGGACTGCTAGGTCCATTCTCTTCTCCAATGACGGAGACCGAATACCGAAGGTCCAAGAATCACTTCCTCGTCTTAACAAACCGCCTCGAGTCAGGTTTTGGGCAGGCCTCTTCGACGCCTCCAGGTGCGCAGGAGCGCTGAACCGAGGGCACACCTTCAAAATCTAGTAGGGTCCTTCAAGGAATCGGGGATTCGGACTTCAGACAGACAGCAGGTACCCACATTGTACTGACTAAGACTGAGCTCCGTCAGACTTTGGGTACAATCGCACATTTCAACGTCCAATACTAAGAATTAATTCCCTATTGAGTAATCCCGCTTGCATACTATTCCCCAGCGCCACTGGAGCGGGTTTCGGAGCGCGTCGGTTCCCGCGGATGTCGTAGCTTAGATCGTAATACTTTAGTCGGACATGCTCATAAGGTTACTTGCGGATTTTCAATATAGGCGTGTCCCTAACAGTCGCATCAAGAGCAGCCACTGTAGCCTAATCCTCAGTACGAAGGGTGTGTCACCCCCTTGCTAATAACCTGCTCGGTGCACGACTTTTTGAACGCCAAAAGTGATGTGACAGTGCGCCTGACCTTTAAATAGCCAGAAGTATGGGCTAGATCGTCATCACTCCTACATCCCTCACCCGCCACGTTCCAGTGGCAAGTCTGAGACGAGATGACACAGTGAAAAGCCTCCAAGTGATGCGTGGCACGTGCGTGCGAGGCCCTGCATTAAGGCTTCATTTCTCATGGTGGAATTGTCGAACACCGATCTGCTTCGTCTCCGAACGTTTCAGCAGTGTCCTCCAAAACAGGTGTATTTTTTGTTTGTCTCTCCCCCCCCCCCTTGGTTTGCCACAAATTATCGTTTGGCAGTTCGCCAGTCGTGATCAACTAGGTCCACCGATGACTGATAAGGCAACAATGGCATGCAGAACATTAACAGTGGCTCAGTCGTGAGGGCGCTGGACTTCCAACCAACAGGGCGCGGGATCGAGTCCCGGGTGTTGCACACCTCGGGGCTGGGCATGCCTAATAAGCCAGAAATGGCCATTCCAGTCTCCCTTGTCTTTGTCGGTAATGTCATCTTGCCTATATTACGCGTCGCTATGCAGCTGCTGGTGGGGCTCCAGAAAGGGCTCCAAGGCACAACGGCACGAGTGAGTCCCGTAACGCGATCGGTAAACACTCCTCTGCCATAACTCTCTACATCCAACTGCAGCGTCTTTCGATATCAAGGAAGACAATAACGACTAAAGATTGGAGTGGACGCAGTGGTTGGACTGCTATAATTTCTCTTCTGCACAAGGAACACATGTGCCGTTTTCCTAGTCCGCACGACACGCGAAACGTTCCCGGGTCTAAAACCAGCAACAATTACTATAATGGCCCATTGGGGAGCCATAAGAACCTGACGTACAATTGGCAGGTCCCACCCATCCCGCCAGTTGGTACCTTTCCGCAGCACAAATCTTAGTGCACAGTCGTAGCCGGAAGGAGAGCTACAATATTACAATGATAAATTCTTGTGCAGGGTCGGTCTTATTTTGCCTTCTGTCAATGACTTCCGATGGCCAGGCAGAGTTAATCTGACTGGTTGTAATACTAGACGCAATGACTGACCTAAAACAATGCCCGTTATCCCCATGGCTACAAACATGTTTGGCCCCTTTAGGTCTGAAGAGATAGAGCCATCCACCGTGAGGGTCCGGTCAGACGATGGGGTCTGAGCACACAGCTGGATCGCCATTCTTTACAAAACATTACGGCTGTTCGTGTCCGGCACGCAGCCATACCACGCCGCAGCAAACATGCGGCGGACACGATCGCCGCCCAGCGAGCACACCCGCGCGAGCGCCAGCATGGCTGGCTAGTCACCTAAATCTATAAATCAAGAGTCAGCGAATGCAGGCTTCCTTAGTGCACCCGGGCTGATAGGCTGGTGGACATGCGCGCGCGCGCTCTGTTCACCGACTGCGGCTTGCTTGGCCGCAGTGCACCCTACTCAGTTGCTTGAGTGTCTTGTGGTCAGGTGGCGAAGCCCAAACGGGGGTGAATACGGCAAACTATCCGCTCTAGGTCGCCACGCTGGGGAGTTTGCTGCTCTCGTGAGCCTTCAATTTTTGAGTCACAGTGACCACATGGTGGATTTGTAACGCGTGGGTTCGACGCTAAAAACAGTACTGTGAGGTGGCGCAAAACCCGGTAAGTTATAATGGTCTCGAAAGTGCTGCCCGAGGCTATCTGACGAGTAATTATGCACTGAACCGGCTTTTCAAAAAAACAGATTCGGAGCCGGAAAGACGGACTTAAGCTAAGGCTGTCATACATCTTCGAACTAAAGGACTTTGACTGCGTAGCATATGGGTTCAAGGCACGGTAAATGTCAGCAGGAAACATTTAATCACGTGCCGTAGTATGGGTGCGGTAGTCACGATGCCGAGGTTAGACTGTAGTATAGCGAGGACTGCCTTCACTATAGATGTTCTTCGCAACCTATTGGCCTAATTTACTCGAATAAACTACTGACAATCGCATGATGCGCACTGCCTCCTGCAGTGGCAGCCAATCCGTCTGCCTAGGGCGACCTCCCCTGGGAGCAGCGGTTCGAGCATCACTTGATCGAGCAATCACGTCCTGCAAAACCCTCAAAGGACAGTGCAGAGGCGGCAGCGAAATGGGCAATGACAGCCGGAATTTGATACTTCCGGTGTCTTGTGACAACAAACAGGTAAAATCGTGAAACAAGGAGCTATTCAAGCGAGCAGGTAAAACTGTGAGTTTTGCAAACAAGTCCGCAGTTAACTTCCGAGGAAATTAAAGAGCAACAATTTCTAAATTGGTGTATCTGCCAGAAAGCAGACGGGGAATGCTGTGGGACCCACTGATGAGCCGAAACCCTCGCAGCTATGTCATGCAGCGGCAGAATATCGGCGAAACATGCGTGTGTGGGCTCTTGGATAGTACCTGTGCTGTTAGTGTGGTATCCCCTTACCCTAAAGAAACTAACAATAACTCCAGGACCCTAATATCCTGTTGCCCAACGAATCTTTGTCGCTTTGATACACAATTCTCAAAAATGCACGCCGCATACCTATGGCCCTCCCACCACTGAGGCAGCTATAGATATTTTGAGCTGTGCATCAGAGTCAGTATGCATTCTGAGGATATATAACGAAAAAAAGAAGAGGTTCTTCGGAAAAATCTCGTTGCACTCCTGAATTTTCAGGCTGGTGACACCAACCCGTCTTCAGACGAAATGAGAATAAGAGAGAAAGTCGGACTGTCATACAAGATTAGTTGGCGCGACAGACTGTTGGCGTGTGGGAAGTGTGGTCACAGAGTCATGATAGGTTTCTGGGCCGAGGGGGAATGGGAAGGGAGGCGGAACAATTACGGCTCCCTATGCTGGAGGGAGAGGGTGGATGGTGGATCGGTTGGACACCGGGCGGCTGGATTAGCGGTCGTTGATTTAGGACTGGGACACCGGTCAGTAAGTCGTGAAAGTAGACCCTCAAATTGGCGTCTAAGTCAACATGCGACGGCCTCTGCGACCACCCCTCTCACACGCCAACGGTTCCTCTGTCCTGTTGCGCCAACTGGTCTTGTATGACAATCTGACTTTCTCTCTTATTTCGTCTGACGACGGGCTGGGGTCACCAGCCTGAAAATTCAGGAGAACGACTAGATTTTCCCGAATAACGTCCTTATTTTTCCACATCTTCAGTAGCATGCTAAAATTATACGAGGGTCTTTGCTAAGGCTGTTCGGAAAAGGCGGAAGTCGTTAATTTCGAGACATTTAGTAAAACTCACCGGGTGAACATAGCAATCAATAGTAAACAGGTGATCTGTTGTCAACATGGTCCCCTAAAACTCATTTCAATACATGCACTTGAAAGCGATCGTCGCTTTGACAAGGATGTAGCCGGGGTTATCGACATGTCCCCCACAAAAAATTTCCGAATTTCCGAGGCCTAGCACGGCGGTGTGAACGATATCGACCATCGTGTTGATCTTAAGGCGTACCAAGATGGCTTACGAGCCTTCCTTACTGGTCTTTTACACTCTCGAGGAACTCACAACAACTGGCCAACGAAAAGCAAT
>CACRXP010000145.1:371149-382734 GCA_902702965.1 Spirometra erinaceieuropaei
AGGAGTGAGGTGACGTCTCAAATACTCCCCATGAAGTCAACTATTTAGGTGTCGTTTCGCCAGTCTGACCGCAGGAGTATGCTCATTCCATTTGGCCTTGAAGGTCCAACCTAAAGCTCCCGCAGGCAGTAGCATGGAAACAGGCAATCAAAAACAGAGCCGGAATGCCAACAAAGGCGGATGTGACTGAAATGGCTTCTTTGACACTTCGGTCAGTTGCTATTCAACTCTAGACCCGGAGGACTTGGGACTCGAACTCAGACTTTGAACGCTAAGTCAAAAGAAGGCTAAGAAACCAGGGAGAGGCATTTCAACCTCACTTGTCTTTGATGGTACTCCTTCCACAGCGTGAATTAGGAGGTGTGCATCTAATACCCTAAAAGTACCCAACTAAATTGGTCATTTGAGCTCAAAGTTCTGAGCTACGTTTCACGAAGGCACAAGCCTGTTCTCCTACCAAAGTACGTCGCTCAAACAGCTGTAGCTGACGAAGTCATTAACAGGCCTCGGGGGAAAGTATAAAGCTGCCACAGGAGGTCGCTACCAGAGGCATGGAATATATAATGACGAAAATCTAGCAGCTCATTCAAATGCGAAGACGAAGTTACTCTAATTTCTAAAGCCTCATCCGTGTACACCAAAAATAAGCTTTACTTGAGCCGTGCTCGAGCCACAAAAACAGAAAGGCGGTCCTGCGCGTTTTATATGAGGAATGGAGAAGAATTAAGTGGTAAGCGTAGTTTTGACAAAGGAAATGAATCTGATGGGGGAGACACGAGCATGTGACTAAAAAAACGTCAATTTACCGCTAGAGAGGTGCCGAATCGAAGGTTAATTAGCCGAGGCCACAACTGCTTGCGAACTGGATGGCTGACAGGAACGTTGCACATACGAGCAAACTGCTTCCGCTGCGCATTGGTCTCCAGTAACTTGCGCTCCACAACTTCCAGTGGAATCAAATGCAACTTTTTGCGGGCCTCGAGGGACTGGGCAACGTAGTCTTCGCAAACGGCGTCGGTAAACGGGCTTTGAGGAGGAAGAGCATGGACAGTGAATGAATTGCAACAAAAGGCAATAAAGGCTGTGCATGGAGAAAATGAAACGGAAAACAAGACTAGCAAGACAGCTCTTTTATTTAAGGTGGTGATAGGACTGTAAAACAAACCACCCCTTGTGTCGAGTGACATTTTCAAAAGACACAACATAGTCCGTAACCCCAAGGGATCGGAACATCTCTCGGAGCACGCCAGAATTTCGAATTTCCGTTCCAGTAAAATAAGAGCCTATCCTTTAAGGAAAGAGAGGGTGTGTTTACATCGACGAAAATCCATCGCAACTAATTCGGAGATACTTATTGCAAATTGTCGATAGTAGTGAAAAGGCAACTCCTAGTAAGCAGTCGCAAGGAGGGAGACACGATCGCTTTATTAGCCTGGTGTTTAGGATTCTCATTCTCATCCATCATCAGCGACGAACTCAAACAAGGGCAGCGGGTCGCACAGATGCTGCAGTACTTCTAGGATGTAGCTGCCACAGCACTGCATGTCTATTTAAATTTGTAGCTCCTGAATTCGTCGCAGAAAAATTCACGCGCCGCGACAATTGTCTGACTGGCCAGGTGTTGGAGTGCTATTGCTATGCGCCTGCATGCCTGTCAAAATGTTCGGCTCCTCTATTCATAGCAGGAGGTTTCAAGTGATGTGAAAGTTTCCTAAGTGCTCGCAGTCATGGTTTCTAATTGTCGGAATTACATCACCCGTGGGTGCTTGGGCCATCCTACTCGTCGACGCTGGCACCAGGAACAGTGGTCATCCGCGCACTCTCTGTGTGGTTAATTACTTTTTCTAGGCAAAGTCTCAGCGCGTAATATGGAACAGGAATGTCACTGCGCTTGTTAGTAGGCTGAAGATCGGAAAACCACGACTCGATAAGTTCACGGCCCATTCGGTTATCATCGTTCTCAAGAATTGCGGCCTCATCAAACTTGAATGTGTGGTAGGATGCCGTCGAATGGGCCGCGACTCGACAGCTGGCGTCGTTCCCCCTCACTACTGCTGCGTGTCCGGCCATCCGCGTCTAAAGTAGTCTTTCAATTTTTCTGACATATTTGAGTTTTACACGACTGCACCAGACCCGGCAAACGACTCCAGACGTTTCTTTCCGTGCCGGTGGGTCCGTCTTTGCGGGTATCCGGTGTTGTATGTTTCCCCACGCTCGCTAATTCTGCTTCCCTTCCCCTTCCATACTCTCTCCCCCCACACTCCTCCCCCTGCCCCCGAGGTTTTGCAGAGAAGGCGAGGACCACCGTTGGCCGGACGGATAATCGTCTCGTCATCTGCAAGATGAGGCCCTGTCAGCAACCCCGCAGGAGGCCACAAGGTCCTTGTTGTCTGCCCTTGCTGTAAGTTAAATACCGTTCTGTTGAATTTGCTTGCCCACAGTTTACACTTTAGCAACCAGTTAGCTTAGAGAGAGAGAGGGAAACTCTGCTTCTTGCCTCTACCCTTTCCCCATCCCCCTGCCTCCACCCACTTCAAAAAGTCCTGCGGAGAGGGCGACATGCAATCTCGTAGGCGATCCAGGCTAACTCAGGTTGTTCTCCTACTAAACGAAGTCGTGGCACACAGTGGAGCCCGGCAGCCAGCTGGGATGTCTTAGCAGTCCTATTTCGGAACAGCACTGTTCACCTCCTTGAGGAGGAAAGGGCTAGAAAAGGCTCCCTAAACAAAGGGTGGGATCACATCATTTGCAAGCTGACCGTGACTAGCAGATTCAAAACACGTGGACGAAAAAACAACCTCTCTTCTCCCTCCCACTCCAATATGCCCCACCCCAGAGGCCGGGGTGAGTCTGCTAACTCTGGAAGCCTGGAATGTTCGTCCCCTCTAAGACAATCCGAGGAGTAAGCGACCGGAAGACAAGACGGCGCTAGTAGCTAAGGAACTGGCGTGCTACAAGTTGGAAATTGCTGCACTCACCGAGCCTGGGTCTTCCGAATTCGGTCCACCGAACTGGAGGAGGTGGGTGCCGGCTACATCTTTTTTGGAGAGGTCGTCCAAAGTCAAAGTGATGAGGCGCTGGCTTCACCTCTCTCATCCGAAACGACATTGTGGGACGACTGCTCTGTCTGCTGCAAGCATCAACGACCGACTGATGAGCCCGCGCCGGCCTCTTCGGGGATCCGAATTCGTCACTATCATCAGCGCCTACGACCCAATAATGACTAGTTCTGACGAGGCGAAGACCAAATTCAAAAAAAGACCTGCACGTCCACCTGGCGTCTGTGCCGAAGGCGGAAAAGCTGTCATTGGCGACTTGAATGTCCGCGTCGGGACAGACTGCGTTGCCTAGAGGGGAGTGCTGGGTCCTCACGAAGTCGACGGCTGCAAAGACAATAGTCTCCTTCACCTGAAAACCTGCGCAGAACACCACCTGGGTGCAACCTCAATCGCGGCGCTGGCAGCGCGTTCTCGTCCGGCGGCCCAATCAATAGGTCGCACTGGTGACCAAGACGACCGGCGACGCGGATGGCTGGACAGACTACCGCCTCCTCGTCGCCAAGATGAGGCTCCGTCTGCAACCTCACAGGAAGCCACAAGGTAAGCGACTACCAGGTAAGTTGAGTACTGTTCTGTTGTATCTGCCTGCTCACCGCTGCATTTCAGCAATCAGTTAACTCAGCTCCTGGAAGACCTGCTATCCCCGGCGGTGCCAACTGCAGGAGGCCGTTCATCCGACCGCCCTGGGTGTCTTCGGCCGCGCACGTCGCCAGCACCAGGACTGGTTCGAAGAAAACGACGCAGATATCAGCAACCTGCTCGCCGAAAAGAGCAGGCTGCACAGAGCCTGCCTCTACGGTTCAACCGATCCTTAAAAACGACCTTCCGCCAATGTCGCCGCCTTGCGAAGCAACGGTTACGAGAAATACATGACCCCCGGATGACTCACAAGACCGAGAAAATCCAGGAATATGCCAGTCGCAACGGATCAACGAACTTCTTTGCTGTGATCAGGGCGACCTACGGTCCCCCAATCAAAGAAATCGCGCCACTTCTCAGCTCCGATGAATCAAGGCTTCAGACGGAAAAGTCGCAGATTCTGAAGCGCTGGGGCAAGCGCTCCAGAAACTTCCTTAACCGTCCCTCCACAATCAACGACGCCGCCATAGACCTTGGTTTCCGGCCCTCCCAACCAGAAACCCTCAGCGCCGTGCAAATAACCTCCAGCGGAAAAGCCCCAGGCTCTGATGCGATCCCAGTGAAATCTACAAACACGGTGGGCGCCGACTGGTAAACCAAATAACGGTAATACTTCAGAAGATTTGGCCACAGGGACAGGTTCCTCAGGGCTTCAAAGACGCGACCACCGTTCATCTCTACAAGCACAAAGGGAACCGGCATCTCGCTACTCAACATCGGCGGGGAGATTTTCGCCCGTCTTTTCCTCAATCGCCTCAACGGCCACCTCAAGCAAGGACTACGGCCGGAAAGCCAACGTAGTTTCTGACGACACCACCAGACCATCGACATGGCCTTTGCGACTGGCCAGCTACAGGAGAAGTGCCAGATATGAACCCACCTCAACAATACCTTCGTGGACTTGACGAAAGTCTTGGACACAGTAAATCTCGAGGGATTGTGGAAAATCATGCAGAAATTCGGCCGTCCTAAACGATTCACGCTCATGATTCTTCAGCTCCACGACGGTATGATGGATTATGTACTTCTGCCATGTCATGATTAAGAAAACAATGATTCTCGCAGCCTGGTGTGCGCTCTCAGTTTTCAGACACGTGATTGTACGCCGGCGGATGCGCTTGCTCTCCCACTGGGCATACAGTGTGAATGGCTGCCCAGTGCCTTGTGTCACCACCTCCTCTTTCTGACCCATTTCTGCTGTTGGTTAAAACCCTGGTCAAACGTTCGTTGTGGACCAGTGGGTGTGGTGATCCGCCTGGGCCCGGGTCCAGCCGTGCCGGCCACCTGCGTCCTCTCCCGCCTTCGGTATTCTTGACTATCTGTTGACACCAAATTCAGGAGGGGAGGGGCAAGAGTGTGGTTGATGCTGTGCAAGTCTGCTCTCACCACAAACTAATTTACGCGCAAGTCACCATGTCTGATCTTATCTTGCCGTGGAGCACACTGAGGACATCGTCGACAACGAGGACCGAACTGCCATCTGATTTTGTCTCTGAGGATGGATGCGAGTGAGATTGCGAAACGTATGGCTAGTAAAGCTTTTGTTTCAGCGATCGCGTCTCCTTCTTCACAGTAAACGGCAATGCTATGTGTACTTAAAAGTTCGCCACAGAATTAATAAACGATGGCAGCAGATTTCTCTGAATGGCCAACACGACTGACTTTTTACGCCTGTCGCGAACGTGTGCAACTTTCGTTCGTAGTCAATACAAAGTACGTACGAGCAGTAGATGCAACTTTCGTCCGTAGAAGACAATAAAGTGAGGTAGAAGGTATGTGAAATTTTGCGGTGGAAAGGAGTGCAAATATCTCTGCCTAGAGGGCCCAGTATGCGATTTTGATCGTTAAGCAGCTGCGACGGGCACTGACAGCTAGTGGCAATGCAAATAACTAGCGGTCTTATTGTACGGACTTTGTCAATCAAAAAAGCATTAATTTGACGCCTCAGAGAGTGAAAACGCCTTAATGCCTGCGCTAATAAAAGTTCGGCAATGCTGGATTGGGAGGTCCCAGGGTTCGCGGAATCACGAACTAAGTCAACCCATCAGCGACTATTGTCGGATTGGAGCCCCATTCCGGACACCCAGTGCAATCAGATCCAGAATTTTCCCTCAGTAGAAGTTAACGACATCTGCCAACCTTTTTAATTTGCCACCAGGTGGCTGCTAATACGCACAGATTTTTTTGGGTAACAGCGAATGAGCTTCCTTCTGGGTGGGGGCATTGCGTAACCGAACCGCATGAGACGGTTTTTCATTGCAACGACGGAAGATGGTGTCTCCGATCGGCGAGTTTATTGTTCGGGAGGTGGCCCATGAGTCGAAGAGACATCAGTTCGATGCAAAGAAGGATGACAGGCGTTCCAAGGAGAGTAGATATACTACTATGATTAATCCAGCCTGCCTCAATTTTCGCGAGATGACCTGCGGATATTCGGTACAGGCGTGTCGCCAACAGGGGTCCGGATTGTTTAATTTAGGTTGTATATTTCAGTTCTTTGGTTCAGTTGGATGCAAGTGAGGATGGTGGTGATGGCAGTTTACAGCCTCCATTTCCAAATGTTATCGGTGGGTCTTATGTCATTGTAGGGTCGCTGGATTGGCTGACCTCGGTGCTCCAGGCCCGGCAGCACTGGCGCCAGATGTCTGTTCATTTCTCGGCTAGCCATGGCCGAGAGCGATTTCACTATCTACAGTCCGCGGATGCGCCGGACAGCCAAACTAGCGTATAGACCCGTGAGCCGAATAACGAGTTTTTGCCTCTGTAATTATGAAGGTTCTACTTAATGGGCTTGGGATCCGAACTCCAGCCGTCACGCGAACCAAAGATGGCCTTTCATCGGTAGACGACCGGGACACATTATGTATTATACCAGTGGGAAACATTTAAACCCATGTCATAATCGGTGCGTTTGCCTGTACTACCAAAATCTAACTAAACTCCTGTATTTTTCCAAAAGCTTACTTGCTTTTCTGGCAGAGCAGGATCGTGCATAACTGATGACAAAAGATGCTCGGTAATTAACCCGCTGTAAATAGTGTAGACGTCAAAAAAACTACTTTGCGGCGATCACTAATAATCAGAACGCACCAGTACTGCTCTGCATGCGGGTTTTATTGCTCTGATCTCACTTTGTATCACCAGCATTCGATGAGAGACCAGAACAATCAAGACCTCGCTCGCTTGGCAGCTTGCCATGCATCGTGACAGGAGCAAAAAAATCCATCATAAAAGGCACTTAGGACCCAAAACGAGAAAAAAATGATCTAGCTTACCGAGGAGGATCTGTGTGCCATAAGCCCACCCATCCTGAGTCGGCATATAATAGCCACAGTGAGAGCGATTCGCTACAGATCATAATCACTAAGCCCAATTCACTCTCAGGCAACAGTCAGCTTCGGGAAGTGTATAAAAATGCCCGCGTACTCGTAAACAGGTTTTCTGGACAAAAATAACTGTTAGCCCATATATAGCGATTGTCATCAAGGCGATAACATAAGACGATGTACATAGCCCAAAGATCACCATCTATGGCCTTAGACTAATGGAAAATATTCCACGAAGGCCGGGATAAGGTTATGAATTTTTTCGTGGTCAGATTTAGGCAAATTCTGTCACCCACAGAGCTTGAGTCAGAATATAACGAAGAAAGTCCAAAATCCACCTAGACGATGTCCGACTATTTTTCGCACTTGAACAGGTAACATCTTACAGGCGGTAAAAGACAAATCGATTTCCGGGTATTGCCATCCCACAGCAAGTAAGTCATTCGTGCCGGAAATTTCACAACCAGACTGGGCAGTCGGTCAAAATTATCGAGAGGAGTAAGGCATAAATGCGATGCGAATTGACATCTTAGATATATGATGGTCCCGTTCCTACAAGATTCCGCGAGAACAAAACACCGTCATGTCCACGGTCCACCTTCGTGTCATTCAATACAGTTAAACGTCGGGAAACCAAGCGTCTTTGGAGCAAGGGTCTTTACTTCTTGTGTTCTCTATTTTTGAAGGTCCACTCCGTCAGGCATCATCTAGCCTTAAAACGTTAGTGTACTGACGCAAGCGCATTTAAATTTTGAGAGTAAAATTCCCTAGCATAGTGACCAACATTCAAGTGAGAAGAGCAAGCCCATAAAGAGGCAAAATGCTGTTTAAGATTAGTTTTAAAAATTCTGATAGTCCTATGCCTGTCCACACTTGTGATACAAGCGCGTGGTAACGAAGGCCTGTGTTAATTTACTACGGAATAGGCAGTTTTGAATAAACGTAAGGCATTAGTTACTCCTGGCTAGGTGCGGGTCTAAACAACTTGCCGATAACCAACACCTAGTGTTTGAAATCGGAAAGGAGTTTCTATCAATGAATGTGTCCCTTCTTCAAACACCAGTGTTTTTGTAAATGAAAGTCACACACAAAAAAGTCCGATTACAATGGAAACCCGGCGCAGGTTGGACAACTGCGAAGACTTGGGATTTAACTAACTACGCTCAGCGAGATCTACGAAATAACGGAGCGCCGACTGCTCCTCGGCATGAGAGGGCCTGTATTTTGACTTTTCTTTCGGATGCCTACTGCACACAGCTCGTGGACAGTGGCACGGCCTTCAGCGACGGTTAGTTGCAAAATGTGTAGACAAACGATTTTGACAAACAGACCTGCTTGTCTACGTTCTGTAAAAATATCGCTGCTCCACCTTGTGTATGCAAATCACGCCTCACAAGTTTTCCCAAAGAACCACACTTTTTGTCGATTTAAAAATTTGTCGCAGATAAAAAACTACGTCTTAACGAGAACCGACGAGTAAACAGTGCCCAAGTTAGCTAATGAAATCAAGCATCACAACAAGTTTCACATCAAATTTCCCATATACAACAAAGAGTTAGGCTTTGAAATCCGTCTGAATACAAAATCAGTAAACCAGATTAAGCAGAACGATTCCGTTGCAGGCAGTAAACCATTAAAAGCTGCCAGTTCGATAAAATCGAAGGCCAAAAATGAACTCGAAGACACCCAATGACACTTTAGTACCCTCGCCAAATACTTGTTCATTTAGTTCACATGCGCTGCTTATTCGCATTTCAGATATTATTCACCAGCGTTCTCCCACACCCAGTGCGTGACATGAAGGCTTAGGAATCAGCGTAGTACTCAGCAACAAGATTTGATCGGCCACGTCGAGACCGTTCGGTTGCTGTTCATCCCGAAGCGACATAACTGTAAATGGGTGTCCGCAACCCAAAAGAAGAATATGGGCGCTCTAAACCTAAGAAAAATGGCAAACAAGTGAAGCCTTAACGTGCCAGATAAACAGCAGTAGACAAATTCTTGCTCTGTTCCTGTTCGTGGAATTTGCTGATGAATCGAGTTCACAAAAATAGCAGTGCATGACTTGTCAGCTGTGCCATTCATATTTCAACCCCTTAAATCTACAAACATAGAAGCAAAAATTGTCCAGTTAATTTTTTAAACAGTTCGCACAACTGCCGCTCCATGCAGTAAGACTTTATCAACTATAAGTAATGCGGATTCTATGTTTCAATGTCGTGATTTCCAGTTAAGTGTGATTTTCTGTGCTTCAATCAACCGTGCTTCTGCCATTTCTGTTTTGCCCGCTGGCTGGTTTCTCAACCACTTCCACAAAGCGCAAGTACCTATCGCTACCCAGTACTTGCCTTCGAACTTGCCTTCTGGTACGCAGTGTACTGGAGGGAAATTTGGCCTTTTACAGCCTCCAGAACCAACTTTGCTTTTAGGACTTAGAAGTTTTGTCAAAACGGGCCTCCACTTCCAACCTTTGCTTCAAAGACAACATAACAGTAATATGAGCATCATAATACCATGGTAATCTGAAAAATGACACTCAATAATTGAAAAAGTTAGTACTTGAACTTGAAAAATTGCGAATTGCCCGATTTAAGAACGCAAGGAAGTGAAAGGTAGGAAATTCATCAACTGACCGACGAAAAGATAGAACCGAATGAACACTGCGTAGAGAAAAAAAAACAATTTTTCATAAGATTAATTTAAATACTAATCTGCGGAACATGTATGGTTATGCTCTACTAGATGGGTCATAACAAAAGAAAATTTGGGGCACAAATAACGGACCGAAAACAGAAAAAAAAACAACAGCAGCGAGGAGGAGGTATTTTACCTTTCCATCCTTAGTACTCATCCAAACCCAGCGCAGAACGTACGCAATAGCAGCAGAGCATGAGAGGCAGCTCCAATTGGCGGTGCTCCAGTGGGAAAAGACAAACAAAGTTTTAATTTGCATGAATGACCTTTTAGTGACACAAATGCAAGGATAAGCTAACGCGTTCCATTTTGCAGGAGAAGTTAAATTTATAGTCTGTTCAGTTGGTATGACACTGACATACAAAGGTTGACACAGGATGATAATCGGCAAGGGCGAGGAAACCTAGATTATTCAGAACGCTATGGTAGTCGTATTAAGTCAATAGGTCGTTTACTTGGGGAATAAATCGTCCGATTACGTGGGCTCTTTAAATAAAGACATGAGCACGCTATACTACCGCTTAGCCTAACTATATAAGTCTAAATATGCCCTTTGGTCCAAGACTGAAAAAAGCCTGAACGACAACTTAACTGACCACCCACTTCTTTGGCTTGATATCCTTAGATACAGGAACACGCGTTAAAACACTATAGCTCCTTACGTGTCCGCAATTTGCCATGGTGTCGGTCTTCTCCTCTTTATGATTATGTTAGTTGTTGTTATTCTCAGTGCTATTCAAATAAGTGCATTCGGCTGTTAGCTTTCCCAACTCCATTGTTTGCAGAAAATCACATTCTTGCTTTCGCAACCACAAATTTGCTCTCAAACTTCTTTGCATTTTCTCGCAAACCAAATTTTTTCTATAAGAATTTGTTTTAAAGGACATTCATAGAGTTCACGACTGGTATAACTAATACTAACTGACTAAATAATACTGGTTAACTAATAATGAACATTTTACCGATAAAGACAGCGGAGACTGGAATTGCCACTTTTGGCTTATTTGCTGTCGTCCGACAGCCATACCTAACCCCGAGGTGTACGCATCCATGAACTCGCTCCCGCGAACTGTTGGTTAGAATACCGAAGTCCTAACCACGGTAACACAGACTGATTTACCTGTTGGTTGAAATCGGGCAGCGCTATTCCATCTATAATACGCACTGCCGTGCTTCTGTTG
Source organism: Spirometra erinaceieuropaei (assembly GCA_902702965.1). Classification (NCBI taxonomy): domain Eukaryota; kingdom Metazoa; phylum Platyhelminthes; class Cestoda; order Diphyllobothriidea; family Diphyllobothriidae; genus Spirometra; species Spirometra erinaceieuropaei. Next base: position 382,049 of record CACRXP010000145.1, read on the forward strand.
GCAGGGCTTGGAAGCGAGATTCACAAAGCGCAAATGAACGGATGACATCCGTAACGGGATTGGCTAGCGCATCTTCTACCACTGAACACATTATTGTTGGGAATTGCTGTCGTCATTAGCGCGCCCAAAAATTCTCATATTTATCTTAATAAGTTCGTTTTCTAAGGAAAATAGGGAAACTCCAATAAAATCGCAAAGTTGGGCCAGCGAATATGTCGCTTTTCCTAACGTAAATGTCTTAAAGCCTAATGCATTTAGTCTTGCATTTACTAGACGTTTATAAGAATTCTCAGACGCATTGGACGGCAGGTATCCCATATGCGTACGATTAGGATATCTGTGGGATTTTAGAAATCTGCAGACCAACCCAGCCTACATTTCTGAAACATACGTATGCTTGAATAGAAACTTCCAGCAGCATCTTCTTATTTTGCGTCGAAGCTGGCTATTCATTGTGATTTACCACTCGATAATTTCCTAAATTCTTAAGTAGGTTAACGTAGCTACCGCTGTAACTTAAGGCCCAGTTCTCCAGTTTTTACTTTTTATTCTATTCAATTCAATTCAATTATTTTATTAAAGACCCGTCGGGGTCCCATCAAAGCAAGTAAAAATAAATTTACATGCAAATTTTAGACGATGTAGGCAAAATCTGCACAAAGTGCAATGCATAGTTTTTGAGATTA
>CACRXP010000145.1:384535-395480 GCA_902702965.1 Spirometra erinaceieuropaei
ATGTCGTGACTTCCAGTTAAGTGTGATTTTCTGTGCTTCAATCAACCGTGCTTCTGCCATTTCTGTTTTGCCCGCTGGCTGGTTTCTCAACCACTTCCACAAAGCGCAAGTACCTATCGCTACCCATTACTTGCCTTCGAACTTGCCTTCTGGTACGCAGTGTACTGGAGGGAAATTTGGCCTTTTACAGCCTCCAGAACCAACTTTGTTTTTAGGACTTAGAAGTTTTGTCAAAACGGGCCTCCTCTTCCAACCTTTGCTTCAAAGACAACATAACAGTAATATGAGCATCATAATACCATGGTAATCTGAAAAATGACACTCAATAATTGAAAAAGTTAGTACTTGAACTTGAAAAATTGCGAATTGCCCGATTTAAGAACGCAATGAAGTGAAAGGTAGGAAATTCATCAACTGACCGACGAAAAGATAGAACCGAATGAACACCGCGTAGAGAAAAAAAAGACAATTTTTTATAAGATTAGTTTAAATACTAATCTGCGGAACATGCATGGTTATGCTCTACTAGATGGGTCATAACCAAAGAGAATTTGGGGCACAAATAACGGACCGAAAACAGAAAAAAACAACAGCAGCGAGGAGGAGGTATTTTACCTTTCCATCCTTAGTACTCATCCAAACCCAGCGCAGAACGTACGCAATAGCAGCAGAGCATGAGAGGCAGCTCCAATTGGCGGTGCTCCAGTGAGAAAAGACAAACAAAGTTTTAATTTGCATGAATGACCTTTTAGTGACACAAATGCAAGGATAAGCTAACGCGTTCCATTTTGCAGGAGAAGTTAAATTTATAGTCTGTTCAGTTGGCATGACACTCGCATGCAAAGGTTGACACAGGATGATAGTCGGCAAGGGCGAGGAAACCTAGATTATTCAGAACGCTATGGTAGTCGTATTAAGTCAATAGGTCGTTTACTTGGGGAATAAATCGTCCGATTACGTGGGCTCTTTAAGGAAAGACATGAGCACGCTATACTACCGCTTAGCCTAACTATATAAGTCTAAATATGCCCTTTGGTCCAAGACTGAAAAAAGCCTGAACGACAACTTAACTGACCACCCACTTCTTTGGCTTGATATCCTGAGATACAGGAACACGCGTTAAAACACTATAGCTCCTTACGTGTCCGCAATTTGCCATGGTGTCGGTCTTCTCCTCTTTATGATTATGTTAGTTGTTGTTATTCTCAGTGCTATTCAAATAATTGCCTTCGGCTGTTAGCTTTCCGAACTCCATTGTTTGCAGAAAATCACATTCTTGCTTTCGCAACCACAAATTTGCTCTCAAACTTCTTTGCATTTTCTCGCAAACCAAATGTTTTCTATAAGAATTTGTTTTAAAGGACATTAATAGAATTCACGACTGGTATAACTAATACTAACTGACTAAATAATACTGGTTAACTAATAATGAACATTTTACCGATAAAGACAGCGGAGTCTGGAATTGCCACTTTTGGCTTACTTGCTGTCGTCCGACAGCCATACCTAACCCCGAGGTGTACGCATCCATGAACTCGCTCCCGCGAACTGTTGGTTAGAATTCCGAAGTCCTAAACACGGTAACACAGACTGATTTACCTGTTGGTTGAAATCGGGTAGCGCTATTCCATCTATAATACGCGCTGCCGTGCTTCTGTTGGCAGGGCTTGGAAGCGAGATTCACAAAGCGCAAATGAACGGATGACGTCCGTAACGGGATTGGCTAGCGCATCTTCTACCACTAAACACATTATTGTTGGGAATCGCTGTCGTAATTGGCGCTCCCAAAAATTCTCATATTTATCTTAATAAGTTTGTTTTCTAAGGAAAATAGGAAAACTCCAATAAAATCGCAAAGTTGGGCCAGCGAATATGTCGCTTTTCCTAACGTAAATGTCTTAAAGCCTAATGCATTTAGTCTTGCATTTACTAGACGTTTATAAGACTTCTCAGACGCATTGGACGGCAGGTATCCCATATGCGTACGATTTGGATATCTGTGGGACTTTAGAAATCTGCAGACCAACCCAGCCTACATTTCTGAAACATACGTATGCTTGAATAGAAACTTCCAGCAGCACATTCTTATTTTGCGTCGAAGCTCACTATTCATTGTGATTTACCACTCGATAATTTCCTAAATTCTTAAGTAGGTTAACGTGGCTACCGCTGTACCTTGAGGTCCAGTTCGCCAGTTTTTACTTTTTATTCTTCATTTTTGTTATAGCCTTCGGGAAGTGGACTGCAGCAAAATCACGTTTGTCGATTAAATTGGGTTATGGCAATCATTAAGTGCACGAATAGCGAAGAAGCCGTTCAAAATTTTTGGCACCGACTGCAGAACTGATATGAGTGATGGGTTCTGGATTTCAAGCTGCTTAGGTGTACCGTCCTCCATCAGTGTCGGACCAACTTCCAACCGTATGTCAGCGCGAGGACGTACTAGTTTAAGGACATTCAACTTCGCATTAGATCTTCGCAGAAGAATCTAAGTGCTTAGATAGAGACCAATATGAAGCCATAGTTTTTATACATCAAGGACGTGAAAGATCCCACGCTCGCAAAAGAACGCTTAGGACTTTAGACAAGAATTTCTTTAGGAAAACTTACGGCACCTTCTTTAGTCCTCGGCCAGAATATGACATTCATGCAAGGCGGGCGGGACTCGGCAAGAACTAGATATGTCTTGAGAAAGTGCAACTGCACGCAGCAAAGTTATTAAGAAGTTACAAATGCCGATCGTAAACTGTGGAATTCAGGCAACATTTTAAGTGGAATTAAAGTTCCCTATAATCCAGGTTTCAAAGAATAATCTTTGGTACCGCAGCATCCGAATAGGTGCCGGTAAAGAGCGGTGTCCCACAGGGTTCTGTCCTAGAACGTCCCCTGCTCCATATCCATATAAACGTCTAAACTGATGACCTGGAGTGCGACGCTATTACGATTATAGAAGACGTAGAGATCTAAAAAACAGCTGTTCAGATGACTCGCAGAAACTGCAAGAAAACGTTCGCAAGCTGGCTGCGTGGGTCAGTAATTTTGAGATATTATAATGTGCAGTTTTGTGCTAACAATCTGTTCGGAAACGCTAACCAAAACACCAGTAAATGATAAAAGGTATTCCATTTAGAAACGTACATTGGCATAAGAACCTAGATATCTTGGCAACTTCATGCTCATCCCTTAGAACACTGCAAAAGAGTCATCCGAAAGACACTGGATTAGGCATAATTTCGTAGTCTGCCCTCCCGAACTCTTTGCGCGGATATTTGGTTCGCTCATTAAACTGAATTTGTTATATGGAATATCAACCCGAATGTCCTGGATTAAGAAAGACAGTGACCAGGTCGAGCAAATGTAAGGACGGACGACGAACCTGGTAGACGGTCGTGGAGCTCCGTAATTTTGTGAAAAACTGATCAAACACAATCTGTTTCCCTTATCCTACAGAAAAGTGAGGACAATCTGCGGCGGACATTCCGCATTATCCGCAGGCATGATTGTCAGCTTAAATTTGAGGATTTATTGGAGTTGTCAAGCATGAGTCACCTTCGTCGTCGGCCATGTAAGGACGAACGCGAATACGCGCCTCCAGACCAATAAAATTTTCCTTCACTCAGCGGGCAGTTCGACCGTTGAAGCCAAACACAAGTGCGACGGTGACTTCCGATGACCTTCTGCTGTTGTTGCTTTGATGGGACCCCGACGGGTCTTTAAAAAAAATCATTATTATTATTAATTATTATGGTTTTATCCAAAAGACAGTGAAGTTGTTTGATTTTCATGATTAAAGACCCTAACTGTACGACTACGTACAATCAACAACGAACTTTACTTCGCGATTTCGTAACATGCGTTACCCGTAATTGCACATCTAACGTAAAGTATTTCCGTTAATTCATATTGACTCGCTTACTTTACGAATGACAATACTTTATGCTGACAGTATATAATCGCATTTGCGATCTCTGTTGTACGTGAAGAGGATCACCAAGGACCCCGACCGTAAGCCTCAGGTACATGCATACATTGATTGCCTTAATTAAATTTAATTTAATTTATTAAATGCCAGTTTACAGGCATTGTCAAGGGAAGCGATTAAACACAAATCCGACCAGCAGTGAAAAAAAACTCCTGAGGTAAAGAAATAAAAATATAGTTGATGGTGGTTTTTATGGTTTAGGGGGTTCAGGAAAAAAAACTGATGGCGGTAGATTTTTGATCGCAAAGAAGGGGGGGGGGGGTTGCACGGTATCGGAGATTATCGGACGTCTATTCCTTTCATGAAAGTGGGGATAGTCAAAGTAGAGGCGTTGAGGAACAGCTGGCGAGACCGGCAATAGTGTTCAGAGACCACAAACGCCATCGCTACGGTACAGTCGATCAGTAGATTCAGCACCCAAAATTTGTGGGAGCTTTTCTGAATGCAAAAATCGAGTAATCGTTCTCTTAAATAAAGGATAACTTTGCAGAGTTTTCACACTCATGGGTAGTTTATTCCAAATAGCAATTGCATTTACAGAATAGAACCGATGATATTTAAGAGTACGTGCCAGAGGCAGAAATAAGAAGACCTCACGGTGACTGTTACGTCGTGGGTGGATATGATGTCTTAAAGAAGTGAGTGGATTAAATGTGTGATTATATAAGAGTTTAAATAGCAAAAATAGTCCCTTTTGTAATCTACGGAACCATAAAGGATTAAGGCCCGTAAGCCGGCAACGTTCTTGGTAAGACAAATGTCGGTGTTCCGTGGCTAAAATCCTCTTGGTAAAAAAGTGTTGAATGGATTCTATTTACTTCCGCCCAGTAGCACGCATGAGACTAAATAAAAACGAACAGTATTCCAGACCAGGTCTAACGCACATGTTGTATAGGCGAATTCTGATGTCCCTAGTTTTAAAGTTTCGGAGGATATACCCGGTCGTTCTGCGTGCTTTGGAGACTATCAAGGCACAGTGCTCCGAGAGATTGAGACTCTTGGAGTATGATATGCCCAGATCCTTTATAACCCTGGGCACATTTATGGAGTGACCTTCAATATTTAGTTGAGGTTGGTGGTCGTCGCCAACCACCATGACTGAGCACTTATGCCAAGAAAGAGAAAGGCGCCATGTGCGGCACCACTGGGCGAAAGCCTGTAGATCGCTCTATAGGAGCTCAAGCAAGATGTCACGATCTGCCGGCTTATGTCCATATGCAACTTTCACATTATCGGCATACATGAAATGCGTACCATTCTGAAATAAATCGGGTACATCATTAACGAAAAGGCAAAATAAAAGCGGGCCGATTACACTACCCTGAATGACTTCACTCCTCACACGTGTGGGGTTGGAGATGGTATTGGAAATCTTAACTAGTTGTGTACGAGTGCCCAGATGAGAGGGTATAAAATGCAAAAGTTTGCCACCTATTCCGAAAGAGGACAGTTTCAGGAGAAGAAGAGCATGGTCAACACGATCAAAAGCCTTAGTGAAATCGAAATATACTGTGTAAAGAGCAAAACCATGGTCCCTAGATTGGAGAACATAGTCAAAGAAAGAGAGTTGACAGGTGTCACAAGATCGAGCTTTGAGGAATCCATGCTGAGCAGCACTCAGTAGGTTATTCGCTGTTAAGTGACACATCATTTTATCCTTGATCAATGTCTCTAAGATCTTTGAAACTGCGGGGAGGATGTTTGTTGGCCGAAGATCATCAAATGATGTAGATTTGCCGTGCTTAGGAATGGGCAAAATGTGTGATTCCTTCCACAAGGTAGGGTAAGTTTCACTTTCAAGAGCAAGATTAAATATCTTGCATAAGAGGGATGGGAAGATCGTGTTTGCATCGGCTTTTAAAATGCTTACTGGGACACCATCAGGGCCTGGACACTAAAATTAACGAAAACGCCGTATCGCAACAGTCACATCCCACAGCGTGAAATTTATAGTTTCTAGAACTGCCCCGGTCAATGGCTGGATAGTCGGAAGCGGAGTGGTCGAGTCTTCAATGAAAGTTTTGGACAGGAAATCATTGAAGCTATCAGCGGTTAACTGGGCATCAACTATGGGATTTCCAAGAGCGTCTCGGAGGATGGGATGCTGCGTCTTTCCCTTGTATCCCTTGTATTTTACAGTTGGCAAAGTGGGTAATTAATGTTGTTTTTGGTGACACCACTTGGACTCCAAAAAGGACTGCGTTTCGATGACATGGTTTCGGCAAGCATCTGATGAAGGTCTCCAAGTATCACCGATTGGCCACAGCCATCTGTCTTACGAGAATGGTGGTAATAGTGTTTGAGCAAACCACTCGACAGGATGCCGCCTGAAATATCACAGCATGGCCAATGGAGGGTAATGCTAAAGCAAATGGCAAACTCTGAGCTTATGGGAGTATCGAATAAAACACGCCGACCTAAGCACACACAGTAGGCACTCTTTGTACGCCGTGGATTCTTTGAAGCCTTCGCCAGATCCTTACCCATGTTTCCATAGCATCTTCTGCTACATTTTCGTCGGCACTGAATGAAAGTACGCACAAATATGCCCAGACCGGGTGTCTGATCTGAATACATCACACAATGCAATGCTTTACCTTATTAGTTGTGAAGGCAATGATGTTGCAGTCCTCCAAGCAGCACATGGATGATGGTAAATGGGGCTGTTTTCCGTCGAAAAATTGCACCTGATCTGAAAACAAATCCAAATGCACATGAAATTTGGCTTTATAAAGAATGTTTCTAAAATTTTGTTAATGGTACCTTAGTTCAGTTCAGTTTATTGAGGGAAATAGGCGTAAGCCTTTGAGTGCCCTATTTGCAACGTCAAAAATGTGTGGTGTACAGATAGATGTTCTGGGCTGAAATAGTAATGACAGCCAGGCATGGATAGGCTTTGTACGCCCCCTAGATCTAATATGTATAACTACCTACTACACTTGTTTTACTAAACGTTGATTAGTGCATTACTTCATACCTACAGGAAGTCTAAGCATACATCCATGTCGGCAGTCACAGTACAACGCGTGCTGTGAGGATCCCCGGCTGCGCGTTGACTTTCTTCGCCCCGGTCAGAACACAAGCGCACGCCTCCCTAACATCCCCCAATGGCTTCCGTTGTCGGACGTGCACGAGGAATCCATGCTGAGCAGCACTCAGTAGGTTATTCACTGTTAAGTGGCACATCGTCTTATTTTTGATGAATGCTTCTAAGATTTTCGAAAGTTCGGGAGGGTGCTTATCGACCGAAAATCATCAAATGACGTAGGTTGGCCACGCTTAGGAATGGGCAAAATGTGAGATTCCTTCCACAAAGTAGGATAGATTTCACATTCAAGAGCGAGATTAAATATCATACACAGTAGGGACGGGAAAGTTGCATTTGCATCGGCTTTAAAATTGCTTACTGGGACACCATCAGGTCCAGGGCTATGAGATTTCCGTCCTGACGATGTCCGATTATTATGCGTTAAATACCACCACATGCAGGCCAGTCCTGCCCGTATTCTTCTGTTATTATGATTCGGTGAGGGTGTTTTCTTTCGTAAAATTAAACGAATAATTTTTAACATTTTAAGAGGTTTTTCACCGATCTCTCATAATTTTTCTTAACAGACTACTAATTCAGGAATTATAAATTGCACGTTGTACGGTTTTGCCCTTCCTCGTCTAAAATTCTATGTACATGTATTTTTGCTCGCCTTGATGGGCTCCCGACGGCATCTTTAATAAAAAAATTATTGACGAAGACCCCGAATCACTATAGGCCTGTCGCACAGGATGGAAGTTTTAGTTTCGAGAACTGTCCCGGTCAATGCCTAAATGGCCGGAAGCGTAGTGGTGGAATTTTTAATAAACTTTTTGGACAGGAAAACATTGAAACTGGGCATCATCTTTAGGATTCCCGATAGTGTCCCGCAGGGTGGAATGCTGAGTCCTTCTGTGAGTTCGAACTTTTCTTCAGAAAAGTTTCAAGACATTAAACGGTTTTCTGTGAATTGGACCTCTTCTTTTCGCTGTTTTTATTCAGACAATCTCTTAGCCCGCTCAAAAATATCACAAATCCAGGACAGGACGGAAATGTCGTTCTGAAGATGGAGTCGACAATAGTGTCTGCGCAATCTGCGACGAAAGGGTAAGGGTAGGAAACCCTCATCCCCAAGATTAGTAATTTTCTTACGAGGGAGACAACGAGAACTAAGCGGATCAAAAATTTCGCACAGTTTTGCCGTGCAAACATTCACATTCGAACTAAGGAAGAAATCAGTCCAGTCATAGGAATTAATGTGTTTTAATAATTCGGTCAAGCGAGTTGATCGGAAATCGCGGAAAAAGCTATACTCTTGGGACAACTTTTTGTCAGCCTCGAGTTCCAACTTTGACCCAACAGTGTCATGGTCTGACCTCCCAAGTGGGCCTAGGAATGACAATGTCGAAGGCAAGAAGCTTCTACAGAAAATTAGATCAAATATGCTTGATCCCCGGGTAGCAAAATCGACAACCTGAGTCCATATCCCAACATCCACGGCCTCAAGAAAGTCTTTGAATTTTCTGGGGCCGGAAGGCGAGACCAGCGGACTTCAGGGAGATTAAAGTCAACCGCAACCAATTTGATACTTAAAGATTAAGTCGGTCGCAGCGTGAAATGCCAGTGAGAGTAAACGATCAGAATTTTCGTTGGCTTTGGGAGGTCGATAGACACAACCAACGAGTAATGAGAACTTATTTTTTAGTGAAACCTGGAGCCAGCAGCTGCCTTCTACTGCGGAAATATGCGGGGGGTCCAGCGGCAGAAATGTAAGTATTTGCTTAACGTAGCCGCAACTGCCCCCACCACGGCCGTCTTGACGACCATTTCGAATGCAAGTATAGAATAAAAGAGAGAGTTCGGAGTCAGCTACGGAGGCTGATGCCCATGTCTCACTTATTGAGACAATATCTGGGCAAGGGACGAACGCCGGAGTGTGAATCAGAGGTGTCTTATTTAGGAAGGATCTGACATTTAGAAAGAAAAGTTTGAGGAGAAAGGCTGTTTGTTCCTGGTGGAGAAGAGCTGCAGCGTCCAGGGCTTGGCTGCCCACGGAACATCCGATTCTGGAAAAAATTTTGTGGCATCAGAAATTGTGACGTGGATAAAAAGGAACAGGGCTTAGGGGAGTAACTAACGGGCAGGGAAGCTGGTAACGATTGTTAGCTAGCTGATTTCCCGCTAGAAATCCAGTGGCCGGATACTGAAACGTATTCTGGCCGGAGTGAATCTGAGGACGGGGGGAGTTAACTATAATACTGATAATAATAATAATTTACTTAATGCCAGTTTATAGACATTGTCAAGGGAAGCGATTAAACACAAATCCGACCAGCAGTGAAAAAAAACTCCTGAGGTAAAGAAATAAAAATATAGTTGATGGTGGTTTTCATGGTTTGGAGGGTTCAAGAGCAAAAACTGCTGGTGGTAGATTTTTGATCGCAAAGAAGGGGGGGGGGTTGCACGGTATCGGAGATTATCGGACGTCTATTCCTTTCATGAAAGTGGGGATAGTCAAAGTAGAGGCGTTGAGGAACAGCTGGCGAGACCGGCAATAGTGTTCAGAGACCACAAACGCCATCGCTACGGTACAGTCGATCAGTAGATTCAGCACCCAAAATTTGTGGGAGCTTTTCTGAATGCAAAAATCGAGTAATCGTTCTCTTAAATAAAGGATAACTTTGCAGAGTTTTCACACTCATGGGTAGTTTATTCCAAATAGCAATTGCATTTACAGAATAGAACCGATGATATTTAAGAGTACGTGCCAGAGGCAGAAATAAGAAGACCTCACGGTGACTGTTACGTCGTGGGTGGATATGATGTCTTAAAGAAGTGAGTGGATTAAATGTGTGATTATATAAGAGTTTAAATAGCAAAAATAGTCCCTTTTGTAATCTACGGAACCATAAAGGATTAAGGCCCGTAAGCCGGCAACGTTCTTGGTAAGACAAATGTCGGTGTTCCGTGGCTAAAATCCTCTTGGTAAAAAAGTGTTGAATGGATTCTATTTACTTCCGCCCAGTAGCACGCATGAGACTAAATAAAAACGAACAGTATTCCAGACCAGGTCTAACGCACATGTTGTATAGGCGAATTCTGATGTCCCTAGTTTTAAAGTTTCGGAGGATATACCCGGTCGTTCTGCGTGCTTTGGAGACTATCAAGGCACGGTGCTCCGAGAGATTGAGACTCTGAATATGATACGCCTAGATCATTAATAACCCCAGGCACATTTATGGCGTGACCTTCAATACTTATTTGAAGTTGGCGGTCGTCGCCAACTGACCAAATATGGACATTGGAATGAGGAATGCATTGGTTAAACGGCCGTGGATGAAAAGTGATGGGTGGTGGGGGACGCACTGCTTCCATTTATGCATGAATTCTATTAAAAGTCTGAAATGTCGACATATTCGGCCCGCCGGCCTCGATATGAGGGCTGGAAGCAGTTGGAAACACGGTATGATTTCGGCCGTGGTGTTTGAGGCAGTGTGAGTCGACTGAGGAGGAAAAGATTTCGTAATGGAGTTGGATTTACCTGGTGTCTGAGTGGATAAAACTACGCTTGAATTCGCCTTTGACGTAGGCACATGCTGAGGTTTGATATGGGTTGCTGGGGGAGTCGATAGGGGCGTCTGTATACCAGGCGTGTTGTTTCGTTAAGATATTAGCATCGAACGTAGTCCAAAGCCCTGCGGTGTTGCTTATGACGTCACGTGAAGAGATCGCAGATGATGAAACAAAACTTATTCATACTGACAATAAGTGTCATTATGTCGGTGTTGAGCTTCAGCATTTTCTCGCGTGCCAAGGTCCAATGCCAAGGTCAAGCGCGCAGCACAATTTTGAAAAGATAGGTGATGGTTATATTTTTGAATTCGACTCCTTAATCTGTTGCACAGTTTTCCAGTGTAGATCTGACAAAATTTCCT
>CACRXP010000145.1:405799-424112 GCA_902702965.1 Spirometra erinaceieuropaei
GACTTTCTGATATCGGTTGGACAGATAGGACCTGATGAAGTCGAGTAGAGGCGGCCGGATGCCGAGGGCTTCCAATTTTACTAAAAGACGTCTATGGGGCACCTTGTCAAAGGCTTTGCTAAGATCAAAGTAAATAACAACCACTGACTGCCGCTCATTACGAAGAGAAGTGATTAAATTTAGAAAAGCCAAGTGGCATGTTTCGCAGGATCGTTCAGGTAAAAACCCATGTTGACTAGAGCTCAGAAGCCGATTAGCTAGACAGAAGTCAAGAATTTCATTGAAAATAATCCTTTCAAGAAGTTTTGCTAGAGACGGCGTTTTGTGCACACCCCGATAGTTATTAACATCGGACCGAGATCCTGACTTGAAAACGGGAATAATAATTGACGTTTTCCATGTTTCAGGAAAGAATCCTTTTGAAATATAAACCGAGAATAAATGACTGAGCAATATGGGAAGGTCCGACGCTTGTTTAATAGTCGAATTCGGAATCCCATCCGTTCCTGAGCAGTGGGAGTATTTCAAACGGCCTATGTGTTTCTTAATGAGATCTGAGTAGACGTCAATTGTACTAAGTGTCCTATCTGAAAGTGATCGAAAGAAAGGGACCGGATCGGACTCGGTAGCAAGGTGTTTTGCAAAGAAAGCACTAAACAACTCCGCCTTGTCAGTGTCATCGGTGAGGAAGACTTTGTTATCATTTAGCATGGGTGGAAGTTCATGACCACGCTTAGAGGAGGACCGATGACGGAAGATGTTAGCGACGGATTTGCCAGGGTTCGAACCACTGAGAGCAATTGATTCTCTTTGCCTGTCGCGCGCTTGGCGCATCCTTGAGGCCATCTCAAAAATCTCTGTGATTCTAAGATGAACTGATAAGGAACTAGTGGATAGGTCACGCAGTTGTCGCCTCAACTTTTTTAGTCTGTTCTGAAGAAAATGAGGAACAAGAGAATCTGAAGAATTAGGCTTGAGATATCTACGCGGCACAAAATCTAGAATGTCCTTGGAAACATTGGACATGACATCACGAAGAACTGTTGCATCGCTACAAGTGAGGAAGCCACACCAATCCAAGGATCTCATATAGTTATTTATTACGTCGCTATCTACGCAGTCGTAGTTCATGAAAGTCTGAACGGCGCTTGTCATTTTTGAAAAGGCAAGCGGTAGGCAACAATGAATTAATACGTGGTCACTCTCAAAGAGGTCCTTTTTTAAAACAACAGAAAGAGGAGCAATGTCATTGGTAAAGATTAGATCTAAAATGTGATTATCTCTTGTTGGAGAGCGCACCAGTTGGGAACAATTAGGAAAATTGACAATATCTTGAAAGGGCTGGAATCTGGGTGGGCAGCTATTGGAAACCCAGTCAATTTCAGGAAGGTTAAAATTCCCAGTGATTATTTTAACATCGAAAGCAGCTTCCGAAATTAATTTAAAGATTTCACAGAGTTGAGAATCATCACTGGCTAAAGAATTTGGGGGATTGTAGATACAGCCAATAATTGCCTTTCTTTGCGGCGAGAGAATAACAGATGCAAAGCAGAAGTTTCCCGTGAATGAGGAAACATCCAAGTAATAGGGAGAGTGCTTTAGGTAGGATTTAAGATAAAGAAGACAACCACCCCCACGCCTAGTCGTGAGACTTGGCGGTAAAAATCGAAGTAATCTATGAGAAGGGCAGAGTCAGGAATTAGAGAATGCGTCCAAGATTCTGTTACACATATAATATCAGGCGTCATTTCCAGAGCAATGGCTCTGATTTGGGCCATCTTGTTTATAACAGACCTGGCATTCAATAATATAATACCTAATGTGTTCCGAACGGCAATGCTATTTTCGACGGTATTTTAAAAAAATTTGGAGGCGGATATGTAAGCCGCGAATTAATGACACTTGGAGAATAAGTACCAGTTAGTTTAGAGTTATTGACGTACGGGGAGTCAGCAAGAGAAGGCTGAGTATGAGACCTAAAGGAGGTGGGGATATAGTTTTCCAAGATTGGAATGCTAGGGGAGTTAGAACATGGATAGACTTGTTGGTAGTTAAATAATGGAGGAAGGGGAGGAGGCGGAGGGAGGCTAGAAGGAAAGTAGGGGTTAATGGGTGAGGGTAGGCCACTAAAAGAATGAAATAGTGGGAAACCAGGTCTAGATTGGAAGTCAAAGGAGATAGGTTGACGTACCTGAGAGCAATTGGCCTTAAGTGGTGGGAAGCCTGAACTAGGTTGGGGCATAAATGATTTAGGGCAATTCATGTATGAATTAGTTGCTGGATATATAGTAGGGCTTTGATAAGTAACCGGTACGCAGGACAGAGAATTATTCGAGGATATAATTGGAGCTGCGTGGTTTGTAGACGTGCTGGGCTGAGCAGACTTGTTAGATCTAAGAGAAGGCGTAGTACCCCTAAACGGAACTGTACTACCTTTCTTTTGGGTCGGAGTCTGATTCAATTTTCGAGTCTCACCGTTCTGACGCCAAGCCACGGTTGACTTAGCTGTAGACCTTACAGCACCCAGTTGGACAATAGAAGTTATCGGTCTAGCTGATGTAGACGGATTTTCATGTGTCTCAGCGGGACTATCCGGAGGATACGAAACGACAAATGGGGCTGCTGCTGCCGCCGCAAGTTTAGGGGCAGGCAAATGCGTCAAGTGGCTCGAGTGAGATGGAGATGTCGGAGAAAGAGGAAGGAGGGAGTCAGATGTCGCAGGAGTAGGAGAAGCTGAATCCTTACGGCCACTTGTATTATGACCGAGTTGGGGAGCATTAGACTGAGAAGCAGTAGGTTTACGTGAGAATAGAGACCCCATTCTACGCTCCATAGGAGTAAGATCATGACAAAGGAAAAATTTTGCCTTCTCTAGGTACGCAGTGACACGCTCTCGATGGGTAAAGATTGTGTCAACCTCGATTGATGAAAACAATTTGACTAAGATGGGTGGATTTGTACTACGGGAGGACAAGCGTTTGGCATCCGCTATTTTATAGTTGAAACCACATGAATACAGGAAACTGGTCGCAACATCAATTGGCCGAGCAGATCGAGGAACATTTTTTAGCAGGAAGTTGTAAGAACGCTTCTGTCTATCACTAGATTCACTGGCGATCAGGTGAACAAGTGAGTCGAGACGCCTACATTCTACAGAGGGAATATCGGAGATGTTCCCGTCGAATAAATGTCCAAGAATTGTCAGCAAAGAGCCAAACTTAAGCATAAAGTCATTGCACTGGTCAAGTGCAGACAGATTAAGCTGCCGACCAATTACAACGGGTGACGACTGACTAGTAATATCATCTGACTTAGATTTAGGTAAAGTTTCTGACTTACGTTTAGTTAGGCCGTGCTTACTTACAAGAGCCGAGAGCTTACGTCGACCAGTGACTTTTGGTCTCATCTGGTCTCGAGGCAATTTGTGATTAAGAAAACTTCTGGCAGAAAGTTGACTGAATTTCAGCTAGGGGCTAACGATGTAAAAATAAATTACAACAGTTAGAGAGAAATCGGATGCACAAAATGAGAATTGCAGAGTGCGATTAGTGAACAACGGGCATAGACTAGCAAAACTCGAAAGGAGATGGCAGCGGGCAGTTCTTAGAGATAAGGCCTGTATTTAAGGAAATTCAACCAAAAAAACAGGTACTAAAATCGTTAGATCTCACAGAAAAACCACTAAAAATAATATCCTCCACTTATCTTCAAATTTAAAACCAGCGGCTTGACCTTGAAACTGTTCAAAAACTGATAAGCCATCTTCCTAACTCTCACTCAGTAGGTACGGACAGTATCCCAAACTCTTTTATAAAACAGCTGAGAGATTTTCCTCCTCTGCTTAGCAAAATCTTTTCAGTATTTCTAATAAATGGCTTCTTCCCTGACTATAAGAAAACTACTATTATTATTCCAGTATTTAAGTCTGGCTGTCGTTCTGACGTTCAGGACTATCGAGGTGTCGATAAAATGCCTTCTCTCGCTAAAACCTTTGAAAAAATTATCGCCTTAAAAATTACCGACTTTTGCATAGCCAATCAAGTTATTAGCCCTTCCCAGCATGGTTTTTTACCAGATCGCTCTTGTGAAACATGTCATATGTCGTTTCTCAATCTACTTATCTCTCTTCATAATGACCATATATCTGGTGTCGTAATTTATTGTGATCTTAGTAAGGCCTCTGATAAAGTGCCACATAAAAGACTCCTACTTAACTTTGAACCTATGGTAATTCGCAGTCCACTATTAGACTTTATCAAGTCATACCTTTCTAATAGTAAACAAAAGGTTTTGGTGGGATCTTTACTTTCCAGTGAAAGCCCTAGTAAAAGTGGTGTCCTACAAAGCACCGTTCTAGGTCCTATTTTGTTGCTGCTTTACATAAATGATATTTCGGCAGCAGTTAAACATTCTCAATCATTTATTTATGCCGATTATCTCAAATGTGTATATTCTTTCAATAAATCTACGAGCCTTCATTGCCTGGAGCAAATCCATGCTGACTTGCTTGCTCTCTCAGATTGGAGCTCAAAATGGCTAATGAAATTCTCTCCGTCTAATCATCGCTATATGTGTTTTGGACCTAATAGGCTACCCCAGCCAGTGGTCTTTCAAGGCACACCTATGACTGAATGTACCACCATCAAGGATTTAGGTTTAAGCTACACTAGTAATCTTGATCTCTCGCCGCACGCTGACAGAATTACAGCCAAAGCTGCCCAGATTTGTGGCTTTATTTCTTACAATTTCTATCTTCCTGAAATTAAATTAAGGCTCTATCGTATGTTTGCACTTCCCATTCTCGAGTATCGTTGCCCATTCTTTGGTTTGATGAATGAAGCTAGTCGTTTAAAAATTGAAAATGTCCAAAGACGTGTTTCTGAAAAATTTTTTAGATAAGTAACAGCCCAATATTTCCTACGCGGAAAGATGCCAGCTGATTAACCTAAAATTCTTATGGGTTCGAAGACTAGAAGCGGGCTTCTGTCTCCTCTTTCGCATTAATCATAGTTCAAATTTTCCTCGGATTTCAGCACTCACCCCTAGTAGTCGCCCATACAATCTTCGCAATTCGTCTCTAATTATACCCCCTCCAGCGTCCTCCACCTCTAAGCGCTCCCTTTTTTTCGCTTCCAGGTATACTTTCCTCTGGAATAACCTTCCAATAAATATAAGATCTTCAGAAAATCTACACACCTTTAAGAGAAGGCTACGCCTTTATCTGAATACTGACTCGATTAAACTTTTATTTTCCTCATCCTTCCCAGACAACTTTTCTATGACACTGAGAAAGAGCCACCGGGAATTTAGCATGCCGCTATTAAATTTCCGTATCTGTTCACGTTTCCTTCCTTTATGAGTAGTCTCGCTACCTAAGATCCCTCACCAGAAATGTTAATTATTCCAATTTTTTAGTTCATGCGTCGTGCCCTCACAGAATGCGCGCCATCGACGCTCTTGGCGAAACCTTCTGTATTCGCCATATACTAGTAGTTTGGTCGCATCTCCCTTCCCCCATCCTCGGTTGGACTCGGATGAATGTAACCGACCGCATCTGGATTCCTATCGCCTCGAGAATGGTTTTAAATTTCTCCACTTATTTGCCTTATTCAAGGCCACATACAGGCCAGTCCTGACCGACCCGCCTACTTACGCCTTCATGAAATCCTTAATATAACGTCATATACAGCTGACATTTATTTCTGCCCTGACGATGTCCGATTATAACCTATTATATATCGCCACATGCAGGCCAGTCCTGCGCGCATTTTTCTGTTATAGTTTTTTGATCGAGGGTTTTTTTCTCCTGCAAAATTAACCCAATCATTTTTAAATTTTCATGTGGAGTTTTTTTCATCCTCGCTAGTCATATTTCTTAACGTAGTACTAATTCAAAAACTATGAATTGCACTTTGTACAGATTTTGCCTATCTCGTCTAAAATTAGCACGTACATTTTTTTCACTTTCTGTGATGGGATCCTGACGGGTCTTTAATAAAAATTATTATTATTATTATTAATTTGTTCCGTCTTCGCTGCATTGGTGTGAGGTCCAGCGAAACTGAGCAGTGCCATTTATGGCGGAATTCTCTAGTTATCTCCCTCGTCGACAAGATAAAATCAACTTCTATCAAGGAGAAAAGCGTAACAAGTATCGGCCCAGTACGGCTGAGCGAACGCAGTTGTATATCTTGTGTGACACTGAAACCCAAGCCACAACTTTGCAGGAACGAATGCGCTCTCTTTATAACAGATATGTGATTCGGAATATTTCGCATTGCAAAATTATGCCTGGGTTTTATTTTCGCCTCGGTTTCGGCGTTCATTACTCGAATAACCTTAGACTCTTGTTCAATAACTTTCTTTGAAGTGCTGCTTATGTCGCCATATATCAACTGATCGAGTATTTCGTCGGTTGATCTTCTGTTCAGAGTAGCAAAGGCGTAGTTTTGGACGATTAATGAGTAAAGAAGTTCTACTTGAAATAAAGGAACTTTTGTGTTAACCTTATCCAAAGAACGCAGCGAACACATGCTGTCACCTGCTGCGTCTCCGGCCACAATTCTAGCACTCAAAGACGGCAGGAAGGCCGCAAGTTTTCGTCTTTTAGCACGTGTTCTTTGGGGCTTTACATGGTACTTAATAGGTTTACAGCTGCAGTACAAGGGTCGGAACGTTGCTAAAGTACAACAAAATGCACAGCACAGCAAGTACTACTGTGAGTTTGCCACAAAACTATAGAGAGACGGTCTGACACGGAAGCACTAAAAAGGCGCTTCAAAAAATACGATTATTTTGACGGTCTGTCTGAAAAACTGGAAAAAATTATTCCCGGCAGTGAAATGCGCCTTTTAAAAAGAACTTAGATAAAAACAGTAGGCATTAACTGCCTGAGAATATCAAAGTATAAGTAAAGATTAACTTATCTTCGAGATTGAGCTGCGCGCCTATACCTTGACCTTGACTGATTTAAGAATTATCTCGTCAATAGTTTCTAAATGTTTTTCCGTTAGACATAAACAGTGAAGTCGAACAGTTGGGGAGGATGTGGTTTTTAGTGTTGGCACCGACATCGTCCTCATATTTATTAATGACCGTATGCAAGGACTGGACTGAAGATTATCAGATTTCCAAGTGATATCCATTTTTGAAAGGACATCTTCAGGGTTTCCGATGTAGTCGTCAACCAAAGAAATGTGTTGACTTAACGAATCGTCTACCCTACTACCCCGATTGTTTGATGAGAGCGACTGTGCCACGAGCCTACCCTCTGAGTGGTGTGATGCTCGGACGAACAGGAACAATGAAGGACCTTTGCTTTCGTAGGGCAAATACAACAAGGCATTCCAATAGTCTAAAGTCACTGCACTTGGCATATAAGCCATTCATCCCGAAAGCTCTGTACGCATGAAATTATAAACGATAGATTTTCGCATCGGTAAATCTGGAAAAATTAGCGGTATTCATAGGCGTGGTTCGGACGAACGTTTACGCTAATAACGCCATGGCACCAGTTATTAGTTAAATGCCTTAACAAGTCGTACAACAGGACCTCGACAGGGAGTCCCTTCCCTTTTCAGGGCAACCATTAAAAGAATTCGTTCCGTCGGATGTACGAGTAGGCCAACGTCCTCTGGTGGTTAAAGTAGTGACCGCGCGGCATTCTGTTTCAGTCGGTCTGAAGAATTTCTTTAGCTTTAGCTCTCTGTCGCAGTTCATAACAGTCATGTCGGTCTGAATGAAGTCGTCACGCAGTTGTCTCTAATCCAGAGTAATTCTATTAAGTTCGGTCGGTCCGATTTCCTGAGATATTACGTCAGTTATTTTCACTATATTTGAAGTCCGCGCCTGAGCACCTACAAGCAGATGATGATCCTTCTTGAGTGACGGGCGCCATATCTAAACACTGCAAGTGGAACCGAACAGATGCCCCATCGGTCATACTGGTCGGATTATTACTACTTTGCGCAAATGCCTTCTTCGCAAATAAAAGAGAATACTTGAATTTCAGACGCGAGTACGAGTATGGAAGAGGAAGAGTATTTGGCCACCGGGACCACCTCTATATCCCTCGGGGCTTCTAACTGATGATGGAATCCACCGTCGAAGATAAAGATGACAACGCTATAAACGAGAGTTTTAGAGATCATGGTCCAAACATACATCGGTAACGCGGGGGTGGAACACTGTATCCCGACGCCAGATCCGTACATAAATTGATCGAGTTCTCATCCGACATCGGAGAATTATTTTATACTTGCTCTGTTTTACTTCTTGCGCGGGTAATTATCTTGGTGATTCCAAATTTAAACTCGTGATCTGTTTCGAAACTGTTGACAACCACATGTGATACTCCACAGCCCCATCGCATAACCAGCTTGTTTTCGCATTTTTGCGGTTAGAAAATGCGTTCAGACCGACACTGTGCTAGACCCGACCGCTAATTTGGCTCTAATCGGTCTTCGATTTTCTTGACATTGTCACTCATGATAGTTACCGTTTATTAGCTGACTAAACTTTTGCTACACTGTAACTGCGCGCTGGGGAAGATAGTCGGTGTCTCATCCTTCCGCTACCGCCGACAACCCCTCCCACAACGCACCGCCGTTCTCGTCGCTCTCTCGATCAACGTCGGCTATCCCCTCGGCCCTTCCATGCAGTTGCTGGCAGCGCTGCATCCCACCAGCTGCTTTGCTTGTATGTCAGGGTCGCCTCTCCATCCAGCCAGGTTACCCCATTGCTGTTTCTCATTCGGCATGCACACTAATAATTATTATACGTCATTCCCGTACCTATCTCGTTCCATTATACCTTATCCCATACTTGGCTTATCTTCTTCTCCTGCGTGTGAATAAGTATCACGAGATGCTCACAGCTCTGTTAAGATCGATTTCCACCAGGATCTGTTCCTTGAGCTTCGTTACGTTGGTGTGTGCCATCCTTGACGTCCTCGGCCGCAACAACACTGCCCTCCGTAGATTACTGCGCAGACCTAATAATGGATAATTGAAGGAGTGCGTTTGTTGAAATTGGATCTTCAGTATATTGCCGTAATTCGCTTATGAAATTTCTTACTTGTATTTGATTTGTTGTTTGTTCGGCCTAATGTATATAATCTTCAAGGTGACGCGAGTATGCGTGATGTTGAAGGCAACCAGTTTTTGCGCACATATTATAATGCCTTCCCTTTCAAGTTGCAGTTTTTTAGCACAAATTTATTATTTCAAGGAACGGTCACAACCTCTCTCTAACATCACATGGCCTGTTTAGGGTTTTACTTCAAGCATCTTCACTGAAAACATATGTTTGCCTGTAAACATGTAAACGTATGTATGCATACATACGTTTACTGTCAGACTAATTTGACTGTGGCTACAGCTACTACTTTATCATCTGAATGGAAAAGAAACGAAACTGTTTAGTCAACTGCTTTACTCGTCGTTAGTGAGCGTACTCACCGCTGCCCGATGCTGTTACCGGTGGCAGATTACTTGCTCCACCCAGAAGTGTCCGTGCGTCCAACGGCATGTCTAACGCATCGGACAGCTTAATCCGCCGAAAATCTTCAGCAGACTCGTCAGGTGCCGGTGAGGTATTTGGGGCCGTACTGCCCATGTCCACAGTTCGTCACGTAAATTAAATCCACTTCAGTTGGGAAGGCCGTCGGACGTTCTTCAAAGTAATTGTGCCATGGCACAGTCAAAGAGATTGGTTTGTCGTCCGAAAAAAGATGGAAGCGTCCGTTAACTAAGTGTTGGTGGATAAACCCCACGACGGTGATGACGACTTGGGCGGTATTTCTCCCGCAATTCCTCGGCTATTTCACGTAAACAGTTCCTAACCTCTCTCTCTCTCTCTAAATAAAACTGCGTCGACTTCTGCGGGATAAATACCTGGACATAATACAAAAGAAGACGTAAAAATCGATAGTACAGATCAGCAGAAAAGCTTAAACACAGGACGGTAATGCGTGCGATAAGTGGCGTGAGAAGGCAGGACATGACGTCCAGGCGCTGGCGTGCCAGAGCTGACACGCCGTCATTTCGAGCAGAATCGATAGCATTTCGGTGTGCGCTCTATCGTGCGCGTCCCCGAGAAACTACCTGCTACGACCGCATCCAACCAATCAGAGTCCAGCTTCGAGTGGGACGCGAGTATCGGTTCACGATTCGCATGTCCTTGCTATTAGGGGGAATCTCCAGTGCTGCTGTTCTCGTAGACCGGTGCAAACAGCCTCATTTGGGCACACGTCTGCACGCACTCACTGCATCACAAGTGGAATTACGGACATCCCAGGTCGAGTATACTGCTAAATGCTTTGTCCTACGAGCTTCACAGGTGTTCCTGAGAGGTGAACATTTCTGTGTGACAGAAAAACTGACACTTTCTATTCCTGTAAACATAAATACCGACATATCAAGGCAGATACGCCGATTCGAGGCCTAATCTGGTCACTTTGTCAACATATATGCCGGAATATCGACGTGTTCGTTCGCCGCAAGATCGACTGAAGAGGTAGATAGCGGTCTGTATACGAAGAAGCTAGTTGACGTAAATCCCAACCCTCACACCATTCCCCCATTCACTGACCTGTGACTGTTTCTTGCTTTTCATTTTAATCCTTTAAGGCTACAACTGTAGCCTATAACTAACTTCCTATAATGTTTTTCAAACATGTTTGCACGGACGCCTAAATTCACTGGGTTTTTAAGAATGTTTATCTTACGCATAATGGAGAAATGAGTACTTTTAAGGAAAGATGATCATAGGAGGATGATTTTCAATTTTCCGCCTATGACTGGTTGTTGTTGCATGTAGCGGGTGCGGAAATATTGTGAATAGACAGGTTATTCCTTTAAAATGTTTCATTCAACAAAAACGGGTACATAGCGTACCGTTGTATCCAGATGCCGTAACAATACACTTGTGACGTTTTTCTTGGGCGCCGAGGGTCTTTGGAGGCGCTTGATGAACGCAGACTCCAGTTCGTAGTAGATCACCTGACTACCGTCGTCCTTTTTTACGGAAGCATATACTTAACCTGACATTATAGGGCAGTCAGTGTAGCACCGGCTATGGACATCGCAAAGACTGGATCCACATAGGCCGTCTTAAATCCGTCTTCTTTGAACTTCTGTTTGTGTGATGTTTCCATCGTCTAATAATACGTAAAATTTGCGTCTAGAGAAATGTTCTTTGTTTTGCTCATCGAGTCAAAGTACTTTGGATTTCCAGTGAGATGTCATGACAGGACTTAGAGTCATTTAATCGTAAACTCATCTGAACAAAATGGGAACGGCGATATACTGACAGTTTTATTTGGTCGTTGGCCACTCCATTATGTTGCTCTCTTGCGGCTTTTGCGGTCTCCACGTCAATTAGTCCAATGGCGCGTATGCGAAAGTGGATTTTTGGGCATTGCGTAAACCATGTTAATCTGCATGAGACGGAATCTGACATGCAAACTATTGCACAGAGGGTTCGCAAAACTTCCCTTAGTTATGGGTCTGCGAAAGATGGAACGCAATCTAAAGTACCACCGTTGAACGACATTGTGCGTTGCTATTGCGTCGCAAGATATCTTCTGCAGGGAATGTTTCCATAAAATCCAAATTCATCATGTTTATTTAATGTCGGTGAAAGACTGTGAGTTTTTAATCCTAGTGAGGATGAAGAAGCCATGTCTTCCAAATCCCATGCACCCGGGTCGCATATCCTGCGTCCCTTTCGCGATGAACGATCGTTAGAAGTCATTGCCAGTTTTTTGGTTGCAGATAAACAGAGAGTGCAACACCTTTCGATTAGCGTTGTCATCCTAATGCTATTATCACTTTCTTTTAATTCTTTTGCCAATTGCCCACGGTAGCTCCCTTGTGTTTGTAGGATATGCGAGCACTGTCGAAATAATGGGAATGTTTTACAGTAGTGTTAGAGCCATAAAGCGATGTGATAAGGATACCGCCTGTCAACAGATGATAATATGTTTGCGTCAAAAATAAGAGGGCAAAAATCTAGAGTCGATAACTTTGTCCACGTCAACTTAAAGATTTTTATTTAGGACGATGTCGCCGAGTAATTTGGGTAGCCAGACACTTTTCGACCCATGTTATATCCTTGTCTGCGTGAATGTATTCGTAAGCCATTAAGCTGTTTTCGTGCATGCATAAACTAACTGAAGACTTACGTTACCTTTCAAAGTGGCATCCTAGGGAAGCAGACTTTCACTATGCATGCTGAGATGCCTGGGTGCTGCCTACACTTAACTCCACTTATCCTCAACGAGGACAGCGTTAATTATGACGAGAATTTCATTTGGTGCGGTTAATGTTACACAAATACTTTGTGCTCCGGCGTTGTGAAGCGAGTGTCGTCATGGTAGTCCACCACGTACGTGGCCGATAACATTGCAGTATTTACTGGGTAGCCATAAGATAGTATCTCAATTTCGTAGTAAATGGTAGAAAGACGACCACCGATCGTGTTACGAATCTCAGTCGTCCCGTTGTACCCGTGAGTTCTCTCGAGCACAACCAGCAGCCACACAGCGGCGCGTAATTTAGGTAGAATAACATTACCGGAAAAGACATAAGAGACTGGAATAGCCACTTATGACTTAATAGCCGCCTTCAGCCAGCCATGCCTAACCCGAAGTGTGGAACACCTTGGACTCGATCTTGCGATCTGTTGGCTAGAAGTCCAACGCTTGTGAACAGTGAATCACGGGCCCATTGTGTTGTCATTTACGATCGATAATATACAAAGGTAGAGGGGCGCACACCGGTTGCGTTGAACTTCTAACCAACAGGTCGCTGGATCAAGCCCCTTGTGTTTCACACTTCGGGGTTAGACATGACTGGCTGGCGACAGCTAATAAGTCAGCAGTGACTATTCCAGTCCCCCTTGTCTTTGTTGGCAATATGTTACTTCATTGTAAATGTCTGGTCACCTAATGAGACGCTCAAACCTGCCTGGGATACTATCTTCTTCCACATGCATCCCGCATTCACAATCGATATGGCAGTCATACGTATGCCAGGGCCTGCCCTACTCGTCAAGCCTCGTTATTGGATCTTAGAACGACTTGCTTAGTCATTGCATGCGTACATCAATGTGGTGTTTGACGCCAGTAACGGCAGTAAAAATCTAATGGTGGTCGGATTGTGCCAAAAAGTGTCCTATCATGAAAACGCCTATACCAGTCGACATTAAGATAGTTTAGCGTTGTGGGAGAAATGCCAGAACAATTTCTGGCTTTAAGGATCGGCAACTTTATTAGCGTGAACTGTATATTTCTTAGAAGGTGATGAGTGTAACTGCACTATGCAGACATCTTTACCCTTGATGTTATTTGCCGACTGAACGTTAGCCCGATCGCCTTTTTGTTACGGATTTTTTCAATGCTCCAATACCTATAATTGCTACAGCAGTGGCTAATGACGGAAAAGAATATAGAAATTGCTGCTTCAGTGTCTCTTCTCTTATTTAGCAATGCGCTTAAGCTATATAACTTCGAAGCTTCCAAAATTTCAACAATTACTTCCATCTTTCTTTATACGGGTTACCCTGTCCGTTTTTTCTCTTTAGTTGGCTGCAGAAAAAATCTATTTGTACTACTTTATGGTCATTTCATACTAGTTGTTTTCGAGCTTCACACCCATTGGTCTGTTTTTTAACCTAACAGGCAGACCTCCGTTTCGAGTTTTTACCCCTTCTCCAGGCACAGGGCGACCAGAATTTTAAACGGATTTCCTTCATGTCGAGCCCATTCTCCCCACCTGCGGCAATTGCTCGTAACGACTCTTGGTGTGAGTTGCGTTCTTACCGATTCTATCATCCGTTTAGGCCGTTTTCATCAGCAACGTCTATCCGCAACGCCAGAGTTTCCATACGTATCTTCTGGTTTCGCTGCATTCCTTTACTTTGGACTTATTTATTTACTAATTGGGATTGCCCTAGTACTCGCATCAGCGAAATTACAAGAGTATCGGATTGAATACTCCGACTGTGTTTCGCAAAATGGTCAATCCGTCTGTATAAAAGAATTCAATCTTTCCGAAGATTTGCAGGTAGATATTAGTTCCCAATTAGTATTTGACCTAGTTTCTGTCCGAAACTCCGACTCACTTAGTTTTCTCTAAGTAAAGACTTGTTTACTTTTGATACTTTTTGAACCTGCTGCATAAGAATACCGCATTTTTCTCTCTGTCTCCCCCTTTCTCTCTACCTCAGGTAATTTTTCCATTGCCAAAACTGGCTTGCTTTACGACTTTCCCGGAACTCCGCTCGTTTTGTCTGCTTCCTCTAAAAGGCGGATATCATCGTTTAGAAAAAGTTTTTGTTCATTATTTTGGGAAGCGTGATTTACAGATAAATGTGAACATTAAATTGCTTTTCGTGGCTTATTCGCTAGCTACCAACACTCCAATCCTCGGTATGAACAATTTAGAACCCGATTCAGTTGACGCTTGGGCTCACGACCTAGCCAGTTCGGCTGTAAATAAATAGAGACATCTGGGAGTAGTGTCCGTCGATGTCTCCTACGGAATACGGGCAGACCGTCGTCCTTTGCGAATTGGCGTGTCTTCAAACTTCCAGTTTTATCATTATATCGAATAGGTTATCCAGGTACTTATTCCGTGCCTGGATTAATGTTTCTCCTACTTACCCGAGTCTATTACCTTCACAACTTAATAAGGACACTGATTCCGGAAAATATGAGTTAAGAAGTTCGAGGTAAGTTTAGGGTACTCTCTTGCCAAGAATAATGTAATGTTTGACGGAAGTGTGCTTACGTTAATTAGCCTTCAAAATAAAAGTGTGGCGGCTACTGAAATCAAACTTTCACGGCAGATGCTTGCCAAAGTTCATCCATTACCAGTGTTAGGTATGTATTTGTTTCTGGGTTTCCTGTCTTAAGTCATTACGCGTTGACTCCAGACATCAAAACTCATCGTCCGCCATCGAATTTGTACTCTTTTTTGCATCGCTTGAGTGTTTACCAAATTTCCCGATGAAAACTCTTTTTAAGTTGTCCGTCCCCCCTTAAATAATCTTACTAAACCATCATTTGCCAAATGGGAAACTTTTCAATAGAATTAGATGACTTCATTGCTATATTGCTTCAACATATTTTGGTAACTTCATTCTTCATTTTTTTCCCACCTAGGGCCCGGTATACATGTATTACGAGATAAGTAACTTCTACCAAAATCATCGACGCTTTGCCCGCTCTGTGAGCGTGGAACAGCTGCGTGGAGTGATACCATCCAAGAAGAGTCTACAAAAATGCCAGCCCCTTCTGTCTTCGAAAAATGAATCTCAGGAGTACATATACATGCCGTGCGGCCTCCTACCGAACAGTGTCTTTAACGATTCATTTCTCTTGAAATTTATCGAAAGTCCATCATCGATGCATTCCGTGCCCTTATCGAGATCTTCCATTGCTTGGAAATCCGATGTCGAGAAGATGTATGGAACAGTGCCCTCAAACGGTAAAATCTTCCTTTTACCAGCTTCTGAGCAATTTTCATTTCGTGTTTAATGGAAATAAAAGCAGATTCGGTTTCAGGCCTCGTTTCGACCTTCACCTTCTTCGTTTTTGATGTTGGATCTGAATGTGTACGGTCAGTCGGTAGATAGTGACTTTTGTTCGTCGTGGCCACTCTCTCTCTCTTTGCGTCCTGAGTCCCTTTCGTATTGTTGGTGATGTCGGATAGTTTAGAGGAGCCTCAGACTATTTGTGTTGAGGGATATGCGGTAAGTGCCGTGGGGCCGCAGTCCCCAGACTCGATCTCACTCCCTTTCCCCTCCCCGGACATCAGTTAGTGTCCGGACCGGTCATCCATATGGTGCGGGGATCGGAGCCAAGCTGCTGGCGCGGCATGAGCCTGCGCCGGGCGTGCTGCCACACCCCAACTTTTTTTTCATTGCTTATGTGTTGCAGTCCGACTAACACGTTCCATGCCCGGTGTTGGTGCAGCGAATCTCCCGCGTGGCCCGTTTTGGAGAGCCAAGGCTGTAAGCATGTCTCACAGTCGACTGTCAGTGACTGACAGGGTTTCAAATGGAGTAGGAAATTCTGACAATTGTGGTAAACAAGCGAGGAGATTCAGTTTGTACATACGTCTTATGTTCGGGCAATATTATTTGAATGGATGGAACCCGATTTTGAAGGAGTTGTTTTCAGTTTATGTAGGCTGCATGTTGGTCTGCAAATCAAATTTTCATGGTAATGAAAAAAATATTACTATTTATTATTATAAAGGCAGAGGAGTGTTAATCTGCTTGGCTTCCCAAAGAAGCGGGTTTAGAAGCTAAGCAATACGCGTATACTTGTGCTTTAAATCCCCAAACGCAAGCCTCAATGTATCGATAGATCTAAGGGGGGCCACCGATGACTTTGGCACGACATTCTACATTACGTCTAAATAAGCTATGTGACATTTGTTGGAGGCTTTTCGCTACGTCGGTCATTGCCTCCAATCTCATCTCCATTTGCCTGTCACTAGTTTTCCACTGGTGTATGATGCTGTAAAAGAGAGAAAGAGTGATGCCGAACCTGTGCGTACTCTCCACATACGCAACTGTCGTTTGGTTTTGCCTCTCTTGTGGGCCTGCCACTATTGTAAACTATCACGACAGGCCAAAAGTTACTGTGTAACCCGGTCCTTTCTCAGACTTAGGGTCAGGCCATAATTATTTTTTAAATTTAATCTTCATAACCACCTCTATTGAGATCAAAGTCTCATCTTTTAAGTCCAACTGGTGCGCCTGTAAAAGCCAGCACGTGTACAGCACAAGAATTTGTTAGGAAATTATGTCTTCTGTGCATTTTCTGCCTGAAGAAGGGATATCTTCTTGTTTAAAAAGTTTTCATTTCCCAATTAATTTTGAACTCGCCCTGCCGTTACAAGTACACTCAAGATTTCAAAACTACAAGCCGAATAAATTCCGTGTAGGGATAATCATACATTTCTAGATGCTATTAAGAAGATGCCATATTGGGCTCATAAAATATTGCAGTGAAGATCGACTATGCTGCACAGCTTTTGATCAGAATTTATAAACCTAAAACTGTAATTCTTTGTGAATGCACATTTGATGGTTCTAAAAATCTCATAAGTTGAAAATTTTGAAAGTCGAAGAACACTCTTTAAGTATAAAATTTGAAGACGTGATATGATACCAAATAAGTACTGAAAAGAAGGCTTTTGCTTTCTACGAGGGTATGGAAAATCCATCCGAAAATGCACACTAGTTAAATAATCATTTTTTCAGAGTGTAGTTTATGCAGGTGGCCGATAAAAAGCTCCTTCAATAGTTTGCATCCTGACGTGACAGAAATAACTTAGGATCATGCTAAAAGATAATTAATGTGACAATGTGACTTAGATAACCACTTCAGACTGAAAACACATTTCAGAACGACGGTTAACATTTCATGAGATGACATGTCGTGTCACTCATTACGCCTACATTCATCCCCAGTTCTCCCGACTCTATCCGCAATGGATTTTGGTGAAAAGAGTGGGCTAGATGGTATATAAGTCTGCCTCGCCCCAAACCGGGTCAGGAGTATGTTACCATCGCGCAGTCTGTGGCTTGTGATCAATGGAAAGACTCCAAACGATTATATTCCGGTCGTCATTCCATTCTGAGGCACTGCAGGCTGTAGGGCGCTGCGTCGTTTATTATGTTTTAGCTAAATCCGTCATGTCTGTTTGGTTCCCAAACGCTTTAGCGATTCGGTGAGATGGTTCGGCAGACAGTTCCCTCTTCGGCTAGTCCGAGAGTATGACTGAGAAATCTGTGGCTACCGCCCTTCCTTACCCCAACAGTAGTTATTCCCGATCATGGGGAGATAAGAGTATGGTCACCATGAACCGTGGTGATATTCGAATCACTGGCTACCAAGTACTTCTACCTTTTACGAATTCAAAACACGAGGTCCATGTCTCGCAGCCATAGAACAAGATGACTTTGATAGCAGCCTTATATTTTCGAGACTTCGACCTCTGCCGAACCATGGAGAGAGATCGCAGGTTCTTCTAGAGGTCGTAATTTGTGTTGCACACAAGGTGAATGCTATATTTTATATGCTTTAAAATGTATCCTCCGGAGTAAAAGCGACTTCAGGCTGACAAGACTGTCGATCACGTAGATGCTTTCGTCGCCTATGGAGACAATATCGCGTTGTGAAGCTACTGAGGATTACTTTTGCTTTTACCGCGTTTTTCTTTAGACCAGACTTCTGTTTGAAGAGGGCTAATGGAGCAAGGATTGGTGCTTTTAACTAGAACAATGTGGTTGCCAT
>CACRXP010000145.1:435888-473557 GCA_902702965.1 Spirometra erinaceieuropaei
ACTTCAAGGGTTATATATTGCTGGTTTCCGAAGTTGATTAGAATTGTCCTGCCACGGAGACCGCCTTTTTCCCAGCGACAGTTTCTCCTCATCCTGACTGTCCTTTTCAGTAAGGCGGATGAGTTGCTGGGGTGACTCATCAACAGAATTGAATACAGCTTCTTAGTTTCACCGTAAGCTGATGCGCCTCCTAGATACTGCGCGGTTTGATTTCAACATCAGTTGTGAGGATGCCGTAAAGCGAATGTGACTTTCCTACGTGAATTCCTGAATTTAAGGCTGCACGAGGACAAAACTGTCCTGAATCATTTGAATAGTCTGGTCTTTTGGCTGCAAGGTTCGTCGCGGTGAAGCCTCCCTTGGCCTAATACCTTCTCTGAGGAGCCTGGGAGCGTACGACCAGGATTTTTTCAATTTATTCCGACTAGAAAGCCTCATTCTCCATAACTCTGGTGTCCAGCGGTCAGGCTTAATTTGTAATGATCATTAAGCTGGCTATTGCATCCTGATTGTCCGTCCGTTACAAGTGGCGGGGCTAATTATTGTCCCAGGAGGAGCAGCAGTGATTTATGCATGTTTTTTACTGTGACAGTTCAACCGTCGCAACAGACGATGTCCACCCTGTGCTCCACAGCAAGGCGAAGCAGGCACAGTGACTTGCGCGTGAATCAGTTTGCAGTGAGAGTGGATGTGCACATCATCCACCGCACTCTCTCCTCCATCACCCCCCCTCCCCCACCTGGGCCCACTGGCAAGACAAAAGGCGGGAGAGGGCGCAGGTGGCGGGCACGGCCGGACGCGCGCTTGGGTGTACCACCACACTTCCTGGTCCACAATGAACACTTGACCTGGTACTTAAGTAACAAAAGCGCAACAGCCGGTCGGAAAGGGGAGAATGACAGGATAACTATGCCCACGACCTGTCTAGCCAGCAGTAGCGAAAGCGCATCTACCGGCAAGAAACAAGGTGTTAGAAAACTGCCAGCGCACACCAGGCTGTGAGAGCCACGGTCTGCTAAATCATGGCCTGGCAGACGCTCACAAACCTTAAGGCCAGAAAGGTGCCGTATGGCCCTGCACTGAGTCTGGGCCAACGCTCTTCAAAGGCCGGTGACCAGTCAACCGTCGACTGTGAGGCGCTGCTCATATGTCCACACACTCCACATATACGTGAGAATGCCAGAGGTCAAGTTGAAGAGGGCCGTGACAGCCTGACTGTCGGTGCACCAGTCCGCCACTCCATACAAACACGCGGTTGGACAGACTGCATGGACTGAGTTGAGGCATCGGTCGGCAGCCTGTTAAGCCACGGCGCTTGGCGCACTGTTATTATCTCAGACTCAGATCACTAATGCAGCGGAGAAGCCACGTAGAGAAGAAGCTGAGAAGCACGCTTCCTACTTGCGTGGGAGGTGTCAATTGAGTCCTTATGTTGTGTGGTGATGGATGTTGTTGTGTGATGCAGATGTTGGTGGGAGAAGGTACGACGGTGCGGCACAGCCGGTGTTTGTCGACCGCAGGTTTTCATGAATGCGCATGTAACCTAGTAGGCCCATGCGGTGAGTGAATATGCGGGACAGTTTGGACAATGGAGGCGGATGCGGCGAGTGTAGGTTGGTGCTGCAGGCACTGGGTCGCCAGTCCCTGTGCGATGGATTCTTAAGTGACCGACCAGGTCGATGGGTGAGGGGAATTTACGGGCGCAGTGTGGGCAAGATTGATTGAGAGTGTCAGAATCGGTTTCGAAGATGGCGGCGGTGGAAAATCTGCTGGTAGTGAGCGCGCTGGTCGACGGGTGTACATTGGGCTAGGCATACTGAATGCGCAAGGTGTTGCGAGTGTGTCGAGACTGCGGTGAATTCCGCCCTCGTTAACACGCACGCGACCTGGTAGGCCCATGCGGTGAGTGAATGTGTGGGGGCAGTTGGGACAATGGCGGCCGATGCGGCAAGTGGAGGTTGATGCTTCGAGCACTGTTTTGCGAGTCTCCGTGTGGCGGATTCGCAAGTGACCGATCAGGCCGATGTGTGAGGTGAAGGTGCGATGCCAGCGAGGACAGGCAGGAGCCGAGTCCACATCACCATAGGTGATGGCTGTGGTAGTGATGGGATGTCGGACGTCGTTCCATCTGTGTGGAAACTGCATGATGTCTTGGTGGTGGTGGTGTTGGTGATGGCGGTGGTGGTGATGGTGGTCGCCGCTGCGGTTGACGCAGGGGCTGCGACAGTGCGGATGGTGAGCGGTTGATGGTGGCGGGGGGGGGGAGGGCGACAGTGTGAGTGGCGGTGACGGGGGTGGCGGTCGGCACGGGGTTTGCGTTATTTCGAGGACGCTGGTTCCCATTATCCAAGCAAAGTTTTCACCCGAGTGTTGAAGTCATTTTCAAAACCACGTCTTTCATTGTCATCGTTGTAGTGAACGTTGTATTGACGCATGACGGCTTAACCCTAACTCTGCTCAGGCGCATCTCGTAGAGACACACAGCATATCTAATGTATCTCAAAAAGGTTCAAGATGGTATGCATTCTTAACATCGCCGGACGAGTACTCGTTTTTTTAGTAAGCAATGTGCCATTTCCTCTTTTGTTCAACCAGAGCAACTTGCACCTCATTCATTTTGTCTAACGGGAGAGAACCGGGCTCATTTGTTCCCACGCATTTACGTACACACACCATCAAGCAGCAGTGCAAAATTAACTTGCCTGACTACAGCTCATGTTCCAACTATAAGTGGACTCCCCGAGTAGTCAGCGGCCAAGGCAAGGGATTGATCCACATTCTTGCAATCATTCATAACAGACCACCTCTGTTTGCCGACCCCTAACGCCTCTTTTTCAACTGACCATCGTATTCTAAATGAAGATGTCTAACAGTACGCCGTGATATTGTTTCTTTTCCAGATTTTCCTGTAGCCGTATTTGGCGGCACAAAGGCGGTCATTTTCGCCCAAGTCAACTGCCTAGGTCGGCGGAACATCTGGCTTGGCGTCATCTTCACCGTCACGGGCTTAATTTATTTCTTGCTAGGGCTCTACACTTGGGGGCGCACAGGCAAATTGTAAGTTGATTTTGGTGTTATAGTTATGTTTTTCTCTAACATCCAGCTTCAGAAAACCTTGGCCCTAGGTGTATAGATCCCTGCAGGAGAGACATCCTCTGAAGCACGTGTGCTTTGATAGTGGAGTTCAGCTTGCCGACAGCCAAGAATAAAAGACAGTTTGCCATAGCACTCTTGGGTATGGAATGCTATGGCCGGCAACTCACGCAACGCTGGCAAAGTAAATCCAGATATACTGGTACGTTTTGTCGGTCGTTTTACCATTATGTACGGGCGCATCTCGCAAAATACATTGACAACTACGGTGGGCAGTTAAGATGGATCCCGCCCCGGCACCCATAACTAACATGCACCTCCGCAAAGATGACTAAATGACGATTACCTTCCCTAACAGGGCAGGACATCCGATGTGTGTAAGTCTTCACATCCGGTAGTCACTCCACTAGTCCCCATCCCCACTTACAACCCCCGATCAAAAATTCCAATGGTGAACGCTACATACGATTCCGTAGGCGTCTCGGACTGGTTCGTTTCGTCCTCTCCCTCTACCAAAATAGTGACCAATTGAGGAGTTTAACAGTCGGCTGGAAGAGTTGAGCGGGTCCATCTAAGGGATGTGCTTCTTACCTCTTCCCAGGGTATGGGGCTAGAAAAGGCGCCCTGGAAAGCGTTGGCAATCCTGCTGTCGGCAAGCTGACTGTGGCTTCTGAACACGAGAAATGCGATCCACAAGATTCAAGAAACAACAACAGTGGCCCTACTCAGTCTTGCGGTCTAAAGTGTGTGTTTATTTTTGGACAAGCCAACGACGAACGGGCAATAAGGAGGACAAATCTGGTAGCCCGGGAACTGGCTCGCTAAATGGTGGACATCGCGGTTCTCGGAGTGCTGTAGTGGAATGACGATGTTGCCAAGTACACCGTACAAGTGTTGGGCGGTTAGGCCGTCGTGGTTGGTGATGTCGAACACGTGCCCCACAGCAAGGTGAGTGCAGGGACGGTGACTTGCGCGTGGTTCCTTCTATAGTACTAGTTGACTTACGCTACCTATGCGTTAACACCGTCAACCTCATTCTATCTTCCCATTTCCAAGCACCTGTCCACTGTTTAAGCCGATCAGAAACCTTATGCCGGAAGTGGGCTCAATGGCTGACAGAACTAGAAAGTCAGTCTGCTCGCACCTCATGCACGACCTGGCTCTCCAAACGCGCACACCAGGATAGCACGCAAAGGGGAATTGGCTCGATTGTCACATGTGTGAGAAAGGGCAACTAAGAAGGAGCCCGGTCAACCTGGCGACCACTCAACGCACACACAACTGAGCCGACTGCGTGGCCTGAATTGAAACGTCAGTTTGCAACATTCTAAGCCACAGCTTTTAGCGCACCGTGATGATCTCAAGCACATCAAACTTTTTATAATGAGGAATTATGCGCTAGCATTCGATTTCAATCATTCTACCCCATTTCATGCACTAGTCGACTGTCCGAGCCGATCAAACCAACGGATTCTGAGATTGGGGGAGATGTCTAATAGAAAAAAGAACTCGCTTGCGCGTGCCACGTACACACGATCAATCTCCCCCCATACGCGCGCAGAAGGGGGTAGACCACTTGGATCTCAAGTGCAGCAGAGGAGACAAAAGAAAGGAGCCGAAGAGCACATTTCCCGCTCACGTGACAGGTGCCGGTGGTGGGAGAAGTTGGAGATGTTTTTGAGTGGTGCACGTGTTGATGGGGCATATGCGGTGTAGACATGTTTGCAGTGATTTGCTGCAGGTTTTCACGCAGGCGCCTGTGACCGCATAGGCCCATGCAATGGTTGAATGTGTAGGGACAATGCGGCAGTTGGGGCGACGGCGTCTAATGTACAGTGGATGTGCTAACTCATGAAATGTCAACCAAAATTTCGAAATGCGTTCTCGTTTCGAAAAGATAAATTAAGTAGTGTTGTAAAACTAATCATGATGCAGCATAAATCTTTAATGATCCAGTTACCTCAAGGTGTCGGCTTTCGAAAGAACTTATTTTCGGCTGCATGCAAGATCTATACTCTGAAAAAATGACAACTTACATAGCATGCAATTTTCTCATTGAGTTTCGATGCCCTTGAAAGTTCAATTATATTTCATGGAAAAATGCACAAAAATATTCATTCTTTTACTTATTCGGTAGAAAATCACGTCTTCTTCCAAGTTCATACTCAAAAGAAGAGTATAATTCGGTTTTAAAAGACTTTTTCTAATTCCCGAATAGTTTTGAACCCGACCTGCTGTTACACTTGCATTCAGGGTTTCAAAACTACAAGCTGTATATTTTCCGTGTACGGAAAACCATGCATTTCTCCACGGTGTTAAGAGGAGACCATATGAGGTTCATAAAATTAAGCAGCGGATTTGAGGAATATTGTTAACTTTACAAGCCATATTCGTACATGCAGATACATGACGTTTCATGAACGGTCATTTAACGGTATTAAAAAATCTCACAATTAGAAACCTTTTTAAAACCGAATTATACACTTCTTTCGAGTATGAACTTGGAAGAAGACGTGATTTTCTACCGAATAAGTAAAAGAATGAATATTTTTGTGCATATTTTCCATGAAATATAATTGAATTGTCAAGGGCATCGAAAATCAATGAGAAAATTGCATACTACCTATGTAGTCATTTTTTGCAGAGTATAGATCTTGCATGCGGCCGAAAATAAGTTCTTTCGAAAGCCGACACCCTGAGGTAACTGGATCATTATAGATTTATGCTGCATCATGATTAGTTTTACAACACTACTTAATTTATCTTTTCGAAACGAGAACGCATTTCGAAATTCTAGTTGACATTTCATGAGTTAGCACATCTACTGTATGTTGGCGCCCAAGGCAGTGGTTCCCCTGTCTTTGGGCGATGGATTCCCAAGTGACCGACCGAGCCGATGCGTGGCAACATTGTGGGCAGGAGAGGTTGGGGGTGTTAGGTCAGTTGTTACTACCGTGCTCCCAGCGGCATACATCCTGGTGAATGAAGAAGTGATTGGATGGGGATGGGAGAGTTGGTGGATGTGCATGGTGTGTTAAGTGTGTCTATATTGGGGTGAATTCCATTGTTATGGATACACAGTGAAGGCGGGTATATGGGGGTCTTGGTAATGCTGTGCGCCGATCGCAATACGATGGATTCACAAGTGGCCGGCTAGGCCGATGCATGAGGCAAATATGCGGTCGAAACGAGAATAGGTTGAGTTTCGAGTCCACGTCGCTGGAGGCGTTTTAGTTGTTGGAGGGCGGTGGTTTACAGGTCATCGGGAGCGTTTTAATCGGTTGCGGGGGTTGAAAGATGGCGATCATCGTCGCCGCGTAGGTTATGGTAGGGGTGATGAAGATGGTGAGCAACGGCGGAGGAGCACGGGGATTCTGAACATCGGTGGAGGGGAAGAGCGCCGTCGCGGACGCCGAGGGGGTTTGAGCAGGGACGGTCGGGGAGGCAGCAGTTGGGTTGTCGGACTGTTTGTGCATTTGGTTCGGAGATGTCTGACGAGGTCGATCCGCGCGCAGAATGTCTGTCGACAGGACAGTTATGTTGGAAGGGTTTGGAGGATGGCGTTGCGGGTCAAGGACGACTGAGACTTGCGAACTCCCCCTTTGGCTTTGAAATCGGCGACCCGACTGAATTTATAGGTGGCTGTTCCATTCTTCACTGCTTTCCTCCAGGTCGCTCGGTTCTGTGCGAGCTCTTCACAAGCCTTCGCGTTGATATCTAACTGCTCCGATAAATTCTCTAAAATGTCCCTGTAGCGACGGGTGCGAGTCGCCTATACCAAACTCTGAGGGCGCCGTGTTCACTTTCTCCATCGTTTTGTCACCGCATGAACAAATCCTTCGACGTTACACCACGCTGTTCACGGTCTATTCAAACGGAGCTACTATGGCGGTTAACTCATCGTGGCGACGGCAACCAGAGTCACTTGCTAGTGGTAAACTTGCACGCGCGACTTAGCCACTAAGTTGCCAACACCGAGACGGCGACTGATATTTTCGTCCTTTATGAATCTTCTTAGCAGGACCGGATAGAGGCGCATACCCACACACGATGAGGTTAATACATATGTGGTGACCGGGGTCACCAATTTGTGGTGCTCAACGATGTAAGCTCAACTGTAACCGCACACAATAATTTTGTTTGGTCTTCTGTCAGAAGTCAGGGAGCTGTGAGAACTGGTTTAATCTGCACACAGGGCAGGTTGCCGTAAGCTAGCTGTGCACTAGTGACAGAGTCGAGTCCGTTTCCGGAATGCGTCAGTCGCGGTGTGTTGTTTACGCGGGAGTGAATGTCTGTTTCAGCAGGAGCGGGTGACTGGCTGAGTGTTGGTCATGTGATTGGACGCATTAGGGGAGAAATAAGGGGCGCACACTCACAAGGGCTCGCGGGTAGCAAGTGAGGGCGTCCGAAGAGCTTGAGGTGATGAAAGTTTGTGAGGGCAGCCGGGAGTCACTGCAGCTGGACAGGTGTCCCAGTTCTAGCCGGCAGGGGTGGCCGTGTGTCAACGGCCTGTCGCGGCCATCGACCAACAAAACGGAGCCGGAGAAAGGGGGAGCGACGCAGCCGCTGCACGTCAACAATTGGTTCTCGACTTGACTGAACAACTGCTGCCAATGTCGTCAATGTAGCTTGTATTCGTTCGGCTACTGTAAACATTATCCTACTACTTCTGTCTACCTGAATATTTATTTAAGAAATCTCACTGTCGTCCCATCGCACTACTGACGGACGCATGGAATTTATTCATCCGAGTGCGGTCTACCTATCATCGGGTTTCTTCCGCCTTGCCAGCTAGCCGATCCTTGTGTATCTTTATCCGTTTCTGCTACAGTGGGTTTCGTCATGCAAAGACTGCGGTTCTAGTGGTTTCTGTTATGAAATTGACATCCATCGTAGCCTGTTTCCCTCATAGGGTGGACATCGGATATCTTCCTGTACGGAAGATGGCCGCTAGAAGTTTTCTTGCAAACTTGTGAATGCCTTTTTGATCCCACCACATTCCTCCGTCGCCGCGTCTGTCCACGTTCATGGGTTGACTCATGTTTTTTAATCACCTTCATGATTCCCGTATGCAACTGGATTAGGCGCTGTCTTCTGCGATTATGCTCCACTGTTTTAATGGTCTTACCATGCAGACTTGTTTCCTTTTTGCCACGAAAACCGACAGTTCGACTGTCGATTCAGACGAGGTCCACCGTCTGCTACACAGCAAGGTGCAGCAGGGACGGTGACTTGCGCGTGAATTAGTTTATAGTGATAGTGGACTTGCGCAGCATTTACTGCACTCTCTCCTCCCCTACCTGCACGCGGTGTCAAGATGGAGTCAAAACGAACGGAAGCGGGGGGAGGGTGGAGGTGGCTGGCATAGCCGGACCCGCACCTAGGCGTGCCACTACACCCCCTGGTCCACAACATACACCAAGGACAACAACAATACCCCAACATGGGTCAGAAGGACGAGGATGATGACTGGGCAGCCATGCTCACCACCTGTATACCCAGCGGGAGCCCAAACGCATCTACTGGCAGGGAATCAGGTGTCAGGGAACTGCCAGCGCATAACAGGCTGTGAAGACCGTGGTTTGCTGATACTGGCATAGCCCATGCTTTCAGATAACTTGACCTCGAAGGGCGACACGTGGCCCCGCATTTAGCCTGGGCCGTCGCCCTCCAAGGTTGGGTAACCAAACAGCCGTCGACTGAGAGGCACAACCCATAAAGCACACACACTCTCCGCGCATGCATGAAAGTGTCACAGATCGCTTGAGAAGGGACCTTGGCAGCCTGGCTCTCGGCCCACCAGTACGCCACTTCACACAACACACACAACTGGGCAGACTGCGTGGACTGTGTTGGGGCGTCAGTCGGCTGCCTTCCGAGCCACGGCGCTCCACGCACCGTCTTAGTCTCAGACTCCGATCACACACGCAGCAGGGGAGTCGCGTGGTGAAGGAGCCGAGGCACACACTTCCCACTTGCGCGGGAGATGGCGGTTGCGTGCTTGTGGTGGTTGTCTATCGCAGGTTTTCGTGGATGATCATGTGGCGCTGTGGACGCATGTGGTGAATAAATGTGCGAGTGTTATGTGGATAGTAGAGGTGGATGCGGGTAGTTTGGCTGGTGCTCCAGGCACTGGTTTGGTAGTCCCATTGCAGTTGACTCGCAAGTGACCGACCAGGCCGATGCGTGGGGTGAATGTACGGGGACAATATGGACATACGAAGTCAGCAGTGTCAGTGTCAGCTTGGGTGATGGTGCTGGTGGAGCTGGTGGTGATGGGCGCACCGGGAGACGGGGTGTGGTTTGGGCTGAACATGGTGGGTGTGCAAGATGTCCTGAATATGATGGAGCTGGTGGAGGTGGGCGCGCTGGGCGGCGGAGAGTGGGCGAGGCTAGGCATGCTAGGTGCGCTGGATGTGCTAGGTGTGTCGGGGCTGTGGTCAATTCCACTCTCGTGAATACGTATGTGACCGAATAGGCCTATGCGGTGAAGGAATGTGCAAGGGCAGTGTGGACAGTGGAGGCGGATGCGGCGAGTGTAAGCTGATGCTCTAGGCACTGGTTCGCCAGTATCTGTGCGATGGATTCATAAGTGGCTGACCAGGCCGATGTGTAAGGTGAAGGTGCAATCGCAATGAGGTCAGGTATAGACCGGGTCCTCATCTCTGGTGTTGACGGAGGTGGTGGTGGTGGTGTTTGTTGGTGTGTTAGGACTATGTGTAGTGTTGATGGGCATGGCAGACGCCACAGCGGCCGACGTTTCGGGGGTGGAGGAGGAGGATGAAGATGGTAGTGGTTGTTGGGGAGGGCGGTCAACGTTAGCTGACAGTGTAGAAGGCGAGGGGGAGTCTGACGGAGGAACTACGGTTAGTGCACTCCGGGTGTTGCAGCTGGTCCGATGGTGTCAAAAAAATCCAATTGACGCTCGGAATGTCCGTTGACATCGTGGACACATTGGAAGCTGTTGGGCGTTAGCGTTGTGAGGCGGCAGCAACAGTTGAGATTTGCGTGTCTCGCGTTTGGCTTTGACAGCGGTGATGCGGTTGGCTTAGTAGATCGTTGAGCCTGTCTTCACTGTCCTCCTCCAGGTTGGTCGGTCTCGGGCGCGGTCTTCCCAGTTTCCCGGGATGATCTGCAGACGCTTTAGAAAAGTCTTCAGTGTATTTGTATCGACGGACTTGGCCTACTCGTCGGCGCGAACCGATCGTGACATCTCCATA
Source organism: Spirometra erinaceieuropaei (assembly GCA_902702965.1). Taxonomy (NCBI): domain Eukaryota; kingdom Metazoa; phylum Platyhelminthes; class Cestoda; order Diphyllobothriidea; family Diphyllobothriidae; genus Spirometra; species Spirometra erinaceieuropaei. Next base: position 446,202 of record CACRXP010000145.1, read on the forward strand.
GAAGAGTCGTTTGGGCAACCTCTTATCATCCATCCGCATGCGGTGACCGCTCCAGCGTGGTTGTAGTTGTTTCAGCGTAGCGTGGATGCTGACGATTCCCGTTCGCTCCAGTACGTCCATGTCTGGGATCGGGTCCTGCCACCGCAGCTTCAGTATTCGACGAAGACAACTAAGGTGAAAGTGGTTGAGTCTACATACCTGTTTCATGTACACCGTCCAGGTCTCCGCTTTATGCTGCAGCGTCGGCAGGGTGACCGCCTTGTACATCCTCAGGTTGGTGTTGAAGTGGAGACCATGGCGATTCCGGACTGTGTTTTGCAGACGGCCGAAGTTTTGGCTGACCTCGAAAATCCGGCTGGCCACTTCATCGTCAATCTTGGTAGTGTGAGAGGGTGCTGCCCATATACGCAAAGTTGTCCGCCACTTGCAGCTAGGCGCCGTTCACGCTGATTTGCTGCGCATTGTGGGCAGTGTTGGGTGGCGGTTGATGCATAACCATCGTTTTCTCCGTGTTGATGACCAGGCTGAAGTTGTCGCAGGCGATGGGGGAGAGGTCCATGCTCCTTTGCATGTCTCCTTCGGCAGTTGCGCATTGAGGGTGAAGTCACCGACGAACAGAAGTTCGTGGACGGTGGCTGCGGATACACGCGACTGGAAGTGCATCCGGCGCTGATTGAGGAGGTGGCCGTCCATCCGGCAGGCGATGCGAAGTCCATAGCGTTCGTCACGGTAGGCGTCCATCGGCATGGCAGAGAGCATGAGACTGAAGATGGTAGGCGCGAGGACGCAGCCCGCTTCACTCCGTCGGTCACTGTGAATGCCTCTAAGACAGCTCCATTGTCCGTGACTCGCGCCATCATGCCGTCGTGGAGCTGACGTCCCATCTGAGTGAATCGTTCGGGACAGCCGAATGCCTGTATGTTTTTCCACAGTCCTTCTCGATTCACCGTACTGAAGGTTTTCGTCAGATCCACCAAGGTAGAGTAGAGGCGTATCTGCTTCTCCTGACACTTCTCATCCAGTTGGCGGACGGCGAAGATCATGTCGGTGGTTCCACGATGACGGCGGAATCCGCACTGGCTTTCCGGCAGGAGACCTTGTTTCAGATGGTGGTCTAGGCGGTTGAGGAGGATGCGAGCGGAGATTTTCCCGGCGATGTTCAGCAGGGAACTGCCTTGGTCGTTGTTGCGAATTTGGCGGTCCCCATGGCGCTTGTAGTGATGTACAATTGTTGCGTCCTTTAAATCCTGCGGGACTTCGTCTTGACGCCATATCTCCTGAAAGAAGGAAGTCAGATTATGCAATATTTGGGGGCACCGTGCTTGTAGATCTCAGCAGGAATTGCGTCCGATCTGGACGCTTTCCCGCTGGAGAGCTGCTGCACGGCTTTGATGGTTTTGTGGAGAGAGGGTGGGAGGTTGAGGTCGACGCTGGTCTCTAGTTGAGGCAGACGGGCCATGACGTAGTCTGAGATAGTGGAGGGTCGGTTGAGGACGCCTGTGAAGTCCTCGGCCTGTTGCTGAAGAATTTGTGTCTCATCGTTAAATAGGGTGCTTCGGTCGACGCCGAGAAGAGGAGAGTTCCTTTGGTTGGCGGACCGTAGAAAGCGTTGATTGCGCAGGAGAAATTCTTCCGTTCGTTGCGGTCCGCGTACCCTTGGATCTCCTTGGCATTGCGAGTCATCCATGCGTCCTGCGTCTCCCGCAGCCACTGTTACACAAGGCGGCGACTATGGCAGAAGGCTACTTTGTTGTTGTTGCTGTGGCGGGTGACGTAGGCGTTGTGCAGGCGATTATTCTCGGCGAACAGGTTGCTGATGACGGCGTCGTTGTCATCAAACCAGTCCTGATGTTGGCGTCGTGCGCGACCGAGAACAGCCAGGGACGTCGACTGGACAGTGTTCCGTAGTTGGCACCATCGGTTCTCAACGGAGGCGTTCTCCTTGATGGCGGCGGCGACTGGACGGTTGGCTAGCCGCTGAGCTTGCTCATTGCTGAAGTGGAGATGGTTAACAGGCAAAGACAAGAGAGCAATATTCAGCTTACCTGTCTGTTCCTTACCTTGTTTGTTTAGGGCATCTTTACTAGCTCCTCCCCCTCGCGGGGGTGAGCAGTGCTTTCCCTAAGTGAGCAGAGCCTCTCCGTCTCTCTCTAAATTAGCTGGCTACTGAAATATAAACGGTGAGCAGACAAGTTCAACAGAACGGCATTTAGCTTAAAATAAGGCAGACACAGGCAAGCAGACAAAAGCGAAGGCAACACAGGAAATTCAACAGAACGGCATTTGGATTTTAACAAGGACAAGCACATACAAACAAACATAGAGCAGGCAATAAGAGCAGCATAGAGCAAGCAACAGGGACAAACAAAGCAAGGCAGCAGAGCAACGTTCACCTACCTGAGGGCTAACTTACCTTGTGGCCTCCCTCGGTGGTCCAGACGGAGCCTCGTCTCGGCATTGTCGATGCAAAGATCCATCCGGCCAGCGGGGTCCACATTACCGTGCGCGTAGATGCACACACGGATACGCTCATCTGGTTTAGCCCGCCGGTCGAGGCAGTTACCGGGGTGTAGCCGCTAGGCTGAGCCTAGCTTTTGGGAGCCACACGTGAGAGTTGGGTGCCAGTAGTCTACAGTGTCAGTGCCAGGCGTAGTCTACACCTGCAAGCAAGTTAGCGACCTACTACGACCGTCATGTGCACCCGCAACTGGACACACCTACACCCCGGCTCGAAAACCACTAGTTATTGGCACGATGTTTCCACGTCAGTGAAAGTCTCTCGAGTCGTTTTTCTTGATTTCTATATTTCGTATTTTTTCTTAAATGATCGCTGCTAAAAATTAACGGACCTTACAAAGCCTGTGGTTGGTTGACCCATTTTAAATAACCCAATCCCTAGCTTATAGCCAAGGGACGTCTAGCCCGACTTCTGCCACTTCATCTTTCCCCAAGCATGAATTATTGAAGTAAGTGAGCACGTGGTGGGGCGCTTCCTAGCACATATTTATCTGAACCTGTAACGAGTTTCATGTTTTACTGGCCTTCTAAATTAGAAGTGAGGCTCACAAAATTCATTTTCTAGTGTCTAGTCTTTGATTTTGACTACTCAAGATGCTCTAGAAACACACTAATTAGGACAAGAGTAGCTTTAGTCTTCTCATTCACTTTTTTGTTCTTTTAGATACCGCTGGATGTCTTCTAGAGGGGATCATGCTATTGTTCGCGATGAAATGGCGATGAAAAACCTGTGACTTTTGTTTCCTTATGGTCTGTTTGATGCTTTTTGGCGGTAGCTCTCGTGTTTTACCTTTGTTAACACGCGCAGTCGCCTGCATATCATTGAAAGAGGTTCTTCTTCGTGAGTTTTGTCCTTCGTCTTTGTCTTGCTACAAAGTGCCTTGTAGAGCGTGGCCATAAGTACCCCGTCCTACCGATGACCGTGCGCTAAGGTTCATCCGGAGTTTAGGCCTGGGACTGGAGTTAGGAGGAATAACGTTAGGGTTGGGAGCAAAGTTAGGACACAGGAATAGGTATCCACCGGGATTTAAGCGCAGGGATCATAGTGTCCTTTCACAACTAACCGTTCAAGCCGTCTAGGCAGCTGGTGGGGTCTCGGGATCGTTCCTCTCTCAGCCAATTTTTAGTGGCTTGCAGGCAACAACAGATGATTGAGAGACTTGAATGGAAACAAAAAACCAACACACGGGTGACAACGGCCAAGGGGTAAAATGCAACGGAGTATACCGTGAATCAGCGTCAAGACATTTATTTTTGTGGCCTACATTCTTGGGGACATCGTTATCCTGTGCGAGTCGCCAAACCTTTTAGACTTCTGCATTTTCTGCACATCATAGGCACATGTGTCGTTTGCAGTGGATGGTACCTCTCTCCCCATTGATGCCAAGATTTCTGGCATTCGTTGCGGTCTGAGCTATGATTGATTGATATCCTCCCAGACCTTCAAAATTGAACTTATGGAGGACCTCACAGGAGCGCCGCCAGCTTACATGTCATGAACTGTTAGCTTGTCCTAGCGCGTGGATTCTATATTAAGAGCTGCCTCCCTATTGATTGCCTTTGTAGCGACGCTGCACCGCGGTTGGCCACAATAATCAACCTCGTTAGTGGATAGGGCTAAAGCATACGTGCTGACCGAAAGGCGAGGATATTTCAGGCCATCCAATAAAGATGACTGAGTCCATCTGGACACGTTCTTCGCCGCCAGCTTTATGCGTCTGGCGTTGTTGTCTTCGATCCGCCTATTCCAATAGGGGGGCAGCTTAAAACCTGATCCGACGCAGACTGTCAAGACATTCGAGGCAGTCCTTGGACCTTTGGTACTCGATCTACGTCGGCTGGAGGATTGGGTCGAACTTGTCAAACGTGTTGCTGTAGAACGTCAGATGTGGGGGGGGGGTACAATTCACGACATCGCCGAGGTCGGCTAGATCAGGCGAGATTGCAGCCGTACCCATCAAAAGTAATAAAGCGCACACGATTGCATGTAGCCACGAGGGCTTAATGTCTATAATCAGTTTACGCCACACAGGCGGGACATGCTGTACACTGGCGGCAGTCTAGGTTTTCCTCTTATTTCGTTTGCTGCTCCCTGCTCTAGACTAAAAACCTAGTTTGTAAGATGCTTATGGGTGTTAAGGGGACACAGAGTATGCTTCTAATATGTTTTTTGGGAAAAATACCTGAAAACAGAACTTGAGTGATAATTTCGGTGGTTGAGAGGGGCGCATTCTGGAAATAGAGGATGTGTCCAGATGCTGGCACATTTGCGGCTCCGCATCCAAGTTAGTGGATCAGAGTTAAGACAAAGGAAGTCGAGTTTTATTGCCAATGCCCATACCACCTCGAGATATATACAAACGGCAAAAAAATATCAGCCCACTTAAACGAAGGAATCTCTATCTACATTATTATTGTACTTTAGGGCACCAATTCGCCCAGATCAGCTAATTTGACATAAAGGAATTGATTAAACATCTGGTTTTCTTAAAATAGCCTTTTTGTTAGGAGATTGATAACCATGGTCAACATCGGACATAAAATAAAATCTATAGTCCGGCTAAATCTGTTTATTAAAACTCTCGCGGGTAAATTACCATACTTTCAATGAAAAAGTGACTCAGATGCGTAAATGGAGTCCAGGACATGTATTAGCATAGGAAATCGCACGGATATATCCCAACGTCTATTTTCGCTAAAATTTACTGATATTTCACTTAATATAGTTACGCAAACACAATTTCTGGACAAGGACATTTCATTGGAGGATGTGGGTGAGCGAACAAAATGCGCCACGTTAAAGGCGTCCAAAATTATCTAATCTGTCTCCGTTACCATATTTCATGAGATAGGTCACGTACTGTAATTAGCGAGATCATTCTGAACACTGTAGACAAATTCTGCGATGCAAGAATCAAGACGCAAAGTCAGGGAACGGATGAACGAGAGAGAGAGAGTCGGGATGTTGCCCTTCCATGATAACATCGAGGTCACCAATTTATTGCGACCAAAGTAAAATGCATATTAAAGCAACCACAACTCCAAAACCCAGGCCCGTTTAAGAGAATGGGAAAAGTACAAGTACAAGTACAAGTACAAGTATTAAGCGTTTGTTCTGTATAAAAGACACATCTCCTGGTGGTTTCCACTTTATTCTCAGGAGCTGGACGGAGGGCCGTATTTACTGGGCCTATCCATAACTAACAGAAATAAGACTGATGACCCTGACGAGATTCATATTAGTGTGCACAAGGGGCAGGTGGGGTATGTCGCCTGAGCTGCCTGCAAGGGATACCGACTTCTTCTTAAGCGGTGCAGTCCGAGCTGGCCGCCAAATTATCATGAGGATTTCTCGGACCATTCAGAGAGTACAGCCCGTGCGGTTTGGGTAGGCTTTTCGTTGTTTGTCCATGGATGCAGCACTGTTTGTCCGCTTAATAGATACGGCGGATAGGTCAACTAAAAAACCGAATCGACATGGTACGCCAAGACAGCGGAGTAATTCCCGCAGTTCCGGTATGTTGTTTACGTCACCAGAGAAGAATGCGAATTAATGATACATGACTGTCAAAAACAACAGGTTATTTGATGATCAGCTCGAAGCCTTTGACTTGAACATTGGAAAAATTTCATTCCTATATATTTGAAGTGGTCGCTCGATAGTCATTGTTAACAAGCAAGCATGAAGTGTATAAATGTCGGTTCATTCGACCAACACACCCTGTTTCACAGAAACAGCTGAAAGTGGTAGAACACTCGCCAATCGCGTTACGAATGATCTGGGATGGCCGTTTTTTGCCTCCGACATAAACGAGTTGTGGGTCGTTGGGGAAGTTCTAAGTTGAGAAGCTGGGAAAGTCTTAGCGAATGTCACTGAAAACGTGGTTCTGCAGTTTGGTATGCATCTTTCCCGAAAGATAGCTAGATGAACGAGTCTTCACTCTCGAATGCGGGTGCTTTGGTCTTCGGTTGGCTAGGGATACTGGTGCCCGCAGAAAACCTTTTCAGTACTGCTCACTTCTTCACTTCGGGCCTCAGAATAGCATACCCTCCTCCTCGGGTGGTCATTCGGCGAAGTAACCTCCCCTATGGGCTCAGTGATATGAAACTTGAAAGGTCAATGTCATATCTCGTCCGTGCTTCCTGGGGATTCTTTGCATCGAGACGTCCACTTTGCTGCTTAACAACACACCCAAAAATCCAAAATAAAGCCTCAGTTTTATCACCCACAACCAAGTCCTTTTAAAGGCTTAAACTATTGACAAAGAAATAATCCACGTGTCAGCAACAGAATGGTCGACCATCGGTTGGTGGCCTACTTTTTTGCCCCCTAACTTTCGCACAAATCGCCGCTATAACTGGCTCTAAGAGTGATCAAGTAGCCACTCCACCGTTTTGTCCGTAACTGTGGCCGCCGCTTTGAGATCGTAAATTCAAGGTGTGTCTAAGTATTAAGTGTCTCAGTGCGTCCGTGAATACGCGAGTTTTTTATTTCGCGTCCCTAGTACAGTCACACAAGTGGTCACTGGTATTGGCCAGTGGAATGGTTATGCACAAAGAGGTCACACCATAGGAGGACACTACCCGTTCGCCTACGTTTAGGCCCTCTGCGGATTTCACGGGGATAAACTTCGGTGAAGTGGGATCAAGGAGCACCTTCCTGCTTGGGCAGACAAAAGTAGGGACAATGTTTTGACCCCTACCGCTGACGGGCCCGAGTTCATGTTTGTCCGGCTGCCCGCGTGTTCATTTAATCCTATGGCATACGACGATAGCGAAGGAATTTTCATACGCAACCCTTGGGACTAGTCTACTGAAACAGGTGGGAAACCACCTGCAGACAGGCGGGGTAAATGGGAATGCTTAGGTATAGGATACCGCATATGGCGCGACAGGCAGGAAAACTGTAGATTGGATGGCGGGGCTTACGACAAGGGGAAACGAGGCGAGAAGGACCCAGGTGACAAGGGGGCCTTGGTCAGCAGTTCTCTAATAGAGCTCTGACTTTTCGGGTCAGCCGTGCAATCTGTCGGAAACGCGGACCAACGAATCATGGTATAAGCATTCAAATAAGTAGACCTAGTGGTGAAATACGGTGTCGGAAGCGGTGGCGCACGACCCGCGTGGAAATTGTGTGCCTAACTCTTCACAAGGCGCCAAGGTGGCCTGCTCTATCGGGATCATAATTCCTAGGGGATTATCTCCCCGTAAACTGGACTTAATCTCATAGATATCGACACATCGTTTAGCCTTGCGATACAGGAATTACGACAGCGACCATCTTTTCCGTGTAAAAGCGGCTCCTTACCGCAGAAACAAATCATTAACGTTGTGGCACCAACAGACTGGCTTTTTTATGATGATAATCCTACAGATGGTCCGGAATGCAGAAGCACAATTAAATGTTTCCACACCAAAATCCCGTACGGCAGCGCGCGAAACCAGTGCAGCCCTCAGAAACACACTGACAATGAGAAATCCACAGTTGGGAAAAAAGTCATACAACCTACTCATCCATCCCAATCTCTAAAAGAGGCAGATTGTGGAAAATTATTTGAGTTCCATCTCTCTCCATATCGCCTTCCCGTCATGCAGCGTTTACATGCGAAATTTCCAGGCTTATCGATCGTCTGATCCGCTAACCACAACAAGGCCTGCAAGCTAATATCGAACTGACGCAGAGAGTTAAGCTAGGTTCATCTAGTGCGCCCATAAAAAGGAGGGCAGCTTGGGGGACAACAGTTAAATCCCAAGAAATGAGACTAGCTTAAGCTGTAGGTTCGGAAAAGCCGAAAGAAACCCTTACGTAGGAGTAGCAGTGTGCACATGCCTCAATACTATTCGAGAATACGAAGCCGGCAACTCGAAATTTTACTACTAGAAAAGAAAGACAATATGAAGAAATGCCTCATAAGAATAACCGGATATGCACTATCACCGTTTCATAGCGCATTTCTCGAAAGAGGGGGATTGTGGCCAAGACTTCATAGACTGTTCCGCCGGCCAGTTGAATTTATACATATATATATAAGGGTGGCCGTCTGTCCTTGCTGCCGAGGTGAGGGGATGAAAAGAGGATTGAAATCAACTTAGAAGTCTTTGTCTTCTAAGAAACTGTAATGAAAGACGAATTCCTCCCTCTTCCTCTGACTCATTGACTTAAAATCGTAGTAGATATAGGTCCCCGATTCGTACTCGTCAGTGATTTGTTTGGGCTCTTCGTGGCGCTGGAACCACATCAGGTACTTCGTGTGAAACCTCCAGGACATACGTTTTAGGGCCTTAGCTGCAAGGTACTGGGCCTTGGTACCCTCAAAGTAGTAAAAGAGGAAGAAGAGGGTTTGCGCGTCCAATTTCATAAAATACTCCTCCGAGTCACTGCCCTTGTATGGCTCAGACGGATAGTAGTCGGGAGGGATTACTGGCTGTTTGTACACGAGCATGCGTGATTTCTCTGTGTCGCAGGGGTGCGGTAGGCGTCTGTAGGCACTCTCCAAAGCCTGCATTTGGCGGATTAGCTGTAAAACAAAGGTTTTACTTTTGAGGATGGAGTGTAGGAATTCATTTAGCAGATTATTGGACAAGCACCCAATCTGCTCCCACAGATTCATCAATTGGAGGCTGGGGAGGTAAATTTTGGTTGCCAATTCAGTGACTAAATACAGAAAAGACCAGATTATCATCTATAGGCTTTACTTTTCACGGTTCCCATAAAGGCGGCATGGGAGGATCAGGCACGTCTAACATGTAAGGGTTGCCTCAGTTTAGACGCCGCATGATCCACATGACTCGAAATATCAGGCTCCAATATGTATGGTATGCCACCTCGTACCTGCATTCAGGAGTTTGCATGCTAACTGTACATCAGGTCTAGCTTATTGAACACGTTCATAACATAAAATCGCATAATAGGGGTAAGTGTAGGATAGGCAGAATTTACGCCTCACTGCACATCGCAGGAACGCTATGGCGGCCAGGTGATTGGCTGTCACCGGGCCCAAATAATTTCAGTTGCCGACCGAAAAACGTGTTATGTTTAGCTAATCACGAAAGATGAGTTGGTCGAGATTTAAAATAGGTCGTTAGCAGTGGGGTGGAATGCAGACGACGACATAAGCTTTCTTTTGGCGACAGGCGCCGACGTATTCGGACGCAACTCACATTCGAGGCGGGCGGACGACAGTTTCGAAACCAAGGTGAAAAAGGGTTAGTAGGGTAGTTTCAGTATTCAGTATGTGATAAACTTTGACAATCGTGAGATAAACACGGGTTTAGAAGGGACGAGCAGAAAGTTTCACCAGATGGCGAAGTAAAGGCAACATGGATAGATCTGACATCCGGCAGTGCCAAACTGGCTACTCCGTACACGGTTAACGACGTTACCATACTTACATAAAGTAATAATAAGGGGTACCAAAATCACTATCACCCCTTAAGCGAATCAAACAGTAGGTGAAAAGACTGTCTCAGTTTGCGCTATTTAAATCACCGACAGACTAAAGGGCGCTCAGAAGGGGGAACTAAATACATTCCGAATATGAGATGCCCTTGAAGCTGGAGAACCACATCGTGGTTCTTAAAGGACGTATTGGCCTGTTATAACTGCAAAAACTCAATAAGATAGACATTGAGTCACGCATCTAAGGGTTGGTTACTTGGATAACAGATGATTCCGCGAGGTAGGTGAGGCAGCCGCACTAACACTCAATCTTGGTGATCCATACAATACTAGCTAAATCTGTGGCCTAAAGGTCTGTAAGCGTCTGGTATGCCAGGATCAGCAAACCATGGTCCTCGCAGTCTGGTATGCGCTGGCAGCTCTGACACCTGGTTCCCTGTCGATAGACACGCTCGTGCTCCCACTGGGTATACAGGTTGTGAGCATGGATGTCCAGTCATGTTCCTCCTTCTGACCCGTTGTAGCTTTGTTGTTGTTGGTTAAAATCCTGGTCAATTGTTGTGCGGACCAGGGGGTGTGGTGTGGAGCGGCAAGGTGCGGGCTTGGCGGGGCCATCCACCTGCACCCTCTCCCACCCCCGGTCTTTTTGACTATCTTGACACCAGGTTCAGGCAGAGGAGAGGTTCTTTAGTTAAAAAAATGGCGATGTTGTGACGCTAACTCGTCTCCAAGCCTACACAACATAAAATGTTTCTTACAGAGGCCTCCTGGGAGTTCTCACTTTGGGCAATAAAAGACCCCGACCGTTCTTATGAATAATCCTAGCCGTACAAAGGGGACTGTCATTCTGCTCGATAGGAACATGTCAGTTCATCGTTTTAGTGTGCAAGATATCACAACAGACCCATAACGTCGGTGATAAAAGACATGAAACCCATACCTCGGGGGGGAAAGTGTGCTTCGGTTGATCGAGTTGACGATTACGGAAAGGTGCGGCTGAATCGCGTGGATGCATGACGACACAAGGCGCGTTCACTCGCTGCTGTTGTTGTTGCTGTTGCTGAGCTACTGCAGCCATGACAGCAGCCTGCTGATGATGTACTGCCGCGACTGCCGGATCAACAGCCACCTTTTGTTGGGCCGACAACATATTAGGTGGAACTGAACTGCCGATCGGTAAGGTTGAATTTCCAGAGGCGGTTGGGAGCAGAGAAAGTCGTCCCATTGCTGAGGTTACTGCCATCGTATCAGAAAGTTCCTTGGGCCGAGACGGGTGAGAGGAAAATGAAGACGGAGCAGGCATAAGGTTAAATACGCCTGGTTTGCCGGATCCAACAGCCCCCGGCGCAGACGCGGAAGGTACAACCGGGTCGGCATTTATGGACGGCAGTGTGCTCGAAAGGGCAGTGTTGACAGCAGCTGGCTTCTCGGACAAGTCTTCGGACGGCTTTTGTGAAGTGTCGGCAAGGCCTGAATCACCCTTACTCGAAGCATTTTTCCCATCGGTTTTTGACGGAGTGGCTGCGGGGGTCGTTGCCTTGGGATCCGTTAAATGCTTTTCTGCAGCACTGGCATCTTGTTTGCTACCGCCTTTGCTGGACTTGTTCCCCGCCTTTGACTCAGCTGCAACTTTGGCGTATTTTTCTCGATGAGTCTCACCAGTCTTGTCTGTGGACTCTCCCTCCGCTTTGTTCCCCTTTCCGCCAACAGCAGCATCGGACTCCGAATGGGAGTGCAGACGCGAGCCACCAGTTGGCTGGCTGGAAGCGGACTGCGCTGCACTTATGGATGCACTAGTAGCACCTGCAAAAGACTTAGCAGCGATGTTTTTATTGGGCGATGGAACAGAGGTAGAACTGGCGAAGAAGGAAGAGGGTGCCGTCTGGTTTGCAAGGTTACTCCCAGCTCCCTTAGCCGACTTAGGGGTGTTAGCAGACGTTCCGGATCGGCCGGATTGGCCATCAGAAATGTTCTTCACAGGTGTACTTGCTGAGGAAGCAGACGGCGGTATAATGTTTAGTTTGTCGTCAGTAAGTTTCTGTCTTTCACGGGAGGAGGACGCATTTGAAGATGTCGATGAACCAATAAGAAGAACAGGAACGTCCACCGAATCGTCCGTAGTTTTTGACGATGAAGCCTGAAGCGTGCTATTGTCGTGATCGATAGCCCCGGCCGTGTTAGGCAAATTTATGGGAACATCACTGAGGTCTTCCAGGTGCAGTTCCTCGTAAAGGGTTTGATACTCTTCCACCGCCACATCATCTATACATTCTATGATGTACTCCACCTGGTCCTTGAGCGAACGAACTTTGGCGCAATCTAGGCGCTCATTGTCCAAATGCCTCATGACGGTTTCAAGTTTCTCTATATGAAAGGAGCAGAATTCTAACTTTCTCCGCTTCTCCTCGGTGGTTGCAGCCCTTTCCTTATCAGCCCGCTTTTTCTTTCCCGTTGTTGCCAAGTTCTCCAGTTCGAATTCGTACTTTTCAGACTGCGTCTGAAGAGATAGAATGGACTGTTTTAACCATTCATCCAGTTCCTCTTTTTCTTTTTGAAGTGGGTCTTTCTTGGCATCGCTGGAGAGGAGACCTTCCTTGGAATAGGCCTTTGTTTTTGTCTCCTTTTCTATCACCTTAAAACGCTCCATGTCCTGTTCAATAACTCTTCGAGCCTCCAGCAAAGCACGTTTGTCCTTGATTTCATTATACGTAAGCCACGTTTTTATTTGGTCTCGCAACCTCTGAAGCTTTTTGATCTCTTTTTTCAGATCGGCTTCAAACTTTTCTTTTTGTGTTTGGCTTCCTGAACTCTCGAACTTGTCCAAAATTTCCTGCAATACAAAGGAACAAAAGTGTACGAACAGGGATTATAGGATCTGCAAAACAGAAAGTACCAATTTCTCCCACGGACGTCGGAAACAAAAAACGAGGAAAGCGCAAGACTTTGAATAGCCACCCTCACACCAAGATATGAAATGTCTTACGATTGTGGCAGTTAAAATGTAAATTGTGAACTGTGGGAGAAAGGCCGCGGTCAACAAAGAAGGGAGCATTTTGTATCCGAGGCATATACTCAAACGAGTACCTTCCAGCATCACATGGTGCATGCTCTGCAGAATGGGTTGAATAAACTCTCAAAATTAACTGAGAGTTTCAAAACAAAATAATGTGAAAGTTCGCCTTTAGCGTTTGTCCAGCCTGTCAAAAAGCACACGAAAAACTCTGAAGGTGGGAACTAGGGAAGTGAACAAAATGAAGATCCGTCATAGAAACAGCGAGGGCGGTCAACTACGGCCTGGTTGTCCTTGGTGTCAAACCATTTAATGGCTCAGAATTGCATGGATGATCAGCCAAAGAGGTCCACTAGTGGTGAAGTTACCAAGTCAATTATATATTTTACTCAGCAACAATCCTTTGGACCGAGATACCAGTGTCGTTTATGAAGCAGGCCGTAAGAACTACTCGGACTACCAGTTTCCCACTTAACAAGTGTGTCATGTTAGATTTCGGTTGAAAACAGCATGACAACTTTTCTCCCAGGAACTTAAAACTTATAGCAACATTCTTCAGATAAGAAATAGGTTTCCGCCATAAAGCAAGAAACAACCAGATGATAACTGGAAGTTTCCTCTGGAAGACCTCGTTTTTGAGATATACTTAATTAAGAAAAGCAGGAAGAGCAGTTAAATGAAGTAAAACCGTGCGATCCAAGAATTCGTGCGTAAACATACATACATACATACATACACACAGATACTGTCTGAAGTTACTTTAGACTGCAGGAAACGACTACGGTGAGCATTCTGCAAGATTTATAAAACTAAGTAGGTATACAGAGCCGGTAAATGCAGATGCGTCACATAAGTTGAGCATAAATTAAAAACCCGGCAGAAGTGATTTGAGGAGGGGTACGGTAGTCACAAATACGTTCTAGCGAGGGAAGAAGTAGAAAGCCTTGTCTGTGTTTGAGGAAGTCACAAACACTACTGACACATCCGGCTTAAGAGATTGATCTTACAAGAGAGGCCATCACTCGCATCATTGAGGGCACTTTTTTGAGGCACAAACCAAATAAGCACAAATTACTGGAGGTTATCTTCTAACAATACTACGTTTGAAGCTGACCGAAGGGTAACGTTCGTAAAGGAATCTCTAGTAATTTTCGGTGAGAACGACCACGTCACGGTAACATCTCACGATAACATCCTGTTTTTGTGGCTTGTCTCCCGGGTAATGATGTATTGAGGACAAAAAGTCCAAAGTTGTATATCCATTAGGTTGGTATTCAATTAGTGCGAGGTAATCGCAAGGGCCAGATGAACATTCAACAGCCTTCTATGTGTAACCCCACTGCTTAGTTCAGTTACAATGATAGAAAAGATTCCGTTGTATCCAGATTCATGTCTCCAGGGAGGATTCGCTGAACACGAACCTAGGCAAGAAAAATGAGTATGCATGCACATGATTTTAATTGCGGGATACCACGAGTCGCCAATCAGGAATCCTCCCTCATACGTAGAAGTCTGATGTGCAGCAGGTGACAAATACGATGTCCAGCGTGCGCACCACAGCTAACTGAGAGCAGGCACGGTGACTTGCGCTTGAATTAGTTTATAGTTAGTGAAGACTTGCACTGCATCTACCACACTCTCTCCTCCCCTACCTGAGCCCAGTGTCAAGACAGAGTCAGGTGACCGGAGGCAGAGGGCGCAGGCGGACGGCACAGTCGAGCCCGCACCTTGGCGCTCCACTCCCCACCCCCTGGTCCACACAGCAAATGGCCACTTCCTTATCCAACAGAACAGTGGGGGAGCGGCAGGGGTCCCAGTGTGCGCGACAACTACCGGCAGCCGAGTCTGACACCGTAGCCTGAAATTTTGACATTTGTTATGGTGCGCAATCCAATAACGCCCGCCAGAATCCGATATGGCCCCGTATTGATCCAACGCATCTCCCGCGTAGCTCGGTGACAAATACAATAAATGGGCACTGAACACAAACCAAAAACGGAAAATCGGAACATTTGGGACCTGGACCAAATCTTGGTGTGACGGATGGAACTGGCATAAAATTCACATTGTCTGCGACTGTGAATAGGGTTGTCAGAAAAATTTCACAACCAAAAGCGGTGGTCTCTTGAGATATTTGACAAGAATGGAAGTAAAATACGAGGAAAACATATGGAGAAATGCCCTTCATACTGGTATAAACAAGGTACTGCACAAATAACTGGGGATTACCTGACAAGATAGAAACGGCAAGTGGTACCATGTGCGCCCAGGTGATAACTTTTATCAACCTCAACAATCCCCCGGTCCCGAAAGGAGTCTAGTGTCCTTTCTAAACTGCAGATTATGTTACTGCGTATTTGGTAGCAGAATGGAGGCTGAAAGACATTAACTTCACATTTGCAGTGACATATATACTGAACGCAAGTTGACAGACGATCGGTAGGAAGCACAGTAACCGTAACGCATGCCGCCATTCCTTGTGTGGTGAACAATTCGAAAGCAAGCGTCTCGTGGCCTTAAAACGCCTACCAAAACATTTCTCCATTAAAGACGTGTACACCACGTAATTTTCCGAAGGCGCGCTTCGCTGCAAATACGGTTGTGTAGCTCAATTTGTGAAATACACTAAATGGGTCGGGAAACTGAGTCTAGCGTTGGCTTATCGTCAGGCAGTGCAGTCAGACAGTTAAAAGTTTCCAAAGCACACAAGTCTTCAGAAAGAAAATGTGCATGCGAGTTTCCCTACTGGCCACTTGGACATAGCATAAGGGGATACTTTTACTTCGCCGCCGATGTATTTATGTATCCCAAAATTGTGAATAAAACCGCTCAAAGGATTACGTGGACGTAAAAAAAGGCCCTAAAGACGCAGAGGGACTTTGGTCACAGAAGATGAGACTTTACCGCGCGACGTTATTCGCTACACTGTTGAGCAGGAGGACCCTGACATTGTGCAGTCAAGTTGCCGGTTACAGTGGCTCCAAAGCTACCGTGGTGACGCAGTCGCGCGAACAGTGCTGATTTCGTATGCACACGCACGCACTGTCTCAAGGAATAAATCACAGACATCCCAGATCGAGAGGGCTGCTAAGTGCTCGGGGTTACGAACTGCAGAAATGCTCCTGTAGGGGTGGGGGACTGCCTGTTCGACCACGTAACGTGCATTTGCAGGTTTAGGCGCGAGCATCAATGCGGTCTAATTACCGGGAAAGGGGGCAGCAGTCTAGGGCGCCTACTACTACCAAACTCCAGATCGTCCCTGCAGCTGCTATGCTATCAGAGGGTCAAACTAAAATTGCAGCAAAACATCACCTAGTGTAAGTAAACCCTCAAGCGCAACAAAAGTAAAATTCTAACCTGAAAAGAAGTGCGACCTTCTTGGACCCTCTTTAAGGTTCTGTCTATGTCACACTGTAACTTCCTCTTGTCTGCCATCAGATAGGCCGATAAACATCAGATATACCAAATGAACCGCGGATAAAAGAGACGGTTAAAACAAAACCAGCTTTCTTTGAACACTGAATACCCATATTGCTTTTATCGAAGAGGACTAATTCCCTGCGACGTCTTCGTGGGCATCAAGTACTCGATCGAGACGTTAAGAAGGCATCGTCTACAGCCGTCGCCAGGGTGCAAACTTCATATGTATCCTTTTGGAACTTCCCGCAGATTCACGGGTAAAGTTTGCATTCTAACCAATCTCATTTCGCGCAACATGTTGTTTTCTCACCGAAAATTAGCGCTCTGGATCAAACCTCTGTTGTTTCTGGGGGAACACCTTTACTTTTAAATGTGTTCAGTTTGAATTTACTGCCGGACATTCCAACATCCTTGGCAGACTCGATGCCTGATGACGAAATCAGGAATTTCTGATGCTAACTTCAGTGCTCCTTTGGGTTTCCAACTAGTAGGGACCAAAAAAATTAAAGGATATTTCTCTGACCATCATATCGGGACATGCATTGTCATCTTAGATCGGCCCAAGGTGATTTGTACGCGCCAAGACGTCAGTGGAATCGCTACTTTGTGGAGCACCCAAAATCAGTGAGGAATCTCAGCAGAAAATGGCCAGCCTTGCCAAACGAAAGCCGCTGAGCAATACAGAAGATCTTTACTAATGTCAAATTTATTTCGTTCATTTTACCTGAGGTATATTTCCGTTCCTAATAGTGGATAACCTACTTGCTAGAACGGAATCGGTTCGTTCCAATTTACTGAAAGAAAACAGACATCAAATTGTAGAAGAGGGGCGCTCGCCGATCGTTTCTACGGAACTCACTAGTCCCGTTGTGCTTTACGGGCTCTATCTCGCGCCCAACTAGCAGCCTCACAGCGGCTCACGGTATTACCGACAAAGACAAGGGAGACTGGAATGGCCATTACTGGTTTGTTAGCCGTAGTCAGCCTGGAGCACCTGGGGGCTCGATCCCGGACATTTCTCTGGCCGAAGGCCGTCATTCTGACAACCTACGCGATGCAAACGTGCCAGCTCCTGAGGCTGCTCGAACCAGTGGCCGCTGTCTAGAAATCTATTACACTAACTGTCGGAGTCTTCTCAACAAGCTAGAGGAACTCAGATTACTTGTCTCTGAACAGAAGCCACGCATAATTGTCCTAACAGAGACATGGTTGAATGAGGAAATTAGTAGCAGCGAAGTCAGAATTGAAGGCTACCAACTGTTCCGTTGTGACAGATTTCACCGTAGAGGAGGAGGCACAGCGATTTATGTGTCAAATGAAATTGCGTGCTGTCAACGAGAAATTTCCGATGGTGCGCCCCGAAATTTTGAAATAATTTCATGCAAGATATGTATCAAACAATTACCGACACTGAACCTGTGTGTTGTCTATCGGCCTCCCAGCTTGAATAAAATTGCGGATGTGGAATTACTTAGCAAACTAGAGTTGTTATGTAAGCAGAACTTACTACTTCTGGGTGACTTCAACGCTCCAGGAATAGACTGGAACCTTCCCCTAACAAACGCCCCGTCCACGTCATTTGACCACAAGCTACTACAACTCTCCCTGAATGAATACCTCTTTCAGCAGACAAAATTCGGAACAAGAATGAGAGAAGGACAACGGTCTAATTGTTTAGATCTCGTTTTCAGTAAAGAAGAAGGACTCATAAGGGAAGTGAATCCACAACCTCCACTCGGTTTAAGCGATCATATTGCTTTTGCCTGCGTGTGCGCTCTCCTATCCAACCAACAACCAAAAATCAAGACGCGCAGAAATATTTGGAAGGGTGACTTTAACGCAATGAGACGCACTCTTTTGGAGGAAACCTGGTTGGTCAACACAGAAGATTCAGACGAATTCTGGCAGTACTTTTGCGGGATTATAGAGCGTCTGATTGATTCCCATTGTCCAAGAAAAATGACAAGACCATGTATGCGACCGCCGTGGGTCAATCCGACGACAAAAAAGACCATGAAGAAGAAACAGAGACTCTGGAAAAAGCATTTGCAACTTCGAGATCCAAGGTCACTCGCCGAATATAAGGATCAGCGAAATAAATGCCGTAAAGAAATACGGGTTGCTAGAACTTCTTTCGAGCGTCGACTGATAGCAGAATCCATTACATGTCCCAAGAAGTTTTACGGGTACATCCGCAGTAGGAGGAAACATAGGGACGAAATTGCGTGTCTAAAGGATAGCCGCGGTAACTTAGTAGTTGAAGGGCCACAGAAAGTGCGATTATTGTCTCAGTTTCTTCAATCGGTTTTTACGGAGGAGTCCCTAGAAGACAATCAGCAGTTTGAAATGGACCGGGACAGCCGGGAGCTTCAAATGCGCCAAGATATTGCCGTCATTAAAATCGTCGCTTTTTCTGTCAAGGAGGCAGACGCGTCCTCAGTCAAATAAAACCTGATAAGTCTCCTGGACCCGACGGAATTCCCGGGCTGATACTTAAGGAGCTATCAACGGAGCTGTCGAAGCCTCTTTCGACGCTCTTTGAGCTGCCAATGAGAACAGGAAGGCTGCCCTCACAGTGGAAGACAGCTAACCTCGTTCCATTGCATAAGGGAGGTAGCAGGATGACAGTAAGCAGCCTTAGGCCTATTAGCTTAACTTGCCTCCCTTGCAAAACGATGGAAGCAATAGTAAAAAGCGCTATACGGCAATTTTGTTAAGAAAATAACATCTTGCAGGATTTTCAACATGGCTTC
Source organism: Spirometra erinaceieuropaei (assembly GCA_902702965.1). Lineage (NCBI taxonomy): Eukaryota > Metazoa > Platyhelminthes > Cestoda > Diphyllobothriidea > Diphyllobothriidae > Spirometra > Spirometra erinaceieuropaei. Next base: position 465,301 of record CACRXP010000145.1, read on the forward strand.
CGGAGAGGACGTTCCTGCCTCTCAAATCTGCTATCTTGTCTGGAGATCTGGACCAGGGCTGTAGAAGAGGGTTTTGAGGTCGATGTCGTATACATCGATTTCCGCAAAGCTTTTGACACTGTCCCGCACCAACGTCTTCTTCACAAATTAAGCGTCATCGGCATCCGGGGAGATCTCCTGAACTGGATTAGGGCGTTTCTGGTTGGTCGGAAACAACGTGTCTGTGTCGGGGATGATATGTCAGAATGGGTGAATGTGACCAGTGGTGTGCCGCAAGGCTCAGTTCTGGGACAATTGCTCTTCATCCTTTGCGTTAACGACAGCCTTCAGGAACTCGACTTCGGCAAAATAATGTTTGCAGACGACGTTAAGCTCTGGCAAGTCATTAAGGGACCGAATAATCAGAGATTCCTTCAAGATTATCTGCACCGACTGCAAGCGTGGTCGAAGAAATGGCTTCTAGATTTCAATCTGGAGAAGTGTGCCGTCCATCATCTGCGTCCAACCAACTCTCATTCAAATGAGAGCCTGAGGACATATCACCTGATAGATATAAGGCTCCCCGCAGAATCTTCACAGAAGGATCTCGGGGTTTGGATACAGAACAACCTGAAACCAACACTGCAGTGCCACAAGGCTGCAAAAAACGGCATGGGAGTGCTGCATGCAATAAAAAGGGCTTTCGTTAACTTTGACCAAGACCTTTTTGGGAGAGTTTACGGCACTTTTGTTCGACCCCACTTAGAATATGGCATACAAACATGGCGGCCGTGGCTAGTAAATGACCAAGCATGCCTCGAACGAGTACAACGGCGTGCAACAAAGCTGGTCAACGGTCTATAAGGCCAATCCCACACAGAAAGATTAAATTGCCTTAATTTATTCCCTCTGTGTTACAGGCAGCAAAGAGGTGATCTTATCCTCGTCTACAAGATAATACATGGCCTTGAGTATGGACTTAAATTTGAGGACATGTTTCAGTGGCACCTTTCACCCAATCTTCGTGGTCACTCGATGAAGTTACGGACAACAATGTCCAGGCTGAATCTTCGTTCTGAGTTTTTCACGCAGAGGGTAGTGGAGAAATGGAACGATCTCCCTCAGTCAGTCGTGGAGGCTACATCCCTGCAACTCTTCAAGAAACGTCTGGATGATTATTTGTGTCCCCTGTTTTCCCTCGACAGTCTGAATGTGAATTAATACCCCTGGTCCAGACAAATATTTTCTCTGAGACAATGCTACTCAAATGAACCAAGTACTGTTTTAATAGTGAACATTTTTGTTCGTGTACAGTTATTTCTAACGAGATGACATGTAGTCAATAGGTTTTCAAAGGCTTTGCCTATTATCCTTACCAAATAAACTGAAAAAACTGAATGAACGTTAGTTAGAAATCCAAAGCCTTTAAACCGACAAGACGACCGCCAAGACAACGAGCCCGTGGCTCGGTTGTTAGAGTCGTTGTACTTCTAACTATCAGGTCGCACGATCGAGCCGCAAGTGTTCCACATTTCGGGGCTGGTGATGAGAATTCGAGGACGGCCAAAAGCCAGAAGCGACTATTCCAGTCCCTCTTGTCTTCGTCGGTAATACCATTCTGCCTGTACATCAAACTTCAAGTATCCAAGTTCCAGCGTAACATTGGATGCTGTGCACCGACAAACCATGTAGGCGGATTAATTCAGTACTGCGATTCACTTCGTTTATTTTACATGTGAAGTACTGCGCAAGAGGCTGTACTGCAAAGCGGCAGTGTTTACTGATTACGTGAAAGTATGAAGTGGAATCGGGGACCCCGTCAACAAGGATAGACTTAGATAATCCCAAATCGTTTGGCAAAGTTGTCAAATCATTAAATTAGTCGAAACAACGTCTGTAAGTTTACCGGCCCTGCCCGATCTGCCAGCACAAGGAACATATTTTGTGACGGATAGGCTTAACAAGAGATGGCAGTCCCAGTCTGCTAACAACGAACTCGTTTAACCTAAACACACATTGCTTGAAAGTGGCAAAAAGCGCAACGATCGTCTTGCATGCCATCAAGCGAGCATTTATGGACCATGCTGGAGATCTCTCCGAGATTTTCGGATAATCGGCAACATCACATTTGAAACGGGACATAAAAATCTGGAGACCAATTGCGACTCAAAATTATAATTGTTTTAAAAGAATCCAAAGGAGAGCCACGAAGATGTTTGTGAGTCAAAAGTCCTTTACCCATGCAACCTACTTAAGTAATCTGAGCATCTTCCCCTTCGGTAATTGGCATCTACGTGGGAATCACTTGCTTGCACTCCTATTTGTGAAGGGACTGGACTGCAATCTGGTGTTTGCGAACTTTTTTGATTTGGCCACCACGACGAAACTTCGAGGTCATCCATTAATTCTGCGCATACAACAGGAAGGACTGGATGTGCGAGTGTTCTCCTTCTCTGCCAGAGCGGTCGAATCATGGTAAGACCTCCCCACATATGCTGTGAGGCCACCATCGATGGAAAGTTTAAAAGTGACCGTAACAGGTTTATGTCCCAAAATGAACAAGAGCGATGAGAAATTGAACTCATCTCTTGAGACGTAAGCTCAATTTGTCGTTCTATTAGGGACCCATTTGAAGTACTTCAACCCATATGGTTTTTGTATGCATTGCACCCAATATTACGTTGAAAATAGGCTATCCAAAAGCGCACGCCTATATTTTACAATAGCTTACATTGGACTGAATAATTTCAAAGGGGACTACAAAAGCATGCAAATCTGAACATGCGTCTCGGTAGATGAGCTTTTGGTGACCCTAATCCGAGCACCTGTCGCAGCGCAAGGCCGCTCGCGAGTGTCTGCACGTGCGTACGAGGGTTGTCTGGCGTTCGCTCTTTCAGTCTTCCGACTGGCCAATCAGACTCAAGGCCGAGTAGAAGTGTCCTGGCTTAAGGCGCTTTGTCTCATTCCCTGACTCACATTCGGAATGCCGCCCTCCCGGCGTTGAAGGCACTTTACTCTGGCTGTCAATTCCTTCCAACACCATTTGAGTCCTTCTGCACAGAATATACATTCTCTCCAAATGGCGTTCATCTCATCTTTTCATTCGGGACTGGCCCTGTAGGTCGTGGTGGCCAGGGTCTCTATTCACGGTTAAGGCTTCCTCAATAAGCTTAATCTCATCGCTTCGGCATATCTTGGTAAAGAAAACTGCGAGGATTGTTTTTAAAACTGACCACTAATTATGACATCACAACATACAATAGTCTAAGCACTCTGACAGGATTGGGGGACTTACGCAATCCAGCATTGTCTTCTGGACACGCAGATCTGATAGGTGGACTCGGAAGCCGGTCATGGTAGCAAAATCAAAATTTTCGTCCAGCGCCAGGCTGTACTCCAATCATTTCGCAATGAGGAATACCTGTAAGACTTCCTCGTGTATTTGCCGTAAACTCAGAGGAAAGGTGTTTAGGTTCGTTAGGCGGGTAGCATAGGGCAAGGATCGTTGACCCCTTATCTTCATGGGGCGCTTTTTGGTCTCTTTCGGACTAGTTTGCTTTTGAACCGCCTCCAATCTCCCCGCTTGTTTAACTCATTCTACATGCGACTGCATATATGCTGCAAAAGTGCTGTAGAATAGGTCTTTGTCAAAATCCATACAGCCTTCTCTGATAGTATGCAATACGACTACCGCCCTGTTTACCGCTTTCGAGTAACGAGCGGGTAGCCTTAAAAATTATTACTAACACACCGATGCCCTTCTGGGATTTGGCGTCTCATCATGTTGAATCGTCCAGAAAATAGTGTCATATGTGAGAGAATCTGGCGGTTTCACCCAGGCGATGTAGGGTGCGCCTAAAGAAGCCGGGCCTCATAGGCTGTCGATTTAACCGCTCCTGCATCCGCTTACAGTTAATCTGCGATTTATGTTCGTCGGCGGGGCACCAGATTACACTGAAAACTCTCATATCACCAGCAGGCTATGTCGTCTCGCATTCCGTATATGACGGTTCGACCGTAGTTGCCGACGTTGTCCACCGTGTGCTCCACGACAGGCTGAGACCAGACACAGTGAATTGTGCGTGAATAAGTCCATAGTTAGAGTAGACTTGCGCAGCATATACCACACTCTCTCGTCCTTCCTGCCTGAACTCGGTGTCAAGAAATAGTCAGGAAAACCGAGGGCGGGAGAATGCGCAGGTGGCTAGCACTGCCGAACCGCATCTAGGCACACCACCAAACCCCTGGTTCGCAACAATCACTTAACCCGGATTTTAACGGACAACAAAATTGGTCAGAAAGAGCAGAGGATGACAAAAGGCACCAGGTTACCATGCAAACGACCTGTATACCCAGTTGGGGCGCAAGCCCATCCGCCGGTGGGAAATCCCGTACCCGTGAGCTGTGGAACCCCACTCGTGACTGCGACAGGATTTGGTTTTCTTTAATAGATGCTAAAAATGCGACGCCAAATCACAGGGAAGTCTTCGGTCCAGTTAACGATAGTACAACGGCATTTTGCAACGGTCAAGGAATTTGCTGACCGAATTCTGGATGATGTTCTTCATCCCCTTCACTCTAAATACTATGCGCCGTTACTTCCAACGTATCGCTTGCTGTGCATTAGCATATAAGTATTCTGCATTGCCATTTCAGGGGCGATATTTTACGTGTCAAAATCGGGAAATGCAGAAACTTAGAATCAACATGTTCCCGTAATTGATACGTTGTTTTATGCAAACCTACTTAATGTCGCATCACTTGTAAATGTATATCCTAGTCAAAATAGATAGAATAGAATAGAATAGGTTTATTGTAGCGCCAAAAGAGCGCGAATTGAGAGTTTGTTTTAAGTTAAAAAAACCTCAGTTCTAAGGGAAAATAATAACAAAATTTTCAAAAAATAACGATATGTACAATATAAACATTGAAGTTTGCAGTTTGGTAGTTTTCGGGGGCATGAATAATATGTCCTTCATGGCAATTGAAGAACTTTGATATCGGCCTGACCTTGAAATTATTTTCCTGTTGGGTAAATTTCGGTGTGCTCTAGTTGCTGGTTGTCAGTCTATCTGGCCAGCTGTAAGGGGGCGGTCGCACAGTTCCTACGTATTTTTCAGGAGGTTTACCATCGTTGTCTGGACTAAGAGCTGGAAAAGATGAATATATATCAGGAGTAAGAAGCATTCAATGGTAAGTCACAATCAAATCCGTCAAAATACTATTGAATCATGTATCATATTGCTCTTGTTAATGTGAAATTATAGGAGTAGTGGTCGACTATTTACTATGACCTAATAGATATAGCCCTTCTTGCGATTTTGACTTTCTACGATTGTTTCCGGCTTCCACAACAGCCCTTGTTATGGCAGAATATCGAAGACATTCCGAAAGTCAGTGAAGACGGTGTGGACCACGTACTTATCCTCAGCATCTGGGGCCCAGCTCTGAAGAGAGTACGGCAAATTAGCCGTTCTGGAAATTCCTCTCCAGAACCTGTGCTGACAGTCTTGCAGCAGGCTATGGACATGTAGGATTCGCACTTTATGATCCTCTTAATTCTTTGCCGAAAATGTATGTCAGGCTAATGAAAATCTAATTTTTCATTATCGCCCGGTTATCGCTTTTGTATGGAGTCGTAATTTGGCCATCCACCAGCCGAAAGGAGGCGTTACAGCGTAAGAACTTCGAAAGGGCACTGACAGACTTACAGAAATTTCCCTGACAGGTTCGCTGAGAAGCTTGACTGCGATCTCTGTTGGTCCTGTAGACATTAATCCCATGAATATCTTTAATTGTGATCTAATAAGATCTCATAAACAGAGGATGTAGCATAGGTTTGGAATCGGCGGGTCCTCTGGGGAGGAGGGAATCTCGCTTCGTCCGCGCAGATGATTTTAAAAAAGCTCGGCCTCATCTCCATCTTCAGCAATTTTGATGCCCTCGGTTGTCTTTATTAAAGGGCTTTGACATCTCTTTCTTGCACTTTTTCTGAGGCAGCTGTAAAGTAATTTGGAAGTTCGCGTTGATTTTACAACAGAATATTTCCGGATTCCCGACGCAATTTTTTCCTCTTCGCTTTGTAGTCGTTTGAATATTCGAATGGCCTAGTGACACAGAATTCTTTTGCAAATTTGTCCATCGTGTTGGTATCTTGCTTTAGATTACTATTCAGCTATTCATACCTCCTGTTCTGCTTTACGATCGTCAGTGGGAAGCGTTGTTGAGGAGCTGCAAAAGAACATTCCTGAACAGCTCTAAATCTTCGTTGGCATTAAGCGCAAACAGCGAGCTATAGTCGAGGTCAGGTAAATGTAGTCTTGTCCGATTAAACGTTAGAGGGTATCTGGCGACCTACCCAGCCAGTATATTAAAGTTTTTGTAGTTTCTGTGCCTCGTCATCTAAGTAGTCTGCAAACATGTGGAAACCACAATCAAGCTTATTATTTTGATAGTTTATATCGATGTGGAAGAGAAGCGGACCTAATATGGAGCCCAGTAGAATAAAGTTTTCTACTAGCATACATACAGATACTGCGGTGCCAACAATCACACTTTGCAGCCTGAATGACAAGGAAAATTAAATCGACTAAAACGTTGTCCTGGACTCCATACTGTAAAGCTTTTGAAGGAACTGACGACGAGGCACGCTATCAAACGCTTTTTTTGAAACCGAAGAAGAGGACATCGACTGGCCAATCCTGGCCTGTTGCTTTTGCTCATTCTTCCTGAAAGTAAAGACCACTCCTGAGGCATGGGTGACTGCGACTTCGCAGGCTTCAGTTGGAGTAAGTCCGCCCATATTGATGCAAGCGAGAATAGAAGACTATCTTCTTGTAAGCACGACACAGAATCGTGCCATTGTTCTGAACGGTGAGCGGTTGAAAACTACCATCAATAGTGAATGTCGATTGAAGAAAACCACGGAAAGTCGGTGCTTTCGTTTTGGTCGTCCATTCACACTTTTCCCGTTTTGGGGACCCAGTGCCGGAATCGCGTCCTAATTTATTCTGTTATTGGATATGTAGTAGCACAGGGTCTAAGGGTTTCCCTGCGTTTTCTGCAGCCTGCTTGGCTTGTAGTTCTTTAAGCCCTATTAATTTTGTATGCACAGACATCCCGTTCAGTTTTGTGACCTTGCAGGTGTCTGATGCTTCCGTTTAAATGAAAACGTTTTTACATTCTATCCATTCCTTTAATGGCGGCCTTGTGCTACTAATTCGTCCATATCGGATGGTTGTTTGTTTTTTCGTCCGAGTGGATAAGTGAGATCAATGCCTCTTTTGAACAACGAGCTGAACGTACTCCAGTATCTGCTGATTATTCCTCGCAATATGGCTGTCCATGAATTGATGAGACTTGTTTTTGTATGCTGGAGAAACGGCCCTTTCAGATGTCTGTTTCCCACGCTTTAGCTGATTTGAAGTGAACAACAAAGAATACTCGAAGGATAACAAAATATGATAATTAGAGCCCACTGGTGGGTACCCTTGGGGGCTCCACACAGTTCCCCCCTCCCGGGTGAACACAATATCTGTGTCGATATATTTTGAACGTTTTCCTCTACTGACACCCATCTAGAATGTCTCGCTCTGGCAGAGTAGCTCTTCCGCTGCCGTCTCAAGCTGGAAGATAACGATACATTGTGTGATGCTCAGCGTGGCCTTTTTCGAGAAAGCACTTGCTTTATGAGTGTCCTCTGACTGCACGACAAAAGAACAAAGGCCGCAGACAGGGGGATATCCGGTAGAGGCTACACAGTCGACTTTAGGAAGACCTTACTGGAACGGAAGCTGGCTTTGGAAATAAGAATTTGAAGCAGAAGTTTCAAATGGATCAATGGCTTTCCGTCCTTTCCAGTGCGCAGAGTTGTTGCCGATACCTCGATTTTGAAATGGATAAAGGCTAACGTTGGTGCTCGGACATGATTCGGACTGAGGTCCAACATTCTTCCCGATTTATTTAAATGACTGCAGCAGGTAGCTGGGTTGTGATACTGTTATGTTCATTGACGGTATAAGATATAGACGACGCAAAGTGTCTACAATTAACAATCGACAAGCGGAGAATTTGGACAAACAGATTGCTTTTAAAATTCGACAGGACGACGTGTTTAATGTTTCACTTAATGGATGGCCGAAAAGTCCATTGAAGATGCCAGGATCTTTTTGACGGGAGGACATTAAAAATGGGAAAACGTACGGTGATCTAGCTGTCCGGACGGCCGCCAGTTAGATGCTGACATGACACAATAAAGTTGTGGTCCAGCCGACAATTA
>CACRXP010000145.1:474404-495416 GCA_902702965.1 Spirometra erinaceieuropaei
AATTATGTCCTTCATTGCTATTTCAAATGAGTATATTTAAACAATCAGGTTATCGTGCGTGTTGAGCGAAAATACTCGAGTGTTGTAGGTCGTTATGTCAGCAAAGTACTTTTACGAATTAAAACGTTGCATTTGTGCTACTCCGGAATATAATTCTACCCCTAGGTCTAATTTTTAGGTTTAATTGGATATTGATAATGCTGGCTTGTTTGCGTCAGTTCGAAAAGACAAATCTCTGATACATAATTCCTTAGTAAGACAACATTGCTTAGCATTTTGATTTTTAAATTATGTTACGTTAGGTTGTGTTGCCAGTTCTTTCATACTTATAAGGAATCCCATCTGGGATGTGTCGAAATGTACGTATATGTACATTTCGTATATGTATACGTATACGTATACATTACACACTATATTGTTTACGCATTACTTGTGCGTTATATAGTATGTCTATATCATGTAGTGTGCATGCTAACTGCACTTCGAAATTCAATATGTATTACACGGTATCTGGTAATCTCTGAGGTCAGAGATAAAATGTAGGTGAGTATGAGTATTTTAGGCCTAAAATATGTCGTTTTGAAGGAGGCTCTAAAATTGGCCCTGAGGATGTACCTCCCGCTCTAACCAGTATAAGGGGGATGAAAAAAGCCCTGGTTGTGCAAAAGCGAAGGTGACCCCTAGTGGATGATTTGCCGCTAATGCGGACTTCATCAGCAAATTTCGATCACGACTACTTCTGATAGCAAAAAAGGCATTATTAGGGCGCTTTTGCACTGCCCGTGCATCTGCGTACTTATCGTTTTGTGCAAACGTATGCTAAAAAGCTGGAGAGAGAGAGCCGGATTTCGAATTCCTCCATTAACGAATTGCAAACGGAATGATTTCAAGTATTTGGTGCTGCTGTACAGTAATAAAACATTTTTGATGCAGTAATTACTCAAATAGTTATAAGTTGCGAAAATCCGTCGACATTACTGTCAGTACTTTTATTGTTTTTGAGTTTTCTTGCAGAGTTTTCATTTTTTTTCACTCCAAATTGATGAGGGTGTTTTCTGTAGGGACCTTCACGCCAATGATATATAGAAAAGAAATCCCACCTCTGGTTTGCCAGCGACAGCAAGAAGCACTAAACGCAACAATTTGCATTCTCCAGAGCTTCGGACCGACTGGCTTTCTCCTTCAGGAGGAGAATCAGATCCAAAAAGTTAAGGTCAGCTTGTTATCTTGTTTCCAGTACAGGGATCGAATTTTCAGGTCCTGATAGGTGCCCAGCATTCATGCAGTTGTAAAACATTTGCGAAAGATAAAGATCTCTGCAAACACATTTGTTGGGTACTCTTGCGGAAGTTTCGGATCGACAAATATGACCCTTGTAACACATTTCTCTTACAATAATTTGAAGCCTCTTGGCAGCTTGGTCTGAACGACATTGAAATTACCAACCTCCTGAAGAAGATTAACAACAAAGAGCCTGTGCAAAACGTAGAAGAGCCTTTGAATCCTGTTAGCGAGAGTAAGGAGATAGAAGTGCGTTCGACAAATCTCCTTCTTTACATTCCACTTTTGGCAGGGCTTAGCCCAAAGATCTATCTCTAGCGAGGATTTATGTCCTATATGTCAGGAAGAATTCCTTTCGGAAAGGCGGCCGCCTGTTACATTTTGTCGAATGGGTTGTGGAAACAACGTTCACATGAAGTGCATGAGGCTCTGGAAGGATCACCAAGCAAAGCAGACCAATAAAGGTATTCTTTTTTTAACAGGATTTCACAAGCACCTATACGAATAACAATGAAACGCGACTTCACAAACCTCCTTGTTCTTAGGAGCCAAAGCCGAATTGTTTCTTTGCAGCAGACCTTGACGCCTTTTCGATCTTTTGGTAAAAGGACCTCCGAGGTGTTTTGAAGCAGATTAACTCGTGCGCATGCAACTACGGTTATTGAAAATTAAGGATATAATGAAGTATTTTGACAGTGTCTACTGCACAACTGATTCTGGCGGACTGTGCGGAATCCCGCACACAATATCGTCATGTATAAAAACATGCTTAATATTACTACTATGACTATACCATGCGCCTTTGAAGAGCAGTCTTGATAAGAGTTCCTGTTAAGGCAATATTTGCTTTCATTTCTTCCTTGGATGTAAAGCGCATCTCATTATTCTATCAGTGTAGTAGATTTGCCAAAAAACAGTAGTTAATCTGGGCTCCTTAGCTTTCTTAGTGTTTTGTAAAATAATACCGATTTGAAAAAATTCTTATTGTCTGCCCAGCTTGTGACGGACCAGTGTCATTGCAAAAGACCACCAGTGACTTTCAAACATTCATTTGGCACAGACTAATGGAGGACTCCTGGGTATCGACAGTTTTATGCTCTTTGGGTCTTCAGTAAAACCGTTAAGGCTATTTAATAGGTTTTTCAGCAAAATGGAAAAAAAGATGTAACTTAAGATGAACTCAACTTCCACAGTCCGTCTTTTGCCTTAGGAACAGAAACTATCCTAGGTGTCCGCGAAACATTAGAGAACCTAGCATCTATAAAATGACATTGCTGCTATCGTGCAAGCTCTCTTACTTGTCTTATTTATTTATACGATAGATAAGTTATTTTATTGCATGTCCAGTCGCTCATTTTCATGTAAATAAGTTGGCAACTATTGAACAGAAGTTGACACGACATCATGTTTTTCAAACTCACTCCCCGTTAGTCATTCTAAAGCTCTTTATATATGTTAAGGACAAGATTGTAAACAGTTATTTGCCGAATCATAAGTGTTTTCTATTGAGCAAAGTGCTTTTTCCTCATAACGAAGAATATATGTACAGTTGTTTTGATTTTATCTTTCTTACTGCACATTCTTCCGCTACAGGAGATACGGTTTCCTGTCCCATGTGTCGGGGGGTGTTCGCCAACTCAGGTGATCTGATTCGGGAGTTTGCAGTAGAGAGGGAGAGACTGCCCAGACGGAGTCAAGCCGATTCCGTTTCCTTCAATTTTTCAGCCAGCATTTATCGTCAGTTTGTGCTCTCTACTCGTCACCCAGATGCTGTTTGTTGTCGGTGCGGAGCAACGCCTTTGTATGGACGAGTTTACAAAATCGATAATGGACAAAAATTTTACCAAGATGAACAACGGAGAGATTCCCCCGCAGCTTCTGAGGACCAAACAGTTTGTGAGAAGTGCTACAAGAAAGGAAGCGAAGACTACACGAAGGCCTTCTTATGGAGGGAGGTTAGTTACTATGATAATCGCTGGATTTAACTTTTCCATGTGGTCGATTTTGGAGGCGTACCAGTATCTGAGTTTACGCAAGCCGAAAAATTTCTCAGTATGAAGCAATCGGTGTGTGCAACATGGATAATTAAGTAGGCTGGGAATAAAGGGTTTTGAAAGCATTTGCTGCACGTGGGGCATACACAGTGACAGCCAATCAGCAGCTTGAAGGATATTCTTGTGTCAAGCGCAGATTGTGCAAAGTCACATGCGATTGAATATGTCACATATACCTTTACTCTGAAGGCTGACATTCACAGGTATTCTCCTTTGCGCAAATCGTGAGGAAACTCTTCTACAATCAACTGCGCTACGTTGAATTTTTCATTCCGACTGCTGCCATCTAGTTACTATTTTCTTCAGCAGATCTTTATAAGACAATCCTCAAAAGTCACGTGAGAGGAGAGCTCACCAAGCTCGCCCAATTGCATTGGTCGAATACAACCCTTTCATCTTCCTTCGGGGCTCCGATCAGGGACTTTCAATGTCGTTCGTGCAGCAGTGAGTAGTAAAAAGTCACCAGTCATCATAATTCTGCTAGTCAGTCCAGATTGGTTAACGCCACCTTCAGATATGTCTGGATATTTCCGACAGTATCAGACAAGACGTAAGTGCCTTACCCAACCAATAGAGTATCTCACTCAATCAAATGATCCCGATATGCTTCAGCACTTGACAGCGTTTCTAGCTATTCAAGACGTAAGCCGTCTAGCGACGTTGTTCGGTGATGTCTGTTTAGTTTTTAAAGGCGTAATATTATTGTCATTGCAAAGCCTGTGTGCTGGCGTAGAAGACGCGAGAACCAATTAAATTTCTTTCAAATTGCTGCGAAGTCGCAAACGAACAACTTTTTTTGCTAGTTTAAGCCGGTATTTTTAAAGTCAATGAATTGGCTTGCTTAATCTATGTCTTGGTGCAAAGAGGAGAAACAAAACTAAAACCGTCATTCCATACGCTCGAATATGCGCTTAGTTTTATGCTTTTTCCCGTAAAAATGTTTTTGAAATGTCAGTATTCTGCCTGAGCCCCACGGACTATTGTATTGTTTTTATTTGTCTAATGATTCTGGTCCTTGGCCGGCAATCTACCTCATACCTTTCAGTTGCTATTTATGTATGAATACATTCGAATGTCTACCCATCCTAATGGACTTTTACTTAGACGGTGCTTCAAGTGACAATCACATTAACTTCGATCTGACACACTTTAGGAACCGACGGGCAGATGGCGCAAAGTTCCTCAAAATCTCGGTCACCTTGCAGGCTTTCGGATTCACACAGTCGATTTTTCAGACGAAGAGACTACGCAGCAGAGGCGAGACCCAATTTTCACTTATATGCATAATTTTCGACGTTTTCCTCCCTTAAGCAGGCCAGTAATATGTCCGTTTTTGGTCCTTCATGTAGGTCAAACGATGCTTGGGCCACTACACGACCACTGTCGCTTGGTGAGCTCTCTCGCATCTCCCATTGGGCAATTCGGGTTCCAAAGGTGAGTATTTGTCGAAAGAACGGGGCCATTTCTGCACTCCCCCATCGAATACTGGGCTTGCTGACACCGGGACGGCAATGCAGGATCTGTCTCATGCACTTTCAACTTGGCGATGAAGTGCGTCGGCTATCCGGCTGTGGTCACATCTTCCACTCTACTTGCGTCGACCCCTGGTTGCTGCACGCGTAAGTCCCTAAGATCTTTTTCCCGACCGGTACTCCTAACAAGCGGCCGCATCTGAAAAGCAACACCCATGAACGCATTAATACCGGTGGGAAAACAGTTTTTACTAGCAGGGTAGGCTTTGCGCATAGTAAGCGCGTCCAGTCCATGGCGTATAGAAACTATTTGCAGGCCACGAAATGCACAGCTTCTTTAAACGTGGAGACTTCGGGCAAGGTTTCATTTCATAGAGGTGCAATTGGGTATATTAAAGGTCGGCTAAGGACATTTTGTCGAACTAGAGGTCTATGGAGTGCATTTTATCCTACAAAGAAGAGATCTGGTTTATCGCCTACCAGAAGGCAACGATCGCCATGATAATATATATATGATGCGGTCAAGAAGTCTGCAGGATGATTAAATTTTGATCGCCCGCATTAAGTACCTGCACAGAGCCAAGTTTAGCCGAAAGTCTTGGAATCCTTGCGCTTTCTCGTTTACGCCTTTTTCGTTATAATTGGTGGCAAGTCTGTTTTGCGGTTTGTGACCGTGAGCAATTTCTTCCATTTGGGTTCGCTGCGGGGGATGAGCATCCGATTGGCCCGATCAATCCAGCCCTGAACCACGTCGCCAAGGCTGCAAACAACCGGTAGGAAATCTACCTCCCTCTCTACCAGATTCAGCCGCTTCAAGATATGAGCGATGTGAATTGGGGGATAGGCTTAGATAAGCTTGATGAGTACCTCGATACAAAGGTTGAAGAGTAGGACCTCAATTTACTCACTCAGGAAGACGTCCTCCATGACGATAGCACGCTGTTTGCGCAGCATTTTCTTAAATAAATTGATGTCGTTCTCCTGGTAGGCAGTGACCAAACTTGTTACAGCCATGGCTTGGGAATCACCCTTGTACGGCTTGGTCTCCTGGAAGTCAAAAGGAGTGACGTTAGACTATAGTAGCATACTGGGCGGACGAGGTATTTGAGGCTCGAGGAAGATTTTGCACAACTTCGTGTTTGTCTTGAACCACAGGCTTTCATTACTTGCCTCCAGCAGAGCATTCAAAGGTGGTGGTGGTGGTGGTGGTGGTGGTGGGGTAAAAGTTCTGCAGAAGATTCACCTGCCTCAGGGTGGAGACGTCTTCCAGGGTAGAGCTAACGGTCTTTTCGGAACAGTTTCGAGTTACTGCCGATATGATGAACGTGCATCTGACAGCAAAATAAATACAACAGTTTGCAATACCGCATGATTGCAGTTTGAAAGAGATTGTACTCGACAGGCGACGCTCGTTCATCGCTGTGCGCGAACTTCTTGCTCGCAATCCCTTATATAAAAACACTTTCAGGGAAGACGACGAGAATTCTAAAACCGCTTAGAATTGGCGCGGTCCATAAGTTGGACTCGGCGATCCGACAGCGGATAATCGGTCCTAAAGACTTATTGTTAGTGAGTAGACAGTCAGCAATAATTTACAGCATCCTGACGTAATGGGCAGAAAATTGCATAAACACTACCTCTCAATCAACCGCAAGGGTATCGGGCTTATGACCATACAAGGCGGCAGAAGCAAAATTCTGATGAGTCAGTGATAAGATGATCAGACTGCCCCCGTAAGTTTAGTCCTATCAGTCTAACTTGCATCGCGTGTAAAATGATGAAGTGCATTACCAAGAGACATTTGACGGAATGCTTGGAAAACAACATGACTTTTGACCAAGAGGTTCTTGCCACACGAGTATTCTATACTCGAAATAGAAATGGACAGGGACCACAGATAAGGGTTAGCCAGTAGATGCCATATTTTTGACTTCAGGAACGCCTTTGATAGCGTCCCACACAGGCTTCTTTTACAGCAGATTTTGGATGCAGGAATCCGAAGAGAAATGTTTACATGGGTCAGGAGTTTCCTGTCTTCCAGTGTTCAGGGAGTCGGTGTTGGTAACTCTACCTGGGAAATGGCAACAGTGGAAAGTGCACTAGCGAAATGGATTGCGAGAGTCTCATGTTGGCGGATGCCAAAAAAATATGGAGTAAAGTCAAATGCCCTAATGATGCAAAGAAACTCTGACCGAACATCGAAAAACTGGATGTTTGATCGAAAAGGTGGATTTTAACGTTTAACATGTCCAATTGCGTGATCTTGCACTCAAGCGCCGGTCGAAATGTCCCTCTCAAACATCGCTACTATATTAGCGAAACGGTAGTAGAAACCGTAACAAGACAGAGATCTGGGTGTATAGACGACCACAAATCTATCGCCATCAGAACGCTGTAGAAAGATGGTCCAGAAGGCAACTTCTACTTTACACTGGATCAGACGTGCATTCAAATATTTCCTCCCGAACTCTTCGGAAGACTTTTCGGCGCCTTTGTAAGACCCCACCTGGAATATGGAGTACCCGCAGCTTCACCCTGGATAAGGAAGGATATTGACTTACTCAAGCAGGTGCAACGCAAAACAACGCAGGCGGTCGATGGCCTAAAAAATTTTTCGTATCAGGAGAGGTTGAATGTGCTTGGCCTATTTGCTCTATTTTGTAGGCAACTAAACTGCAGTCTATTCTAGACATTCCAGATTGTCCGAGGCCATGGTTGCTCACTGAGACCGGATGACATTTTGGATTTAGGCTGTACAAACCAGTTACGCGGTCATCCCTACAAAATCAAGTGTGAACGCACGCGGTTAGACTGTACGAAGCCTTAATTTAGTCAGCGGGTTGACCGACCATGGAGCTGGCTACCAAGTGAGAGGATGGCGGCCGACAAAATTCGCATATTTGAAAGAAACTTGCTCGTGTAATTTTCGACAAAAAGGCTTCCGTGATGAGTCGCAGGGAATAGAAGCGACTCAACATTACTATTGTTGTATCGTGAACCGACCACATTTGAAATGTCTGCAAGTTTACTTTGAGTGTGAGTGTGCGAAATCATTGTATATAAACAGGGTCATCAAGGGCTCTGCCTGTAATCCTTCAAAAACATGTATGAATGCATATAAACAACTGTAAGCTGCACCTGCATTCTGCCTACCAAACGCTATGCGTAGGGTTCGAATCAGTTCGGGCAGACCCAACGGCTGACGCATGCGGAGAAGAGGCAAGGTTAAAATCGGAGTTCGAGTGTCTAACATGGAACAGGGCAACGGTATGGAGGAGGACCCCACTTCACTGTCGGTAGACCGTGGATCGTGTCATACGGGATTGGTGCTAAGGAGAGTTTTTACAGGTGTGCCAGCACACTAGACAGTAAGCTGACAAAATGCAGAAAACACAGAAATCGCTGGAATTTCTCCCGAAAGACTCATCGATGAGTGTGTTAATTAAAAATGAACAAAATGTAAATTTCAAAAATAAAGGAGTTTGAGTGACGACTTGAAGTCGTGAGAAGTGATTGTTATTGGCAGTGTAATGTCTGCAAAAGCTTTCAAATGGATGCCAAAATAAAAGCCCCCATGACGTGATCCACAGTCTGCCGTCCGTTAAATGGGGGCGCCTCTCCATACCGTTGCCTGGGAGAGTTTCGCCAACGTACTCATGAGGTCGAAAGCAATTCGTCAAGGCAGTCACTATGGGTCAGCCCACCCGATGGCGTGAGGGGCTGCTTCTGGTCGTCCGCTTCCTTGGCTGTGAGCTTTTCGTCCATAATGATGATTGAATGACGACAATACCGTCCGATTCTGATGAGACAGTGTTACTCACTAATGCGGATAATACCACCGGCTCAGTTGTGCATAAAACTCGCCCGTCGCTAATAAATGTAACATGTTTAGCCTATTTCGTCATAAGCTAATTGGACAGGTTTGTTTCTTAACAGCGAAATATCCAAATTCTGCTTCCGTCCTTGATCCTGCACCTTTTATTGATTATATCCGTCCACACACAGCATCCGATGTACTGTACTTCTTTTTATTCGTCTTCTTCTGCTTCTTCCTCTTCTTCTTCTTCTTCTTCTTCTTCTTCTTCTTCCTTCTCTTCCTCTTCTTCTTCTTCTTCTTCTTCTTCTTCGAGCCCATGAGCATTGAAAATAATTTACTGGATAAGGCATTTGAAAAAGACTTCCTTAATATGAAATTATTTGCCCAGTATTATTTACCAGCGTCATAGTACGCGTCAGCTCAGAGGTTAACACTGGACTTTGTCCATAGCTCTGCCAACAAGGATAGGCTTGTTTGCTTCTCAACCATCCATCGATCCCCCGATAGCGGCAACCTTTTGTACAGCCGCAGAGAAATGTTCCGTAGTAAGTAAACAAAATCAGCTAACTGAGCTCCACTTCGGTAGATTTTCCGAGCTTTCAGCCTCGTATTGCACTCATCTTCGGAAATGAGAAGGTGAAATAAGGCGTCCCACCCTCTTTTTCCACTGCTGTCAGGTAACAACGATTGTCGAAGATTTATAGCCGGCTGCGCAGGGTAGTGTACGTGAGCGAGTAATGGATATGCTGGCCTCTAAAAGTTATTCTCAGACATTCGCAATTCGATAAAATCGCAGCATGTTTTGTTTTTCAGCCGGACGATTTCTTTTTTCTGCGGTGAAACCAAAGAAGAGGCTCGTCTTGGATACTTGTGCAAATTTATAACAACTGGTTGCTGTGTCGTATGCGATTTAGTTTTCACATATATGTGATATGAAATCTCGTCCGGTTCAACTGATACAGTAACAAGAATATTTCACAAATTGGGTACGACAGCTGTCATTTCATTACTCATCAAGGTTTAGCCGGTACTTTATTTTCGTGACTCGCGTACGCGTAGTGATTCTGGGCACGTGCAAAATCTGGACCCCTGCTTCGATACAATGCGACCAGCCACTTCTGATACCCAGGGGTTCATTGCATGTCTTTGAGCCCCTTTTGCAACTTTGTTTTCTGGGCAGTCAGCACCAGGGTAGCGGGTAAGTGGGATTTTGGGTAGCCATTCTGCGTTATTTATTCAAAAGCATGAAGAGCCTAACATGTTTTATCTTCGGAGGTGCTGCAGAAGGCATGGATGCATTAAAATGGCTCCTTAAAAGAGGACAGTTTGCGTTCTAGAAATTGTTACCATGAAAGTTAGGGAGTTGGTAAATGTTTGCTGCTTTCCTGTTTACCGTCGTTTCGAGTTAGTCCATAGGAGAAATATTAGAAAGGAGGTTGGTAGCAGTTGGCAGTGGGGCGAGAGCACGTCCGATGCCGCGAGTGCTGCGTTCGCAAGTGTGGGGCAGTGGTGTAGCGACCGAGGACGTCAAGGATAGCACATACCGAGGTGGCGCAGCTCCAGAAATAGATTCTGACTAAGGTCCACCTGCGTAGAGTCGGTAACACATAACAATACTCATCCACACGAAGGTAGAGGAGAAACTTTAGGTGGGCATAAAGGTATAATACGAAGAGGGGGAAACTGGCGGCACATATAATAGTGTTTAACTGTACGGACGGGATGCGTTACAGCAAGAAAGTGACCTGTTTGGATGTCGAGGCAACACCGACCTGCCTGAGAAACACCCGGTGGGGAGTGTAGCGCTGTGGGCAACTGCAGGGGTGGGCCGAAGCGGCTGCCGATGTAGATAGAGAGAGAGAAGCGAACGTTACGGTGACTTGCGGAGAGGGGGGTCGGCGGTACGGGGAAGGCAGGGCGCCGGCTATTGTCACTGACGTGCAGTTACATCATCACCATCCTAGGTCTGCGCGGGAAGTATCACCTCACTCAAACAACTCTATACAGTTCGTGGGTCGTTACGGTGGGGGTAATCGTCCAGCGATTTCAGAGAGGTCATGTCAGAGTCCTCCTCGAAGATGATTGGCCAGTTTGGACAGCCAGATTGGCCGAGGAAGAGACAGCAATTGGTGCGCGCGTAAAATTAATCGCAAGAGGCTCAGCGTTGCAACATGCGCCCCGATATGGGCCACTGCATGTTTACCTTGCCGATTCAGGATTTCTCCCGCTTAGAGGTGAGTAGGTGTTCGTGGTATAGACAAAAAGGGTTCACAACACCAGCGCACCACCACCCCTTCCTTTACGGATTACCTTTAACTCGTGCATTCACTTCCGTGCGTAGGCGGATCTTAAAAAAACTAACCTCCCCGTTCATTTCCCACTCCTTCGCCGTTTGAGGTTCATTTGTAGCTCGATAGCAGCAGAAAAGTGGCCAAAGTATTGCTTTTTGAATTTTCCTCCCCTCGATTATTCCCCCAGTCTCTGCCCACCAGTCGCTATGTGGCCGTCTGAGAGAGTATCCTAACTTACAGTGTCCGGGCCACGTACCACACTAAAAGTAGGTCAGGTCGATGCAAGCCAATTCCATGTGACCAACGGGAAACACGTCTGTTTCCGTCCGCCACTTCAGCTTGCGCACTGAGTCCGTGAGGACAGTAGCCCGGCGACCTGGTCATCACAATGAAGTGTTAACGTATTGCCGACCCAATTCTCCTGCGGCCCGCTTTCAAACAAACGACGGGACCTATTTTGTCTCTTCTCCATGGGAAAATCGAGAGATAACAGGGAGGACTCAGATGGAGAATTTTATTCTGTCTCCTTTTCGTTGTGTGACCTGAACTCACCTGCAGGTGTCTTCTGTTGGGCAGGATCTTATTTCGTAGCCATACCTGTTAGGCGTAAGGGTTAGGTGTGAGGCTGGAGCTTACCTACTGCAGGTACGGCTACAAAATAGGATCCGACCCGCTGTTGTGTCCTCTGGCCACAAACCAGTTTTTATTTAGTAGTCCTTATCCAATTGTCCGCACTCACGCGATCTCTTGTCATATGTTCAAATGTGAACCGGAGGTTTTCGGGATCAGACCATTCTCGTTCTTATATTTATACCAGGTCACCCTGCTGTCCCCTGGACAAAATATTTGCTGCTCCTCCGGCCCCCAGTTTGCAAGAGAAAGAATTGAAATTGCATGCACGCCATTCTCAATTAAGACAGAACATGGGTCTTGAGCCCTCACTTGAGGTATATATTCCTTGAAGAGCGCAGTTTGCTTTCCATCCATTTTCCATTTTTAGTTACGTTCCACGGGTAGCTTCCCTCATGAAATGCAACCTAATCGGAAGAGTCCGACAGACAAACAAAACCCTTCGAAAAAGCAGTTTGCGATCTTTCGGAGAGTAAAAGTTCCAGTAAAACTAGATCGCTGACCGATGCATGCTGGATAGTCTGGAAAACTTACATGATAAGACTGGAATGATCTATGTATTATTATTATTATTATTTCAGTTCTGCTGATGCACAGTGTCATACTATGTTCAGTTCATGACAAGTAGTCTTTACATGTCGACCATACCGTTTCAAGGCAGATTATGGGATACAAGGAACTCACAAAAGCGGGAAACACTCAAGCGCTCTGGGAGCCGAATTCGGGCCCCTGAACTCGCATCGCGTCCTCTGCATTCACACTATTGCAGTGACGCTCATTCCAAGTGGTGACGGTGTGGTGAAGGTGTATCTGTCAAATTTCGCTATTTAATATCTAAACGAACTGCACGTAAGAGGTTTGTTTTGAAAACTCGGTAAAATAATCTTTCAGACTAAGACAGAGACTCGCCTAGCATGTGTCGAAGAGAAATTCAAAAACGCACGATATCCAATGCTTTAAATTAAGTGTGTTATATTTTCATGTTTCCCCCCAAAATGGATTAAGATGCTTACATACGCAGTGAAATCATCCGAAGGGTTTATTCTGAAAATACGAAATGTTAGAGAAATGACCTGGCATTTTTCAAGTGTGGCACGTGAATTATTGAGAGAGGCATGTATGTTGTGCAGTGCTATTCTTTTATTCGCAAATGCGAAAAATGCTTCATCTTACTTACTGAATCGTTGGTCGATCATTCGTTTCTAAATAAACTAAAGAGGAATCAAGGGAACGGCTGTCAGAAAAAAAGTAGATCATTCAGTAGTTAATACTGCTAGCAAATTGAGTTCTGATCTTCCTAAGCCCCAATTATGCTATGATAGTACCCTTAGGGGTGCTAAATAAGACAGTTTATTTGTTCATTTATTTATTTTGCGTAGTATTAGATTAACATTTCAAAATGGCGCTGTTGCATTGTCTTTATGATCTGATTTACTTCCGGCCATATTATTCTAGTGGACGCATGAAGCAGCCTGTGTGCTCTAAGATAAAATGACGCCACACAATAATACTTTGTCCTCTAACTAAACATCACGTGTTTTGGTAAATGGTTTTTTGAAGCCTACTTAAAACGCCTAATTCTTTGTTCTTTGTCGCCTCAAAACCTAGCACAACGTATGATATTTCAAATATCTGGAATGCCTTTTTGGTATAGCAGACCATAGGGACTGGGTCGGACACTCAACCACCAAAAGGCGCAATATAATATTTATTGATTTAATCCCGTCTTCACGCTGAACTTTTTGCATTTATCCACGTCTGTGATAGGTAGAGCATGGATCTTTCAAAAAGAACGTGGATTTACACGTCTTTTCTATTAGCAGTAATAACATCACTAACAAGGTGCCTTTTTCCCGCTCAAATGAGATCCATGTCGTCCCTTTGTTTCTGTGAAAACCTGGTCCAGCGTGCGCGCGTGGACCGAGCGTGTGTGGTACGCGCAGATGCACTGCTTAGCTTTGTCAGCCGCTGCGTCCAACTCCGCCACCCGTCTTCTTGACTTCTTCATGACACCAAGCTCAGATAGGTGCGGCGGATACAACGCATGTCCACTATCATTAACAGTCCGATCGTAGTTGCCGTGATGTCTACCATGTGAGAACAGTGACGGCGACTTGCACTGCATCTACCACACTCTTTCCTCTCCCACTTGAGTCCCGTGTCATGATAGAGTCAAGAAGACCGGAGGCGGAAGAGGGCGCAGGTGGCTGGCGCGGCCGGAGCTGCGGTGATTTACCGCTGGTCTTCATGAATGCGCGTATGAACGAAAAGGTTTATGTGATGACTGGATGTGCATAGGGTAATGCGGACAATGGAGGCGATGGCGTCTGATGTACGTTGGGACACCAGGAACTGATTCGCCAGTCTTCGTACGATGGCTTTGCACGCGGCCGATCAGGCCGATGTGTGACGTGAACGTACGGTGACAGTGTTGGCAGGATATTTTGGGGGATGGTGAGTCGGTTGTCGTTGTGATGCTGCTAGGGGGGATTAAAATCCACCGGCCCTGCCATCTACTATTACCGTGTACTAATTCTAGCGCATGTCACAGCCCCTGCGCCCATATGCTGTGGTACACACGATGGTCATTGTCGGAATTGACGATAGAACTGTCGATATTCGCTACCTCAAACAGGGTTACTCTGCGACCGAACACAGTGCCGAGGATCTCAACAACTGTTAGATGAGCAAACTAGGACAAGACAAGAAATTAATAATTAAACATTTTTAAATCAACAACCAGCCGAACATAAGTAGGCATCCACTAGGCGAGTCTATATCGAGCTCAGTTTAGACACCTTTTGCGATCTGATTTCATCCAGTTCTTAATAGTTCAGTAATATGACATTCTTATGTCTATTTTCGGATACTTTACAATTGTATGCGCATTGACTTCGCAGTCAGCCGACCATGCGCTGCAGGTGAGCGGACTTCATATGAACTTCGGGTGTCCCACCCCTGAGACCAAGAAAAACGGTCGGACAAGGGAGGAGCCCTTGACCGAGGGCAAAATAAGCACCATGCGAACTAACTCGGCGCACGCTCTTTCAAGGACGAATAACAAAGCTATGGCCACAGAGCATCAGCCACTGAAAAAGGTACCGAGGTAGAGGGATGTGAACGTAGTTATTTTGGCAGAATTGTTCATTTCCCTTCCTTCCTTCTATGACTACTCGATGTATGGATGAAGTTTTTTTGTTAAACCTTACCAAAGTCCAACGTAATGTTTGATTTAGTAAAACCCCTCCACGGCAAATTTTAAGTAAGCTGAGGAAGTAACTGTCAGGATTTTGCGAGTCAGGCATGGGAATAAGGATCCCTATAACACAGGCGGCCTTGTGCCAAATTCTAGGGCGTACCTGGCTCTAACATAAGTTGTCAATAGAAGCGAAGAGACTAGTCCAAGGACGTGGTCTTGAAGAAGGAGACACAATCGCTGTGGCAAGAGCTTTATTGGCCTGACGTTTCAGATTCCTGCTCAAATCCATCACCAGAGACAGCAGCAGATACGGGTGATTCACGCACAAGAGACTGCAGTATTTATAGGATGCAGTCGCCATGCTACCGCATACCTATGAACATTCACGGCTCCCCCCTTCATCCGGGATCGATGCCCTTGGTGTGCTAATTGTTTGATGGCCGACATTTGCGTCGTTAATTGCTGCTGCACGTGATGAAATTGCAGCAATTATATCCATACCCATAAGACTAATTATAAGCCCAAACACCCAGTTATCTAGATTAAGGCCACCAGTAATACGGGCTGTCCATGTAACGGGTTTGTGATTAGAACCATGCAAATCAAGCAGCAGAATCCTTAAATTCCTTTGACTGCACAACACGTTGACGGACATTCCAAGTTTACCAATTCTTCAGTCGATTCTAAGAGTTATGCTGCAGATCTAACTGTTGATGGGAAAGGCGCATTTCAAGTGTAAATCACTTTCCAACTTTTATATATCAGCCTGTATATGTTAGTCTTTATTCAACCATAGACCGCTGGTCCCACTGATTCAAATCCTCCGCCGATGGAAATCGGTGGAAGCAGACTCCACATAGGACGCCTCCCCTCCTCGGTAAGTCGGCCGATGTTTAAGTTTTCCTAGTGGAATGGATTTCGAGAAGTTGACGTGAGATCGAAAGATGTGTTAGTGCTGTGAATTTTGAAGGTTTTTTTCAAAAAAACACACCGTCAAAGCAAATGACCGTGATAACTATAAATTAAGTGCGAGGAGCGTAAACTTCGTTTGAGGGAAGGGTGGAAAGAAGACCGCTTTGTACATGGACGTGCAGCGCATAGGAGCACACTGTCCCTTAGTACAACTTCTCACTTGATGCAGACCGCCGCTTTGAAAACCCTTATCAAGTCCGCGCCAGTGTGTCTCGAGGACAGAAGCCTAGATTCCACCACCGTTAGTCGCCCTGCTTACCCACGCATCTCGCTGACTGCGTCACAATCTGTTTACATCTTCCGTTCTGCAATACCGAGGTGGGTTTCAAGCATATATCTTTGTCTTGAGAACGGTTTTGAATGTTCACATTTTATATGCAAAAAGAGAACTGAGAGCCGTAGACGCACCCACTTGGATTGAGCTGTGCGGCGGTATATATGGCGTTGGTCTCGCTGGAGCACTGACTTACGGTTTCGACTGAGAAAAACTGATGGGCTTGTCAGGATCTGGAGGTCGAAGGGTCACCTATTGTTTCACGAAATAAGTACATCAACCGTGCCGTCTGGTATAAATTTAACGCATTTTGTGCAATAGTTTGGCAATCAGGAAAGAACAATTTGCTTTTATTTAGCGAAAGCACTAACCGTTTTTGCTATATAAAGGTGCAGGGATTGTGGTTGTGCACGGTATCCTTCCTATTACAGATGGCTTTACGCTAAATTCCAGGGAGGGGTTAGAGTTGGGTACGGGATCAATGTTGGAGCGCGATCTTTGGTCAGAATTGTTGATGATAGGGTTGTGTTCAGGATTAGGATGGCTACGGTTGGGGCTACAGTTAGGAAAGGGGAATAGGCACTCCTAGGATTTTGGCTCAAGGCGATGTTAATACATGGGAGCACGTATTCCCCTGTTCAACCTTGATTGCATCGACCCCCAGTGTTGGCGTGCTGCCATTCGCAGATGCCGCGAGGCCAAAGTCTCCAAGGAACTTTGTCAACTCAAATGCTTTCCATGGCCGACCAGATTTCCTGGGCCGAAGCAATGCAACGTTTTTGGAAGGAAAGTCAACGGACGATCGCCGTAGCCACATACGCCTTTCCACCTTAAGTTCTCTCTTGTAATGACTAGAATACGATAGGACAAAATAAAATTTTGTATGACAATAACCATATGCGGAGACGGGTTGGAGCCATACTCCTGCATAATACTGAGTCTACTGGACGTTAGTAGAAGGGTTGATTCCAAGTCTTTCTTTCTGTTTGACTTACTGTCAAATGAGATCATCAAAACTGCGACGAAGAAATGCGATTTGGCCTTTATTTGTACTGATTTATGACAGTTTAGGAGGTGGACACACTTCTCGGACAGAGATGTATTTATTGGACACTTTTCCACGTAGGTTTTTGCTTCCTGTAAGACAAATGACCAGACGTCGAAATATTTTTTCAGAAAATATCTTCTTTTAATAGGCATTTCGGCCGGCATTTCACCGTGAAACAGGTTTGTTAGCTACAACGGTCTCCTAAACTCTTTTAAAGGGTTTGGCCCTAAAAACCAGTCTTGGTGACGTTTTTTGGAAATTGCCTTTCTTCTTCGGGGATTTTAAAGAATTCCATTTTATTCACACTTCACAACTTCATTCGCGGAAAAAATGGTCCTTACCACCAGTTTTACCATAAAATCGTGCCTACTTTGTTTTCGCTAGTAACAGACAGAGCAACAATATCGGGACCGAATTTATAACCAATGCTTATTTCCGTTCCATTTCAGACTGCCCCGGATCTTCGAATGTAAATTGTGCTTTCCAAAAATAAAAAAATATAAACAGTCCTTCAGATTGTCCGACGAAACCGGTGGACTCGTGTTTTATTCTGTTACGAATAAACATAAGGTGTCTAAATAGGTCAGAGCATAGTGCGAATGCTAGGCCTTTGTCATCTGAGGAAATAGGGATAATGGTGTGTGTATTTGGAAAATTTCTGACTGCGCTGGTTTCTGTCTCGGTGAGCTTAATAGTATATGGCTTTAATGAGTTCAGTGCACGAACAGCACTGGCAGTTAAAGTAGCGTTCACAGCAGGAAAAGTGTAGACTGGTTTATTAGCGACAGTACTGCACCCGGTCACCCATTGTTCCTGTAAAGGATCAGGTGGTGGGGGTATATTGAATGTCACAATAGCCAGATTATGACCCGATTTATAAGATAAGTCGAGAGTAGTAAGAATTAGCACTTTGTCCTGTACAGAGTGGTTTATTGTGTACAAGAAGCAGGGTTGCCACCTTAGGCAACAAGGGCCGTTGACGAGGCCAGGACACGTAATGGTGGTGTTAACTAGTGCTCGAGTGACTGTGAGGTTGACGGCTTCGACATTTGCGTCAAGTCTAGGTCGGGACTATTCTAAAGCGGTGTACCCTTCACTGAGTGAGCCTTCGACGGCTGTGGCTGTCTGGACGAACGTGGTGCGTGACGTGAGGTCAGCCGAGTTGTCACGGGTCAACGCGTATGATGCAGGGTAGGGCGGCTTTGCGTGGAATGTTCGAGATGAAGGTGAGTGATTTCGAACCTGCTGAGCCTCGAAGCAAAGACGTTTGGTACAATGATGACGGCCGGTCCTATTCCCATAGAATTTTTTAAAAGTTACTATTTGGTTCAGCCCAGTACGCCAAACGTCCGGAGTAATTTAAGCTTGTTATTAGACGAACCATATCTGACGACGGCAGTGTAGTTCTTCGGGATCACCTGTGAATATGCCTGTTTGCGATAAACTGTTGTGTGAAGTGATCCATCGGTTTTTCGACTCACATGGACATTCAGGAATGGGAGTTGTCCATTAACTTCTGTGTCGAAAGTAAACCTTTTTCTAGAAATATAATGCTGACATTAGGATGGAGCAGATTTAGCTACTTTGTCTTGACGATGCCAAGTGTCATCACCATACGACCGCCAGATTTTTGGGTTGACTGTGGGAAGAGCTAGTGTTTCAAATTTCTTCAGTACAGCCACTACCAGAAAACCGGATATGGGTGAAACCATGCGAGCGCCTTTTATTTGTCGATAGTATTGTTTGGAGATTGAAAAATTTGTTTCAGACAGAAATATAGGAGTGGGAATAAAGCCCTCGAAGGCACCTCAGAAGTGTAGGTTTGAAGGAGTTCTTCGGATGCAGGTTCCCGCTAAATCTAGTGGAATCGAGGTAAAGAGCGAGACCACAGTGAATAATTCCAATACCTCGTCACATGTAACACTGACTCCTTTTAATTAGTATAGGAAGTCCTTTGAATCCTGAATGGAGTTCTCAGAGTTCTTCGTGAGTGGATGTAGTTGGCCAAGTGGCAACTTCGAAGTCTTATATATGGGTGCACCGACTAGGGAGACTATCGATAACAGCAGATTATCAGTTTTATGGATTTTGGGAAGGCCAAATATCCCGACAGTTGTTGGTTCATCCTGTTTTGAAGACTTGGCAAGAACCAGCGAGATTTATTTCCTTTCTGTAAGGCGTTTCAGTGTTTTCTCAATACATGAGTTTTGTGATTTTGCGGGCTTGGCAGTTAGAGGTTCGTATGTTAAATCATCTCTTAAGAGTGGCATCATTTTCTCTCTGTAGTCCGTTTTGTTCAAAACGGTTGCATTTAAAAAAGCTACGACCGTCCGAGCACCAAAAGTAACCACGCGGCAAATTATACCATACGTGAAAAATGTATCTGAACTAGTAGAAATACAAGTAAAAACACCATACACACGAAGTGCACCAGCCTGCAACTACCTTACGCATACAGCTTGTAATACCTAAGGACAGGGTTGACTATCTCGAAAGAAAAAATGTTGACTATTAAATCGCATGTCCCAGTTGAAATGCCATCTATTATAGCCAAACTGGGAAATCTGTCTCAATCCTTATAAATGAATATCAGTTAGCGGTGAGGAGGCGCGACCCTCTAAGGTGACCATGTACATACTGGGCACAAATTTGCATGGATGAGCACTCGCATTAATGGCGCCTGCCCAATAAGGAAAGACCGCGAATTCCTGGAGGCAATGCACTCAGATGAGGCATGCATCAACCGGCATATCGATCTAGCTGCCACATACAAAATCGTTAAGAACAGATACAAACTGACTCAAACAATCCCGAGAAGATGACCTTAACCAATAATAGAATCCTTTAGTCACACTCGGTCTAGACGTTAATTATTTATGCAAGCCCGTTGTATAAAGACGGGCTGGGGAAACGGTCACGAAAATTTACCCAAAAGTTTACTATATCCCAAAAAAATTCATCTCCCTATATATATCTCTTTAAATGCACGTTTTACAATTCATATATATTTAAAAATGCCTTGTTAAATTTTCGAGGAAACTAATGAGTGAACTTAGAGAAATCTTACGAAACCGACATTTTCAGGCACGGTCCAAAGTTTAATATCAATATTTGAGCTGAAATCCATCGGCCACTGCGAAATAACCCCTTAATATTCACAAACCGACAAAAAGCAGCCAGCCGCATAGAACTGTGTAATGATTCACCGTACTACTGGCCTTCCTACGGCCAGTTCGTGTTCGCGTAGAGGCCGATTTCCCAGTTTGACCACAGTAAACCGCATCGAAGCTGTTGCATGGTATCTTATAGAAGACTTCCTTCTTATCTACGAAGTGTAGTCGTCAGCCTGTGCGCCACATGTATTTGGTGCTTCCTAAAGTGTCTTTCAACTAGTTCGGACACGTTCCTAATGCACTGAAGTGTTCGCCAGTTTTTCGGTTTGGGCGCCTGATCGGAACAATCTAATTCCTTGTCTTTTCTTAACTCCTGTCGTCTCATGCATCGGTATACAAAATATCTATGATACACATTCTGGGAAAACAGTTTGAACAAATAGTTCAGTTCTGTTTGATAGGTTTCGTTGTCAGAGCAGTGAGTTCTTGTTCGGTTAAGGAGGATGTTCATGGCACTCCGTTCGTGAGAGATCGGGTGGTTGCTCTCGTAATGTAAAAGAATTTCTGCGTAGGTTTCCTTGCGGTAAACCGAAATGTGAAATGTCCCGTCAGGCTTTCTCTGTACGAAGACATCATGAAACGGGAGCTTGTTTGCTTCGTGAAGCCAATAGATAGGTGTGTGCCCATTCCTGATTGAATAAATACCCGATCTGCAGCGACAGAGAATGACAGGTGGCGAGACACTGATGAACTTCGGTTCGATGAAGTGTTTATGATCCATCTGGTAGGCCCCAGTGGTGGACCAACTGCGTCAGGTGCGTCTGTGCGCATGTTTATGTTTCTGGTTCCAGCAGCTGGTCA
>CACRXP010000145.1:496318-605406 GCA_902702965.1 Spirometra erinaceieuropaei
TTAGGAAGCACCAAATACATGTGGCGCACAGGCTGACGACTACACTTCGTAGATAAGAAGGAAGTCTTCTATAAGATACCATGCAACAGCTTCGATGCGGTTTACTGTGGTCAAACTGGGAAATCGGCCTCTACGCGAACACCGACTGGCCGTGAGAAGGCGAGAACGCTTGTTTCAATTTGCATGCATGCGTTGGAAACCGGAAACATATTCGCCTGGGACACGGTATCATTGTAGGTGACTGGTCATCTGAGGAGGACCGGAGATTTTTAGAGGTCACCTATTCTGATAACTCATGCATTAAATGACACGTAGAATTGGATGCTGTCTACAACAACCTCAGTGAAATATGGAGAAGGCATTGGACATTCAGAACATTAGGCCAGCTTTATTGACATGGCATAATCGATTTTTACGAATTTTTAAATGTAAACTCTTTTGCACACTTACTCGTGTTTGAGGATGACTTGGGTAACCGAAGTCGAAAATATACCATAAATTTGTTTATATTTCCCAACGAACTTATTTCTTTCGAAATATATATATCTCGGGGGTGAAAAATTATACCAACTTATCGCACTACTTTTAATGCGAATAGTGTAACCTACCAGGGGGTGGGGGTTGGCGCGTTCTCCCATTGCATGTCCCACATAAGTGCACTGAAACACGGCGGAACCTAGAGAGACACACAAATCCGCATCACGCTGTAAATTTTTTAGCCCCGTCACCGTAGAAAAACGTTAGTTAGGTGGACTTAAACACACCCTAGTTGCATTCCTCCGTTTTACTTTTGGCAGCCGGAATTTCTAATCCTCCCCGGAAGCGCGTAACATCAAGATCTAAGAGTAAGGCATGAAGCCTGAGTCAGGGTTGGGTTCGGGGCGCGGGATAACGTTAGTTTTAGGAATACGACGCTGTACTTAGATACTTCGGAAGCTAACGCCCTTACTAGCCAAGGTACATCTCGGGGTCAAGCTAAGGCGCAAAATGGCTTTGCTCGCGGCATATCCAGTCATCACTTGTTGCTATCCGCCATTTTATAGATACGAAGAATCTCCATGCGACATCGGCCCTAAGAATGCGCTAAATCGACGAGCTTGTGCGCATTCGCTGGGACGAAGTTCTAGGATATTCTACAGGGAACTCCATAATTTTAGTGTGCGTCCGTATGGGGGATCGATTCTAGGAGTTGCGCTACTCGCACAGCTCTTCACACCGCTAGCTACGAGATGTCACACTAGGCGTATTACAAGAGGCATATCTGTAATTCATCTAAGTATCAGCTGATGTCACTTATTGGGAAGTATTTGACTGGCTTTGCTCCGGGAAAAATGCTTCACGTCCTCGTTAGCCGCAGTCCATACGAAATGTGGTGACCTGATATGAGCATCGAATTTTTCAGTGCCTTTAGTTAGTCAGCTAAGCTAGCCTGTATGGCAAAATCTTTCGTACTTCTCGACGGACATTATGACCCACTGAAGTATGCAAATGCAGATGATTGCGTCTAAATCAGCTATGCCTGGCACACCTTGTTGCGGCACCAGCAATCCGGACTTCAACCGTATGCAGACAGTGGAGGTGTGAACACGGCTCGTAGATTCCAGGGAAAAACCAGGGCCTCGGGCTGTAACACTAGACAACTAAAGAGGCTGTACTTACAAATCTCTCTGTAAGAAAGACTGTGTACGTTAACTGTTGCCACCCACAACGCAAGCAGAAAAGGGGCCATGCGTAATATAGAAATGCATGTTGCACAAAGAGTCCTCAGCGATACAAAGATCTAAGTTAGGAAAGAAATAGATCGTGATCAAGAATAGAAGGACTGCAGAGTAGCAGAAGACCTTACTTCACGACAGCGTGAGGGAAAATGAGGCAGGGATGTTTTGAAAGCAGCGCGCGCTCAGGCGAAAGGTCAAAAAAGTAGGGAGAGAACGGGATAGCGGGAGCAAATTAAACAGCAATATGGACTGATTATTTCATATTACAATAAAGTAGTTCACGCACAGTACGAGTATGCAGGACAGAACGGACCACAGAACTCAGGCGGTGGACTAAGCATGACGAAGGGGATGAACTAGAAGTTGGGGGAAAGGGGGGGTGGCCGTGGCCATCCCCACCAATAGGTCTGTTACAAGGAGTAGTCTTAAAGAATCACCAAAGTCGGAGAAAACAAAATAAAACACAGGCGGCGTACACACGCACGCACATGCATAAAAGGTAGTAAGAGAACAAAGTGAAAAAAGTGCGAAAATAAAGCTAAAACGGGTCGGGGAGAGGGCACTAGGGCGGATACGACGAACACAGAGTTATTGCACGCGCGGGGCGACTTTAAGGAATTTCAGGAGGAGGGACTCAGGAGCGCTGAGAGCGGAGAAGGGGCTGAGTTGGAGTCCGCAGTCAGTGAGACTTGGGGTTCCGAGAAAGTGGGGGTGTTGTCACCGCCGCCGGCGGCAGCAGCGAAGGGATTACTCGGTGGATTAATGTCTTCTCCGCGCAAGCGCAGTCGTGCAAAGTCCTCAAAGATTAGGTCGTCATTGGAAAGATCCGCTGCGCAGGCCTTTTTCGGGCTAAAAAGGTAAGACGACAACATTGAAAACAAACAGAAAGGGCGGAGTGGGACTGGGAAATTTTATTTAACGCATAGTAAATTGTGAAATATTTTGGAAGTCGTACAAGCAGCTGATATTTGCGCCACAAAGCAATACCCTAATGCATGATGCCGTGAAAACGCCCTTATGGTCAGGCAAACCTCCAGTAGGCGTATCCCCAATTTTCAGTGCGAAAAAAAACAAAACTGAGAGGTCAGAAGCGGACGTTTCTATCCTCTTTAAAAATCCTATTTTGCAATGCTCCTCCTTATTGTTAAATCCTATATGTCCAACGCCTTCACAACGAAAACTGCTGTTGCGTAAACTTTCACGAGAAAGAGCGGGGTTCAGCTTGTGCAGTTCTCAAATTATGAAAGGATCTACGAAAAAGGTGGGATTTTAGACGGTCATGAGTGGGTATTTTGATGTGAAAAGGCACAATCAAGAAGCCTGGGGTAAAACGGTGGCTAAGAAGGCGATGGACAGAGACAGCAGTTGCTACGAACATCTCGTCCGCTGAGAGGCTGATGAAGTTTCGATTTAACGAATCCTCCGACTCCGAGTTTGGTTGCGGTAGAGATCCGTCCTGTGGGGAGTTCACTTCAGCACTGGCCGCGGTCGGTCGGGCAGATTCGTCCTCGTCAATTACTGGCTTCGGATGAGTCAGCGTGAAGGGGAGTTCGACGCAAACATCGCTGAAAGTGACGAGCAAGAAATGCCTCTAAGATAAGTATAGGATGAATATCTAAAGAGCTCTTGGGCAAATCATTATTCAAATGCAAGAAGACGTAACGTATGTCAAAAGGCAATGAGATGTGCTGACGACCATAACTAGCGGAGCACTGGCAACTTATGCGTGAACAGTCGTGGAAGCGAAGACTACCGGTGCACCAGCCTTGCATTTTTCCTAGGTTCTACAGTGCCCAAGTAACAAAGCCTAGTGATAGGACCGGAGTTGAGGTGTAGCGCTTTACAGCATTTATCGAAGAGGAGCATGAGAGTTCGTAGACCCTATTTCACGCATTTAAAAGAAAGAATGAAAATAATACCTGCTAGGGGAATTACAACTTGTCCCCAGCTTAAGTGGTCATAGGCGGGGGATGTCAGACTAACAAAACGCCCGAGTAGATTAGTCGAATGAATACTACCAGTGAAGTTGAGCATGCTCCCCAAAAAAACACATTCGAATATTCCTATAAAGTTGCCGAGTCACCTAGTAAGCTTATTTTAGGCCTGATTCAGAATAATCCGGACAAACAAGGAATTCTGCGACGCTTAAAGGTTGATAAATTCGCTGCGATAAAGTGAACATAGCATTCGAAATGCACTTACCTGACACCGAACCCAAGAACTAGGCGAACTCTTACACGGTACTGAACAATCATGCCGAGATTTTCCTTCTGAGTGGGATCGCTGACGCTGGAGAAGGAAGTAACATAGTCAAAAATTAGAAATCAAAGCTTCATACAGACAGTAAAAGTACAATAAGTCGCAGATAATTTTGCAAAAAATCAAAGAACGTGATAGAGTGACATGGCAAATATTCAGGTAGAGAAACGGATGCAGTAAGGGCAAAGTATGCATCACCGGATTCCCGCAATATACGTATTCAAGGCGTGCAGTATGTCGGTTTTTGTATCATCTGTTGTATGATAGAGAAACGGTCAAGGTCAACTATCTAACAAACCTGCTAGTTGAGCTAGTGTGTACTGGTTATTATTGCAAAGCTGAAAGCATTACGCAAAAATCCAACCTTACTTTGAGTGAAATGACTTCCTTTAACACTCCCCTAGATGAGATAGCAGTCCTCGGAAACGGATCGGTTAGTTCTGGTCTTTTGGATTTTCGAGTCATAAAATGTCGCCAATTTCAGTTGAGACTGGTTCATTCATCTAAATTTCCCTTAATTAGACCAAAGGGTCTCAGTTGGCATAGCTGGTCTGTTTGCGGAGTGCGAAAAATACTGATTAAATTACGTAGTTTAGTAAGAAAGGACGGCAGGATTCCCAAGCCAAGTACCGATCTACTCACATGAAAGACAGTCAGTGAAATGGCTCGAATAGGACGTCATAATGAACGCAAGTTGAAAACTGCGGAGTATGCGTATAAGTCTTATTTAACTGACCTGAATACAATTAATAACACATTAGTTGCCGAGTTAAGCGGCCAACGTTTCAGAGCCTAACGCCACACAGCCCCTATCATAGGGACCAATCAAACAGCATTCCTTGAAAAAATGCCGCATGATATCAAGATGGCAAGCTGTTCGGTTAAGGCAAGCTGGTCCAGGTCTCGCAAATGGGCAATATAGTTTGGCCTGTGTGGAACAAAGATGTAAACAGCAACGATAAGGCGCTTTTGGCCGCGAGCCCCTATGCGCCTACACAAAATCCGAAAGGAGGTCAAGAAGCATGTTATGGGGAAAGGTGGATAAGGGTAGAAAGGCTTAAGTTAAGCAAAAACAGAAAATTGTTCTGACAGCGGCGCCCCGGTCAGGATGCAAAACGGCCTTCTGGGCATCGCAGTAACAGTGAGCTGTTTAGCGACCGTATTCCCACAACAACGTGAGCTCTGTGCGGCAGGCCATCAAAGGATGCAAGTTTTTGTGAATTCTACCCATGGCCACGAGTGGGGTAAATGGTGAGGCTAGGAGAATTTTGTGGGAGTTGGGTAGTCAGACTGTCGAGTCTTCGGCATGACAAATGTCATCCACGTAATGCTGCCATATTTTGCGTGGCTGTGGGATGCATAAACTAAATGTCTGTTCAAACCGCCGTGCGAAAAGGTTCGTCTTAAGATACGAAAGGAGGGCCCATTTCAATTCCCTATTCCATTCATAGGTGTGGGAAAGCCAAATTTTTTTTCGCGTATGCGGATTGCGAATGTGTCAAGATAAATGAGGGCTTTTGCATGCAAAACGAGGAGTAACTTTTGAATTGTTCAGACGCAAATCCCACAATCCTCAGCGACATATTCTGCCAACCCAGCTCGCTATCGCGGACAGACGAAATGGAATGGTCAGAAAGAGCAGACAAATACAAAAAAAAAACAAGTGAAAAAGTTCTAAAAAATACTGTCAGTTAGAGTTTCGCTATGAGGATGACCCCTGTCCTTCCGAATCTACAGGGTCACTGCCTACGGTTCTAGCAGAATAAGAGTATTGCACTCACATTAACGGTGTGGGGGCGTTGCACAGATTAACATACGTTGCAGTATTCTCACATCATACGAGGGGAATTTAAGGAAAAGTATTTGGGCAGGACTGTCACAGCCTAGACTATCGAAATTAAAAGGAATACCGACCAAAGACAAGATTTCTAGATTGCTACCCGTCATCAGCCAGCCGTGCGCAGTCCTTATCTGAAACACTTGCGATTCAAACGTGAGATCCTTGGTTATCGGGTCGGAAGCTTTATCATTGAGCCACGGACCCCATGGTCTGTCTGTGCGATCGCAAACACCAACTACGTTGGCAACGGAACTACGGTATTTGAGCGTTCCACTGCGCTTGAGGCTCGATTTGGAGTCTACAAAGGCAGTCGCATGGCGACCATGAATAGATGTAGATTGGAATGGACATTTCTGGCTTAGTAATCGTCGTCAGCCAGTCATACCCAACCCAAGTGACTGTCCTTGTGGGTGCTAGATTGCGCCTCAAAGCAAAACGGGACGACTATGTCCCGGTCACCCCATTGGTGAACGCAATCCCAACATACTCTCCAACTATCGTGTTACCAAGGAAGACAATAAAGCGATAAGAGGACGAAAGAATGCTTTTTAGACTACGAAGAACCCACCGCCCATCCTAACTCCCCCAAAAACATGACGTTTGCCTTAAGCAATTAGGCGATCCTGAATGGGAAAGGCAAGGAGGAGGAGGAGGAGGAGGAGGAGGAGGAGAGGGCAAGGGGCATTGAGACAGAGAAGAGGGCAAATGGGACGCACATCGTGGAGGAGGCCAGATTGGTGTCTTCATTCTTGAGTTTTCCATCCAGAGCGAGGCCACGTTTCTCCCGATTGTTTGAGAGGAGTGGGCACATATGGTACACTTTGCACCAACCAGTTTGGCTCGGCAGAATTGGCAGGCCCTCGCTGGTAATGAGAAGAAAGGTGTGCAACAGACAGCAGTTAGGATGAACCGCTGTGAGTAATTGTTTCATGGGATTGGAAAATCGTGACTGAATCTGGGGAAGAAGGGAATATCTATTCACAAATGGCATCGATATGTGGTGTTCATCTGTGCTCCAGCTGAGCTAACAGTAATAACAAAAGCGGATCAATGAGAAGAAAATGGGACGAGATTTTGGAATTAAAATTAGTTTGAGAGAAATCTTTACAAGGTGTAAAGTTCTCCATAATTTACTCACGTGTACTCCAAACAGGGCTGTCCATGCTAACAATTTTCTTTCCAGTAAGAAGCTAAACAGCACATTACTCAAAAATCCTAC
The DNA here is from genome assembly GCA_902702965.1 of Spirometra erinaceieuropaei. Lineage (NCBI taxonomy): Eukaryota > Metazoa > Platyhelminthes > Cestoda > Diphyllobothriidea > Diphyllobothriidae > Spirometra > Spirometra erinaceieuropaei. Next base: position 503,355 of record CACRXP010000145.1, read on the forward strand.
AGCGGACAGCAAAGGGAACGGACTGGCAGAGAGTACCATTCACTGCTGCAATGGAACAGGCCGTCTGCATCACCGAACGAAAGCGCTCACTGTGGAAACGGCTAACTGGGGGTAGGCGGCTGTGAGGTTAAAAAGTACTTTCACATACTGGTGCTCGTCCTCGTAACACGGACCGAGAACACAATATTCCCATCCCGCTGGACTTCAGATTGGGCAGAATGAAACAGACGGACGCCAATACTGTGAGGAGAGGCGCCGAGTCGACAGAGGATACGTAGTGACTCAACAAACCTACTTGAACGTCAGTTATGAGATGGACAAAAAAAGAACAAAAACACGAACTTTGCGTGGCAAGAGTAAACTGAGGACACGAAGTTTGAAGGCAAGCATTCATTGAACATCGGTTGCACTCGTGTAAACTTTCGAAATCAGATCAGTTCTGAATTTTAAACCTCCGATTTTTAATGAGGTTGTACTTTAGTAGGCGCAGCCGAGGCGCTGCTAAGTGGAAAATAAATGATTCTAGTCACGTGGTAAGGGAAATCGGGGCACCGTGTGCTCCACAGCAGGGTGAGAGCATGGATGGTGACTTGCGCATGAGTTAGTTTATAGCGATAGTAGACTTAAACCGCATTTGCAGCATTCTCCCCTCCTCTCCCACCTGGGCCCAGTGTCATGACAGAGTCAAGAAGACCGGAGGGGGGAGAGGACGTAAGTGGCTGGAACGGCGAAAACCCACACCTAGGTGTACTACCACATCCCCGGATCCGCAACCTACACTAAGCAAGATCTTACACCAAAAAGGGGACAGCTCAGATCTCAATTGGCGCGGCGTGCGCCTGCAATCAGGCCTTCCGACACACCCTGAATGCAGACATTTGTCGTGGGTGAACATTCTCGATAACGCCTGCCGGATTCCCATCTAGCCCCTGTGTTTGTCCAAGTCACATGATGAGCAGCTATTTATTTAACTGACTGTGCAGATGTTTGTTCACCTGCCAAGGGAATGTTTGACTATTCGCAGGTTACATCTGAGAAAAATATTGATTGCTGTTTGAACGCCCACGATTTATTCGCATGTAGGAATGCCTGTAGAAAACACCTGCTTCGAAGGGCAGGCAGGGAAAGGTGGACACAGGACTGTGTTAATGAGTGCGCGAGTACGTACGCATAAGGAGTAATAAACGGCGGAGACGGTGAGCAGCCGAAACACGTGGGGATGGGGGATAGTGAGGTAGACAGACTGTGGAAGGGAAGTGAAGGACTCAGCCGCCAGATATTAGGATACATAACTGAAAAATTACGAGCCCATATAACTGTCCTGTCCTCGCCGAGGGTCTGGCGACCGTGGACAAATGTGTGTAGCAATAAAATAGCCTTGGCGACAAGAGGGGGGTCATAGTTAGCAAGAATGATTTTCCAAATTTAGAGCAAAGGGCTAAGCATGTCTGGCCGACGTAATGGTTACATTGGAATTACAACACCTACGCGGCAGTGAGACATATGGATAGATTGCATGTTTTGCGTAAATCTCGGGCAGATAGCAGCGAAATGGCGTGGGGGCAAGGAGGAATCAAACCCCGTCTGTCATAAAAAGCACTGACTCCAAAGATTGTTCTCTCACATTAAATGGGACAAAACCACATGTGCTCCACAGATATAAGCAAAATCAGGTATCGTATGGAAGCGGCGTCTGTCAAGTTGTCTCGACCGTTCTCACACGACACCCTCTGATCGGAAACTCCGAGCAAGGATAAACTGCGATAGACCATTGACTGAAGGAGGGAAATAAGTAAGAAAACAGTAGAACGTCCCGAGCGTTTCCATCTCCAACACCCTGATATACATATCTTGAGAAGATGGGATGGACAAAACGTCCCATTGATTTGACGTTACTTCAGGACAGAATACGGTCGTTCAGTTTTTGCCCCGGCGAAAACATAGTGAGAAATCAATGGTCGAGATTAGAATGGCTATCGTCGACTTATTTGCCGTCGTCAACCTTCCCGGACTTCCTGTACAGCCGGCGCTGGTCACTCCAGTAGCGGCCTGTTTTTTACAGTTCTGGCTAGGAAACATCAGTCGGGCAAAGTAAAAAAGTACTTAGACTGTGAATAGCTCTGGGAGCTCTGTGGCTCTGTGCTGGACAGAGGAAAAAGGTCCGTTTAGCATAAAGTGCACAGCATACTAGGGATAAAAGAAAAAGGTTCTCTGGATTGTGGAAAGTGACAGCCGTTCAAATCAAGTTAACTGTTCGAGTGAGGAAAACACTAAATTGTCGTTGAGTTGTGCATAATGGCGGGGGCGGCATTGCCCTCTGGTGGACAAAAGTGCTCGTGCAGCTTTCATTGGAGTTCTATGTAACGCCTTCTTTTGTCTTATTGTTCGTATACCCGTTCGTATCATAAAGCACCTGATATGCGTCAGTTAACTGAGGCACATTGTCATGGTAGCAGCCCCTAGCTTGGGATTTTATTTCTTTCTTAAAATGTCCATTAAGCCTAATGAAATTTAACTACAGTTGCCTCAATAATTTAACATTGGGTCACGGGCTGTGGAAGGGGGAGGATGTGCTTAAAGATGTAGCTGCACAAAAGCGGCTTAGGATATTTTTCTTGTGGCGAGAAAGGTCTCGAAGACGCACCAAACACAAGAAGAATTCTCAGTTATTGAAGAACAAAAGAGTCACGAGACACCGGTGAAATAACTCAAAATTAAGCAGTCAAGCAGCCTCCAAAATGTGTAAAATGGGTGATAAAACAAGACTTTTATACTTCTATCAAGTGAGAAAACCACGGAGGTTAGGCACAGCAGCCCCACAAACATTACCATAGAAAGAGATACATGAAAGACCGAAAATCTATTATGCTCTTCAAACGCATAATTGTAAAATAGATTGTTTGCATGTGATGAAATATTGGTCCTCTGACAGTTGTGCCAACGATGTCAACTGTGTGCTCCACAGCAAGCTGAGGCAGACACGGTGACTTGCGCGTGAATTAGTCTGCCGTGAATGTAGAACTTGCGCTGCGTCTAATACTCTCTATCCTCCTTGCCCACCCGGATCCGGTGTTGAGACACAGTCGACAAGACCTGAGGGGAGGAAGTGCGCAGGTGGTTGGCACGGCCAGACCTGCACCTAGGTGTACCACTACACCCCCTGGTCCACAACAAACACTTGACCAGAATTTTAACCAACAAGAAAAACAGATGACACAAGTGCCTGGACAACCATGCACACGGCCTGTATACCCAGGGGGTGGTCGTCGTCGCGAGGTTTGTGGTAGGGACGATTGGGGGAGAGGTTGACGTTGCTAGGTTTTTGGTACAGTGCGTCCGAAGGTGCCCTACAAGGTCGATTCGTGCGCTAGCAGCGGGGGGCGTATTGGAAGCAGCGGATAATTGGCACTGAGTAGTCGAGGTATTTGTGACTTGCGAGCCTTCCGTTTGGCTTTGGCGGTGGCGGTCCGATTTGCTTCGTAGATGACAGCGCCGGTCTTCACTTCTTTTCTCCAGACCAGTCTGTTCTAGGCGGGGTTCACCGAGTTGATCTGCAATCTATTCAGAGATTTCTTCAAAGTGTCCTTGTAGCGACGTCTTGGTCCTCCTTGTCGACGTGTACCCGTTGCGACATTTGCATAGAAGAGCTGTTTCGGTAGACGCGTATCTTCCATCCTCACGAGACGGTGTGAATACAGAGGATTCCGGCTTCCGTGTCGGGGATCCTGTCTGCTCATCTCGGCTATAGTATTCTGCGAAGGCGGCAGAGATGGAAGTGGCTGAACTTCCTGGCATGACCTGCGTAGACGGCCCAAGTCTCCGCTCCATATAGGAGTGTCGCCATGACGACGGTTTTTTACATCTGCAGTTTGATGTTTAGTTGAAGGCCGTGGCGGTTGCACACGGAGGCTTGAAGCCGGCAGAGGGCCTGGCTGCGTTTGAGGAGCCAACGGGCAACCTCATTGTCAATGTTTGCGTTGCGTGAGAGTTTGCTTCTTCGATAGGCGAAGTTATCCACGTTTTGGAGTGGATTGCCGTCGACAGTGATCCAAAAAGTGTTGTATTCAGCGTTCGGTGACGGTTAATGCATGATCACTCCAGAAGATTACTATTTGTACAGTGCCGAATGATGCCGCTAAGGCCGATTACGTGCCTCTCGACGAAGACCATACAATTACGACTTAGATTTACTCTATGCAACTGCAACGTGAATGAGTCGCGTTAGCTTGAAAGCAGTCCGGAATACTTAGTCCAAAACAGGTGCTATTCATGCCGAATAATGTGAGACCTCACGCTGCAAAACTCTTCTGTGAAGAAAACTGTAAGTCAGGATGAAAAATTCTACCCCATCCCGCTACTCATATCGCCCGACATTTTTCCAGCCGACCATCGTCATTTCTTGGCACGAGATAATAACAAGCGAAATAGGCAACTGCGCCTGGGAAGATGCGTCACAACTCATTCGCCAGGACCACACACGCCACACCTTCAAGGTGGAAGAGGCCGAAATTCTGGTGCAAAATGACAATCGCGTGAGCCACAAGCTGGTTACATCATTGTTTTTTGACCCACAGTCCGGCAACAAGCACAGTAACGTGCATCCTCCACCCCCCCCCCCACGCTCAGTCCTCAAACCTTGGCTGCACAGAGTAATTAGCCAAGGGGGAGGACATTCCTTCGAGTGTCAATGGCGGTGAGCCAAATTACAACTCAGATATCATATCAATAAGTAAAAAAATGATGAACCAAGGGTAATGAGCGACTAGGATTCGGGAAAGCAGGCATTTATTGCACCAAGTGCAACCATCTGCGACGAATGCGGGAGCCACAAACTTTTATAGGCATGCACCCTATGAATATTGCAAACCCTGTGAGCTCGCAACCGCTGTAACTAACTCCGATGGTGGGTTCTGACGTGAATGGGAAATTAGAATCATTCTGGCAATGGATTCTCCTTAACTGATGCCTGGAACTTGCATTTTCACTTATTTCGGTTATGCTGAATTGCCAGAAAACTAAACCGGTGAAAATTTCCTGATATCATCAAAGGGAACGGGTCCTTCGGGAAGATAGAGCAGGAAAAAGGGAAAGAACGAGAGAGAGAGAGAGAGAGAGAGAGAGAGAGAGAGAGAGAGAGAGAGAGAGAGAGAGAGAGAGAGAGAGGAGAAGCGGACGTGCAGGCTAAAAACTTAACAAATAAAGATAGGACCGGGTTGGTGGCCCCCACACCCCACCAACCGACCCCATCTGGAAGCAATAATCTCCACAACAGACAATGCGATCGTGAACAAAGTCAAAAAGGGATGTAAGGAACTTACTCATATTCTGCTTCGTCAACGGTGCACTTGTACACGGCCCGACTGAAGAGCATAATGTCCGCAACTTGCATAACTGGTAGGAGTAAAGTAACAGAACGTAAGAATAGGTTGTTGATGTTAATACCAAAAAAACTATCACGAGAAAAATCGACATGGATGACAAAGGGAAAAACCTAGTCCCATCCAAAGCAATATTAATGTTAAGAAAGTAACAACAGAAAATGATCTTGTCGTGCGCAAGGTCGCCATTTTAGGCAAGAAATCGAATGCGAATCCTCGAAGAAACCGAAAGCAGGCTAAGGACTTTATAAGACAACCTGTTCCACGGACCGATTTAATAGTCATGCTGAACAACCGACTTTGAGTAACTTATACCACGAAAAGACAGCTGAGGCGCCGTTGAATAACGCAGAGCAAGGTGAAAAGCAACATTTGGATGCGTCGGTTGTTTGAAACATGGCATCTGCGGTAGACACAAGACGGAGACAGTCCAGATCGTGCCCTCTCCCAGTCATCTACCTGCTCAGACACACATAACCTGCTGCAAAATAGCGTGGAGTGAAAAGTATCACACAGGGTAAGCTAGCTGCCTAATGTGACAGCTTTGGTGTCCAGTAACGAGCCGTTGTGGAAGTAATATATCGCTCATCTATATCGTGTCAAAATCGGCAGGCCGTTGCAATTGTTAGTAGACCCGCCCCAACCCGTTACGAGAACGCTGACTTCCAGAAAGCTGGATAGTGAACCTGGGACCTCGTTTCCGCCAATACGGCCTTCTTGACAGGTGAAATACTGATTAGGTTTTCATCCTCAAAGACTGTGTGGTGCCCACCGTAGCAGTTTCACGTGGATCGGTGGTAGTGGGTGATAGAAGGGCATCTGATCTCCTAATCAGCTTTCCTACGGCTCCTTCTCGATAGTGAGAGCCAATTTCAGCAATTTCCATAGGTTTCGTACCTGGTGAAATGTTGGCGTAAATTTCGAAATGCGTTTTCGTCTATAAAGCATCACTCAGGTAGTATAATACCTAGATATTTCGGTCACGCCAAGAGGCCGGCTTTTGAATGCGCACCTTTCCGGTCGCCTGCAAAAAGCATATATGGCAGAAAATGTTTACTCAAATAGTATGAATACTCCATTAAGCTTGGATAACATTGCAAATCCAAATATGTCTCGTAGAAAAAACCCACAAAAATATCCTTTCTTGCATTCGACTGGTAGTATATTACGCCATCTACAGTTTTATACTCAGAAGAAAGTATCCCCGGTCTCAAGTTTTCAATTCCCGGATAATTGGAACCCGACCTTGTCGCTGAACTTATGCTTCCAAACTATACGCTGAAAACTTTCAATTTAAGAAAACTCGTGCACTATTCTCTGTTATAAATAAATTCCGCTGCGCTATCGTATAAAAACCTGGTCGGAGTACGATATAGAAGAGGAGGGGTAGGGGTACGCCAAGGTGAGCGTCCTTGCCATGCAGACCGCGTGCGCCCTGGCCCGCCTCTGGTTTTCCTGACTCTTTCTTGACACCGGTTCTAGGTGGGGGAGGGGAAGAGGATGCGGTAGATGCGGCACAAATCTACCATCACAATAAAAGAAGCCATGCGTAAGTTATCATCCCTACTCTCACTCTGATGTAAAGCACACGGAGGACATCGTCGGTCACGACGGTGGAACTATCATGTCAAGAGGACACCAGAGACAGTTAAAAAATTTTGCAACTGACGTGGACACTGTTGAGAATTTCGCGACGAGTATTAATGAACAGAGCAGTACGATTATAATGGTAGGGGGCGCTCACCGATCGTTTCTACGAGCGTGACTGGCTGACGACGGCTAATAAGCCAGAAATGGCCATCCCAGTCTCCCTTGTCTTTGTCGGTAATAACATGGCACGATTATATTTGAATCGATAGTTAATGGTCTTAAAAATCTCATCATCGCAAGTTACGGTGAGAGTGAAAACCACTTCTTCTTTGAATTTAAAATTTACTGAGGACGTAAAGAACTACACAATGGATACGAGAGGGAATATTTTTTGCGTGCTTCCTATAATATATATTTATGTTTGTAAGGGCATCGAAAATCAATGAGAGAATACATGCTACATGCTCCTACGTGGTTTTTGCAGGCAGACAGAAAGGTCGATAGAAACGAACTGGCAAGTTCCAGAAAGCAGTTCAGAAGAGGAAGAAGAAATGCGACCACTGAAACAGGGAGCTTATTGGACTGGCTTTTCGGATTCTCATTCGAACCCATCATCAGTGACTGTCTCTGACGATGGGTTCGAGCGAGAATTTGAAACGTCAGGCCAACAAACTCCTTCATGACAGAAAGGCACATGCGAAGACCGGCATTCTTAAAACTGTGCTGGATTATAATCAATATTACACTCCCACCAAGTAATCCTTCGTAATCCGAAACATATTTCGGAACTGCGTTTAACATTTCACAATATACACCACTTGGTGTGGCCTTTATTACGCATGCTATAAGCAACCACGGCAGATAAGCAGCAAAACCCACTGCCGTTAATATACAGTTGATGTATTAATTCATGAAATGTTAACCGAACTTCTGAAATGCGTTTTGCACTGAAAAAGACTACTTACGTACAGTTGTAATATTAATAACCGTGCAGCATAAATCCCATGAGTTACTTCAGGATTCTGGCTTTCGAGACAACTTCCCTTTTGGCCGCCTGCAGGAATGAGACTGAGCAAAAATGGTTACGTAAGTAGTACACAACTTTTTCATTGATTTTCGATGCCCATATAAGTTGAAATAGAAAACATGCATAAAATATTCACCCTTTTAGTCACTTGGTAGATAATTAAGTCTTCTCCGAATTTCATACTTGAGAGAAGGATATAATTCAATTTTAAAAGACTATTTTGATTCGTGAATAATTTTGAACCCGACTTGCCTTTACGCATACATGCAGAGTTTCCAAACTACAAGCAGTATATTTTCTGTGTACGGGTAATCACACATTTCTCTGAGTTGTTAAGCGGAGACCGTATAGGGACTCGTAAAATTTATCCATGGATTTGAGCATATTGCAAACTTTACAAGCAGCACCAGTAAATGCAGAGACACGAAGTTTTATGAGTCAGCATATCACGGTCTTAGAAAACCGTATAATCAGAAACTGCATTAAAACCGAACTACATTCTCCCTTCAAACACAAAATTTGAAGATGTAAGTTTCTACCAAGTGAGTAAAAGAGTGCATATTTTTATGCATGTTTTCCATGAAATTTACTTAAAATTTATAAGGGCACCGAAAATCTACGAGAAACTTCCCTGCTAGTTAAGCAGCCATTTTTGTTCAGTCTAATTTCTGAAGGCGGCCGAAAAGAAGTTTGTTTGAAAGCCAGCATCCTGAAGTAACTGAATTATCATGGGATTTACGCTACATGGTTATTAATATTACAACCCAATTTACGTAGTCTTTTTGAATGGAAAACGCGTTTCAGAATTCCGGCTAACATTTCATGAGTTAACACGTGCGTTCAACTAAAATATTTATACATTTTTCCCAACTTCAGGGGCCAGATAGAGGCTGCATTTAAGACCACAGGTCTCCCTGAGGGCGAAAATCCCAACGTCGGCTGCTAAAGGAGCTATTGTGCGACATCAATAGATATAAGTTGGTACGATAAGAAAGAACCAAGGGGATGAAAAATCAGAATATTAGCCAGGAAAGAAGTCGTAAAAGAAAACGCTGCCAATTCCGGAATGCTCAACTGAAACACGGAGTGAAAACGACACGGACGAACGCATTCAAACAGCTATGCCGCAAGAGAAAACCCAAAAGCGGTCAAGCAAGGCTAGCGCACTATATTGTCCCGTGAGACTGAATCTGAGAAACAAGATGTGGCGGACAACAATCTCAAAAGCCGAATTCGTTTGCGCGTTAGATGCTGCCGATGCACGCTGTTATTAGCTGCGACCGTGAAACTGCCACAGAAGATACTGCACGGACATTACGAAAATCGAGAATTATAACGACAGCTCGATTGACGCGCAGAACGACGTCCATCGTGTCCTCTACGAAGTGGAAACAGGGAGGGGGGGGGTAAGTTGCGTCTGAATTATTATATCGAGGCTGACTTGCACAGAATCTACTGCCCTCGCCCATCACCCGCCGGGCTTAGGTGACAAGGCAATGTCAAAACGATCAGAGGATGACTCGGGCACAGTGCCTGGCAAAGTCGAACAACCCGCTGCACGTGACACACAACGCCTTGTCACTACTATATATAACGTGCTGACAGAAGGAGGATTCGCACCTTGCACCAGTGAGAATCCCATAAAGGCCGCATGAAGAAGCCCTCCAAGTCTCAAAAGGACCGTCAGTTAGCAATCTTCCGTGACGGCATTGATAGCGCGTCGTTATAAATCCAAGCGCGTTGGATTTGTTATTGTTAGAAGTACACTGAAGTGCAGTTAACAGGAATTCAGCAGTGTCGGCCTCTCTCTCCCATGCACTGGTCTACTGTTCTAGTCTGCAGAACAACTGATAATGGAATTGGATACAGTGGCTGCCGAGGCTGAATAGCCCGTAACGCGTGACGTACTCATGAATCAGCCCACACGGGGTGACATGCTCCCCACTTAGGTAAGGTGTGTGTTACTGTATTCGACGTCTCACGCGCTGCAACGGGGATCGAAATGCCATTCGCAAACCAGATTGGTGAACAACATCCCAATACTAGCTTAGATTTACCAGAAGCCTGTGCATTCTGACGAAGCCTCTTATTTACGAGCTGGCTAATTAGGAGGAACAAAGTACGTGGTCCTGTTCTTAACAAACTTTCCGGACGTTCTAGTGTAATTGGAAGGGGTTGATTGTCTGGGACAGAGGTCAGCTTTACCTACAAGCCTGGCAGAGAGGTTTGCCCTTCATTAGCCGCATAAAGGCCAGAGGTGAATTGGGACAGTGTCCTGGTGATTACTCTCCATGCCTGTCGTACGATGCTGGCGATGAGTCATGAGTGAGGAAAGTGGGAACAGTGAAGATGAACAAATGTGATTAAACTCGCGTCGTCCGGCGGGGCCTCGTAGCTCAGGTGGTTAGAGCGTTGGCTGCGCTAAAGCCTTCGCCTTACTGCGTGGGTTCGAATCCCACCGAGGCGCCAAGTTTTTCACAGTTGGGTCAATATGAATATGAATAGGAAATTAGTTATGGGCATTAGTGACCGCTGCAAAATGCCCTGACCGTCAACGGTGCATGCCAACGTGCCTGCGAGCAATTATTTCCCTAGGCAGGTAGGCGGCTTCGCGAAGATTTGCACAAGCCAAGGTCACGTTATTGATTTCCAAAGTCATATACTCGCTAAAGGACTTGCCTTTCTCGCGTATCTCGACATACATTAGGAACATAGGATGCGTCACAGTGGGTTATCATAAAAGTAGATGAGCAACATGACACAAACCATAGTTCGGGTACCCTTCGAACGAACAAGTCTGCGGCGTTCGCACGCCAAGTCCGCTTCAAACGGATATTGAATTGCCATGCATACATTCAGTAAAATCTCAAAAGGTTCATCTGACTTTAAATGTAGGAAGCAAGCAGTGAACGTCCTCGTTTACTACAGACATGAGACACTATGCAAACAAATAAAAATGGGTATCCAGCGCGCATCAACGATTAGTCGGACTCTCAGCGGGTGGTGAAAAACAGAGACAAGCACACCCGTGCGATCGTGACAAACGGCAGAACATGAGCCTGGGTCTAGCAGTTGCGTTATCTAACGCCTGATCTATCCTTTGCGAGTTGTAGATGTAGTGGAAAAAGGTTTTGTGAGTTATGCCAGCTACATTTGTTAGGTAGTCAACCGTCGACGACGGAGTAACTGGACGCGTGCGGACTTGATACGTGCGCGCAGAGGCGCAAACACCACGGCCGATTTGTGTTGAGAGAGCTTGGTTCACACACGCTGCTCCCATTTATCAGTTTCATCACCATGCCGACTGGAGCAAGGACTTCCTTCCAAAAGATCATGGATAACCACAACATGAAAGTCCATAGAGATGACATAGCGAATCGGATCTCCAGAGTAGGCTAGGGCTTCGGAAAGCTGCAAAACCGAATCTAGAATCGTCACGCCAGCAAGCTTTGTACACTGTCTCGGGAACTGCGGCAGCGATATTCGAGGCCACTTGAATAGCGGAGAAACGCAGGACACGAATGTCTCGGGCAAATGTGGTGAACATCCAAAGCCTGCCAACATGCTTACAAAGTCAAATGATATTTGGGGTACGAATTGGCTTCATTCGGAACCTTTGGCTGTACCGCAATGCTAACACGACCAGACTACCTCCTACAACATAAAACACTACCAGTTTCACAGTCATTTAAAACGCAGTGAGACCGGAGAGCCGGTACCTAGAGCCCCAACCAACAACCGCCAGGCCTGCTCTACTTACCCATACTACACAGGAAGACTCAGCTATTTCAAGAGATTATTCAGTCAAACGTGCATACATGAAAGGCGCAGTAAGGTGTCACCGTTTGGATACTATTATATCGCTTTTATCTGCAAGCACGCATGAGTGCAGTACTGCTACGCATGAGCCCCATTGGCCTTATGAGAGTAAACGTCAGATATCATAATGGGACGCAATTTCCCAACGTCGTTAAGACTACTAAAATTTGGTCGCGAGAACGTGCACATCTGACTTATGCGTCCTCATGGAGTGCTGTCATTCGCAGGAGGGGACCATTACGTATGCGGCAGGGAGTTGGATAGAGGATTTCACGCACCGTCAGCGACTACGTCCAATCTCATCACCAGAGAGATGACAGACTCGATCAGGTCTACGATGCGTGGGAGCGGGTGAGAGTGAGCTCGACGTGCCATCTATGGTATTTCCATTTATGTGAGATACGGGGTTTTTTGAATAGGATATGGAGCATGTTGACTTTGTGTGCTAAACGCGCAGACGGGATTTTTGGCTTTGTCGACCACTATGCAGGCGTCCACCGCTGGCACCCCGACTGTGTCATATCATCTGAAGACGGTGGGTGCGCGAAGGGAAAAGCAAATGCGGCGACAGTCCGCTTTACTTTAAGAAAATTAACCCACAAGTTAGTGGAGGCCAATCCTGCGGACCAGTGTTGAAGGTCGTCAGGGGTGATCAAAATGTCATTTGTGTGAGAGAGTCAGAGGGAACGTGAGAGACGAAAACTCTACTTATTTAAGTACTGGATGCTCAGCCTACCTGTCTCGGCAGCTATGATACGAAGGTAAGGCAGTTATTTTGAGCAAAAACTTACCACACAATTTTATTTACAGCAGCCGTTAAAAGTTCATTGGCATTAAGGAGGAACGCTGGTTAAAGTACCTTGAAGCGCACAATGTATCATAATACTTTGTAAGCAGCCAAAGATGTGAAACTCGGAGAAGAACGACATTCGGAGAATCAGGAGTAAATTGTATAAACAACTGGCTCGTGGCGAAATCCAAACTCCAAAATGCGGAGCGCCGTGCTGTTTGGTTTGGCCAAAACACTAGTCACGTCGGCTTACGGCATGCGTTAGTCGGACTGCGTTCAGTCCGCGCACTTCCTTAATTACTGGCGTACATAAGCGTGGCACGCTTTACGTGAACACCTTATACCATATCGGCCACTGCGACAAATCTCTTCACCGGTAAATTGACAGGCTCGAACAAGTCACTGGCAAATCAGTGCGAGGACTGGTGGCATAGCAAGGCATCCTTCATTATAATAAGTAGGATGCGTTACGACAGGTCAGAAATCACAGCCTGGTTGACGAGATATTTTAATTCTCCGTTAGAGTGAACGACAGCATGTAAAAGCCCCTCCTCGCCAGGGGGCTTGCGACATTCCCACGAATGGGAACTTAGAAACCACTCATTCAAGCCGAGTGCGTGTCGACTTAGGGACCAGGTCAAGTGTAGCACGTGCAGACACGTTGTTTGATTCTTTGGCCACCGAACCTACACCCATCTCCGGCTGTCTTGCCTTGCCGCTAGAACACAGCGTGTGTAAACAGCGTGGTAATCGACTTCGCTGTGAACAAGTTAACATACAAGTCACCGTGACGCTCTCTGTGGTCGCACGGTGGTGGAACACATCACTTGTGATGGTGGAAATGGCTGCACAAATCCAGGCCGGCCATGGCAATTCGTTGTCTCTCCACTTGCACCCCTAGCTCTGACCATGCAGGAATGAGTTCTGATTCATTGCCTTTGACTTAGACTAAAGGTTTCGCGGCAGGTAGAATTGGATAAGTTTTTTTTAAATTTTTTTTCGTGCAAACGGGAGAGATTTGTGAGTGACATTTATATGCTAATTTAAACTGTCCAATAGCTACCGACGGAAACTGGGACCGTAGATCAAGTGGAAGGGCGTCTGGCTTAAGTCTTTGCTGAAATGAGTGGTTGTTGAAGATAAACGTGTTACAAGCACCCATTGAAGCCTCCCCTGTCGGCAAAACATCTTTGGGTGTGCGTTGTTTTGTATTGGTAGTCTAAATTAATTCTCAATTTAATGGTTCTGAAGACATTTAGTCATTATGCGTGGATGCGTCGTGGTTTATAAGCTGTAGCAAAAGGTTCTAACTGCGATGTGCTATGTACGAAAAAACACTGCAAAAGACTCAGCATTAAATCGTCGCTTTTCTGTGGTCATGTCAGGCGGTTTGTTTTGAGATTAAGCACTTTTCTGCAATCGCTGTCCAACAACCTTCTCCAGTTTCGCCCACACCACATAGGCGACAGTGAAGTTCAGGCCTCCACTCAGCGTCTTCGTTTATAAATAAGACAAACAGGGAAAGTATATATTATGACAGTGGGCGCTCGCCGATCAGGTTACGGAACATGCTCATTCCGTTGTGCCTTGGGGCTCATACTAGAACCCTCGCAGGCAGTCGCACAGCGACTGGTAGTAGACATAGATGAGATGGAGCCGACAAAGACAAGGGAGACCGGAATGGCCATTTCTGGCTTATTAGCCGTCATCCGCCAGTCATACTCAACCCCAAGTGTGGATCACTTGAGATTCGAACCCGGGATCTTTGTATATATTACTATTTTTCCGTAAATTAAAATCCGAGACAGGCAGTGATTCCTTATACTAGTTGCTTCATGGTAAAACGCGACTTAAACTGCTTCCCGTAGTCGGAGAAAACCCGCTGCATCGAGAGATCGCCCAGCAGCCTTTGGACCTATCGGTACTGCTATCGCTGTGTTCGATGCGATTTTTATGATTCTATGACCTTTACAACCCAGACAGGCTTACCCTTGCGAATTCCGCCTACATCTGTGTGGCACGAAATTTCTCATACTGACACTAATCATCATTAATTTCCTCATCTGCGAGGACAGGCAAGACACTGAGGGCCCTGGTCACTTTAGTGAACCAAACAGACCATCAAAAGCCCACGCGCATTGTGTGTGCGTGTTAAAAATAAGACCCTAGAGGGGCAACTTGGTTCGTAAGGGCGTGTTAGCGCCCGGTAGAAATTCCGGCCGACCAGACCGGTCGGACGGGCAATAGGCAGCGGTGGTGTCTACCATGCATGGGGGTGGGAGCAAGCCTCCATGTCCTCACAGCATTTCGAGTAGGGGAATTAGGGAAAATATTCGCAGTTGGAATTCAAGTGACCAACTAAAAGACCTAGTGATTGTGATCCGATGAGAGAGAGAGAGAGCTGACCAACACCTAGCTTTAAAGGCTAATATATAAATAAAATAATTTAATTAAAGACCCATCGCGGTCCCTTCAATGTATACGTACTTTAAACAGGGCCTACTGTCAGTCAACTGCTTAAAGTTTAAATCGAAAAATCTACACTTCCTTTGAGGTGAATGGAGGCCAGCAGGAATAAGACATGCCGCAGTGAAACTGACGAAGTAGAACCTTTGGAATTTAGGCATCCAGGGCTACATTCCTCACCTGGCGGAGTTTTCGCCAATAAATTTGGACCAAATTCGGTTTTTTATTAGGTGACCAAACCAATACTTAAAATGCAAATTTTAAAGTGACGTAAAAATTGCAAAACTCGGTGGATCTGAGGATGACTGAACAGTTTTGCAACATACCCACAAACTCTTCCCCATCAGTCACCGGGACGTTTCCATCTCCCCCCCCCCTCAGGTTTTGGTCCTATTCTGATATAATTAACGTAAAACAATACAGTTTGTCGGTAGCCCCTTATCTCCATATATTACTAATACCTGTACGACTGCATACAGGGGTTGGACATTGGGCTCCAAGGCACACGGTATGCGTCCATCTACCACAGGTAGTATTCCTAATCACAATCGACAGGACAATGGGCCCGTGGTTCGAGGGTTAGTGCTGAACCTACTAACGCCCGATGACCAAAGAACCTGGTTTCAAACCGCAGGTCCCGCAAAGACCTGCGATTAGAGAAGGCTGGCTGATGACAACTAACAAGCCAATAATGTTTACTCCGGTCTACTTTGTCTTTGTCAGTAGCCCTTTATCTGTACTCGCCAGGCCTGCCAAAGGCTTTGCAACTTTAACGCTGATGCGCATCCCGTAGATAATCCAATCCTTGTGCGTTCACTACCCTTACCTGATGCTGTTCCTGGTGACGGGTTAAAATGTGAATCCGGAACTTTGGGTTAATAAAATACAAGATTCAGTAATCACGTCTCCTTCTAAACTACCTTCTGAAAATGCTCGCCTGTGTCGGACATCATGCTATTAATAGGAATTAAGCTGGGCCGTTAAGGTCAAAGAGGACATACAACCGGACCACCGGCGTAAGGAAAGTATACCGTTGTACGAATGCGATTGGTTCTAAAAAGACATGCCAGTTGCATGAATCAGTTGCACTCCAGCTTCGCCCCATGGTAGACAATCACAGTTGAATTAACTCTAGAGTGAGACATACATCGTGTGAAAAAATGCTTGGAAACGATTTCGTCCGGTACGGCTACAAGACACCGTTCGATTCACCGTCAAGGTTGACATCCGTCGGACTGAAGCTGAACTCATCCACGGCATAAATCTACGCCCCTCTCGTGAGTTGATCAATTTTCAATGTTCGGCCGTTTTTATGTTGACCAGTCAGTTGTGCCCTTCCTTAATTCCGCACAGCGCCTCCTCGGACGTCAACAGCAGCTCTTTCAGGGCTCCTGGCGATGGTTTTACAGCCAGCTGACCTATCGCCACCTTCGGGCTGTGAGGGGCGACGATACGGTCAGCACCAGACGCCTCAGTTGAATGACCCTACCAGGTGTGCAGGAAATAATTTAGAGACAGCGTGCAGACCCATTCGATTTACTAACAGGCCCAAATTTGGCCAACTGCTCCAGATAACCATGTGAATGGTACAACTGTCATCTGGCTAATTCGAGTGAATTAGTTCGAACTGAAGATAAAAGTTCCAGTAGGCAGTAACTAACGGCCACCACATAGAACAGTAGGCTTGACACACACGGACGCACGTGCACGGCTGCACAGATGTTTCGGTTCAGTTCAAACACATCTCCTGGTGCCAGTAGTCTGCTCAACAGCAGCATGATACATTTTCTGCCTGTTACCGTCCCAACACTTCTGTTGTTATAGAAGGTACGGTTGGATTATGTGCGCCCACCATCCGTACGTAAAGTCAAGACCGCCACAGACGTGAGCATACGCATAATGGGGAACACCTTAATGCAGGGAAAAAGTGAACTTAGCCTCCCGAACTTTGCCGTACAGGCTACTCTTGGGCATAAAGAAAACTGACAGACAAACAGTATAGCATTCAGAAAGTGACTAATCTTGGGATCGACGCGTGTTGATCTTGACGAATTCGGTGATACACCCATGAATTATCCCAAAAGCACAGAAGAGAGCAATCTTATTGTAAAGAGTAATGCTGTTCTTCAAAAAAAGACATTTCAGTCGATTATGAACACAAACCGATCTATTGGCTTGCAGATGCAAACCGGCAAAGGTCACGAACAGGCAACCAATCATCAGGCCGACGTTGGGAAAGTTATGACAGCAGATGGGTAGGACGTGAAAGAATGAAGGTAGATTGATACAATACTGTTACGAGCTTATTCTGCCTTCATTCAGCCAATCATAATCCTGATCCACAGCTGAATGAAGGCAAAGGAAGCCCGTAACAGTATTGTATCAATCTACCTACATTATCTGTCGTCCAAAGCCTCCGCTTTAGTGAATTCTGTTCAACCGAAAATAATCCGTTCCCCCATTAAAAGTAACCATTCACGGAAAGTCTTAAAAAGGGCCATAACGGCATCAGATTCGAAATATATACCTCAGTGGAAATGCCGTTGGAGACTGCTAGTCACTGTAATATAAATTTTCCAAAGATTCGGTCATCATGGCATGGGCTCATTTTAGTGGAGCTTTGCGTGGCCTGGAGACGTTTCTACGTAAAAGGTTAGCTGTTCACACAAACCAACAGGTTCTCTTGTTTCTACACTAAAAGTGGTGTATTTTCAGAAGTCTTAGATTGCTAGAATGACGCCTCCTTACAAATACGATTAAAGGACACGGCTCTAACAGAGGATGCTGTCAGCGATCCCAGGTCTAAGTCCGAAACAGAGATCATCGGGCGCGTCAGTCCAAGTATGCCTACGAATATGGGTTAATATGCCCTCTTAACAAAATGCGGCCGCCAATTCTCTGTAAAAGGAGTCGATGAAGGAAGTTCTGTTGCTTTGCAATCAGCTTGGACACGCAAAAGCACCTAGTCCAAAAGGAATAATGGCAAAGCTTTATAACCGTTCGACCAACAAAGAGAGGAGCCGGGAAACAGATTTCCCCTCTCTCGTTGTCTGCTTAGGCAGATCAAAGGCGGTGAGTCAAGCCAGAACGATATGTTCGGTCGGCCGAGGGTTGCTCACACAAGCAATAGTTCACCCATTGCAAACGACGACGACCAAGGCTCTCCCCGAGAGAAACGGCAGTGACTTGGACGATTGGAAATCATATGAGAGGACTTATGAGCCCCTCTACCTTCGCTCTTCTTATACTCCTCATTTTCTAATGACAAGGCACAGTAAAAATGACAGGAGATGGTCGTGGGCGAAGAAGCTGTCCAAGTAAAAAGTCCCCCAACACGCGCGCCACACACGCACATTACTATCTCACTCCACACAAGCCAAACTTCATTTAAATCCGTTTGAAATGCTATAGTCACGGTACTAAGGAGCCATTAAAATCTGGTCCTCGTTAAGGGGGAGCACACAGTTATCTAATCTAGCTGGAAATATTCCAATTTGCAACTATAAGTGCATAGTGTGTGTTAAAAGACGTGTCCGATTTATTGTAATTTAGCTGGAAGAGGTCTCACCCTGGCCCCTCTGCCACCCCATACCGATGGAATGTCAGAATTAGGCTGACTAGAGATGAGATTTGGAATGTTGACTGAGGTGGCAAAAAGGTCCTGGCCACGGCTTTTTGGCCCTGCATAGGTCCAGCTCATTTTGGCTGTACTATCCTTATGACACATTTGCACTGGGTTGAAGGGTCCGAAACAGGCAGGAGAGTCGGCACACTTAAGGTCAAGACGGATTCCAGAAAGGTAATCAGCAAAGCAAAGCTGGTATACGCGCAGATATGATTTGCCGCGAGGCATGGTAGGCAGGAAAACATTTCCCGAATTTCTTGTCTAGCAGGAAACGGCAATAAAAATTTTCCTGAAAATGTGCCCCATGGTATAATTGCAAAAAAATTAACAAAACTGGTCAGCCATTGTAGCCTTAACGACGCACGACTAGTCGTTTACAAGAAGTTTATTACCTTGCCAATCTCAAAGTTTCCAACCAAACCTTCCGCGAATACTTATATATTGTTTTCTTTTTAGCAGCCGTCTCAGTCACTACCACAATATTAATCTAATAAAGTAGGAAGTGGGTGAATCGCAAATATCCCCACCGAGTTATCTCAGGGGAATTCAGTAGGATGACCTGCCGAGCCACAGGGTCAAAGCAGGGATTATCTCAGATTCGACGTTAAATGTGTGAAGAACTAGAAACTGGCCCCTCATTCACCTCGGGATGATAAGGCACGGCCTTTAAGGGCGAAAATGAAATTATCACATATATCGGCCTGGGATTCCGACAGGAGTTCCGAGCAACCCTACATGGTCCATTTTTTGAAGGTCCAGTGGAATCATTCAGTTTTCAAAAGCGAAGGGAACTGTAAAATGCGTTCCTTCGTGATTAACAATCTTCAGTATGTTGTAGTAAAATCAAGAGTATGGACTGGCCTATGGAAACAAAGAAAGGTAGCGCTAGGGCAGCCTACTAAGCCCCTTAGACTCCAAAAAACATGAAGACGTGGGGGAGTTTGTGTGATATGGGAAGCCTTGTTTCCTGAGAGAACTCCGGAAATGAAGCTGGCAAGCCTTTACACATTAACCCTGTCAGATATTCCTCAAAGGCCGTCGGGGGGTAAGTTAAGACAAGTCCCCTTTGAGCAAATATACTGCGCAAGAAGCCCAAAGACCGGATACCCACGAGTGCCTTACACGTCTGACTGGGTGACTGGCTCGAAGACGGAGAGTCAGGTTCACTGGCTCCGTTTTAACGTGGTCTCCACGGCATTCTCACGAAAGTGACACCCCTGCCTCTCCTCCCCCTCTCCCGATTCTGCGAAAACCGGGTACATTTCTTTCGGAGGCCAGGTCGTGACCGGCGGCACGCGCAGACGGGCTGTTTAGCTTTGTCGGCCACTGGGACCAAGCCCACTCCCGATCGTCTTAGCACTGTCATACTATCGGAGTCAGGTGAGTGATGGAAAGGAGGCGATAGAAGCTTCGCAAGTCTGTCTCACTGCAAACTAATTCATGCGCAAGTCATCGGTACTGCCCTAACCCTGTGGGACATGCGGTGGACGTCGTCGCTCGCAAGGGTTGAACTGCAACATGTCTGACCAAGTTATGTGCATGAGTTAAAAAGGATTGGCACAACTTACGGATCAACAATAATAGGCACCAAATGTGTCTGGCAGGCTTTCATGATCGGTCACGTATACTTCAGATACAGCATAAATAGTAAAGCATACCAAAGCAGTCCATGAGATAGTTTCAGCTTATCTGTTAAATGGTAACTCAACTAACCACTAAATGCATCGAGATGGTCAATAAGACTGCCCCACAACTTCGGAAACGAGTTACTAACGAGTCCTAAAAGAATCCGTGCGTGGGAGTTGATTTTTTTTCCCCTATTGTCAATGAACATGAATTTTGATGCAACTGCTGAAAATCAAATGAGTACAATATGCTCTACAGAGATTAACGGTCGTGCAAATTGCAAACGATGTAGACCTTAATGGCTTACCCGAAACCTTGACCTTCTTGACAGTTTTGTTTGAGTTGTTATCCACAAGAACGTTCACAGCGATGAATTCGCCGTGGTAATATTTCTAGAAGGAGAAATAAATAGCACGGGTCAGAAGGGCAACAGCACTTTCGTGAATGTTAAGAGAAAAACCGAGATTGAATACATTTGTGCATTGCTTACGGTGGAGTACTTAACTACTGATGCCGAATAAATACAAAAGGAATTGTGAAGGTAAGATCCACG
The DNA here is from genome assembly GCA_902702965.1 of Spirometra erinaceieuropaei. Classification (NCBI taxonomy): domain Eukaryota; kingdom Metazoa; phylum Platyhelminthes; class Cestoda; order Diphyllobothriidea; family Diphyllobothriidae; genus Spirometra; species Spirometra erinaceieuropaei. The sequence continues at coordinate 524,229 of CACRXP010000145.1, forward strand.
ATTAACTACAAAATGAAGCAAGTTGTTCGGCTAGGGCAGGTTGACCTACATAGGGCCGAATGGTCAACACAACTCGGTCTGCCTGAGGCAAAGCAAATGAAGGCAGCAAATCGATAAGGTGCTTTTGGCGAGGAGCCCGACAGTCCGACTGTCGCGAACGCCGATATCCACCGTTTGCCTCGCAGAATGGCAGGCGTAGGGACAGTGACTTGCGCTTGAATTAGTTTACAGTGGTAGAAGACTTGCGTGTCATCTACCGCACCCTCTCCTACCTCACCCACGTTGTAGCGGAAGTGAATAAGAGGGAAATAAGGCTTTTGAAAGGCATGACTCAAGAAACTCTTTTGGTAGTAGGCGTCCCCGGCAGGTTGGTGGGCAGCTTTTCTGGGCATTGCAACACGAAAGGAAAGGAATGTATGCAAGTTTATTAGTGATTCCTAACACTGCAATCGTCTCGACTGACAAAGTCGCAACGACAATTTTGCCCAAGTCGACTTATTCTGCGATGCCCTAAAACCTCTCTATGGGGTCATGTAAATTACTTGAGCAGTAGTCACGAACCCTTCTAAAAAAACTCATTAAAACGGTGGAGAGTAAACTAGAGACACGGCTGGCTTTTCAACTCAGACTAAAGACAAAGCGTACCCATGGAAAATTTACTACCGAAAGTCAGTGAAAACGACAAGCCTCCAAGGCTTTTTACCTATCCCACACGAAATGCTACATACAATTGACTGGGCATTCTTTTCTGGACGTTAAACATTTTAACTGGAACGCAATTCACTGCATGAAGGACTTCAATAAATTGGCTCAAATAATGAAAGATGAGTCAACGTACACTTTTCATGTCATCGTTTTTTTTTCGACGGTTCTTAGTAAAATAACTTTTTCCATCCTTCCACTTCAAATATAGCGGAAGTCGAACACAGGCGTCATCATGTCAGTTAAAGTGGCCTTATGGGAATCTGCAGACTACATCGCAAGTCTGTTATTGGGAGAATGGTATTACCGACAAAGACAAGGGAGACTGGAATGGTCATTTCTGGCTTATTAGCCGTCGTCAGCCAGTCATACCTAACCCCGAAGTGTGCAACATCCGGGGCTCGAACTTGCAACCTGTTAGTTAGAAGCCCATGTCTCCAACAACTGGGTCACGGGCCCATTGTCCTGTCCGTTTCGATCTGTCTGCTATTTTTACTTGTGAAATTCACGTCTACCGGTAGGCGAATGGACCTCAAGTGGGCTGCCCTAACATACCTCTTGTGGCAAGCCTTTTCACTGATGAATTTGAACTGACATCTGTCTCAACACTACACAACCACTGGAAGCATGGCGGATTCAAATCACTGACACACTTGTCATACTTAGGACTCTGCATTGAATATGACTCAAATGTATGAGAACTTGTATTTCTCGATTGCCTGGTACATAAGTCACAAGGGCCTAACAAATACGACTGCATGCCACAAAACAACCAGCAGTGATCGATATTTGGCAACTAATTCTTGCTAAGTAGTCAGACCATAAGAGAAACAGGCGCGTCATTCCCTTCAACAACTGCATGACTGTGCATGAATTCGACTAATATACGGGCAGAAAACTCTTGCAAAGGGAAGAATTTGGTCGATGAGACAATCCACATTACTGAAAAAAGCCCAATAGCCGGAACAATTTGCCCCTAATACCAGTCATCCGATAAAAATATTCCCAAACCAGTCAGTGTGATCGTCGCATTTGACGTCTCCAATGGTATACCTAGTAAGGTTAGGGAATCAGAGATCCAGCTACCGACGGTTAAAACGGTAACTGGACCCATGGGCTTGCGTGTCCAAACAGCCTTATGGTGACATGAGGGCAATCTGACTGTCGATTTCGACGATGCCCACCGTATGCCCCAAGGCAGAGTGCGAGCAGGAACGGTGACTTGCACGTGGATTGGTTTACAGTGATTGTAGACTTTCGCTGCATCTTCCGCACTCTTTCCTCCAGACACTCCTTGGTTTGGTGTCAAGTTGGTCAAGACGACCGAGGGCGGAATCGGACTCATATGAGTGGTGCAGCCTGAGCCGTCACACCCTCGATGTATCGCCCTGGTGTGAACTCCATGTGGGTTCAGCGCAACTCTGGGGTGGCTCATTGTAGGGGGGCAATACATGGCAGATCGAGAACGTTCGACTGCTGAGCATTTATATACTACAGACTGGAAATGCTGTTGCGATGCCCAGAAGGTTACCCTACACGTCGCCGGAAACTTTGATATCACAAGAAGTCCTTCACTTATGCTTGACTTAAACATTTTCTCTCCCTTGCTCATTTTCTTTCCTTCATGGCGTGATGTTTGATTTTCTCATGGTCTTTACATACGAGCTTACAGACTCAGCGCGGGAAATACACGTAATTTATGCTTTAATCAAAACAATAGGTAGGAAACGTGAAAGCACCTCCTTGTCCAGAGAAACTTCCAGCCGCAAAGTTCCAGGGCTCATTATGAAGTCCTTTACCACCTCGGCGGAGGGCTGGGGCGCAGATTCCTCTGGCGCGTATGTCAACTTGCGGATAGCCATTCGCACAGAACTCCTAATGCGATAGGGTGGGGGGTGGGCAGGCATGAACAGGGATAAAAATTTTCGTTAAAAACAAACAGCAGTGCGGGGAGTGGGGAGCAAGTAATCAGAGCAATGGAAAACAAACGCGCGAGAGCTGGGTTATTTACGGAATTAGTGCCGTCCAATGGGGGAGGGGACTGTGAGAGCCATCACTGCCGCGAAAAGCCACACAGAGAAAAAGACTTTTGCAAAGTCTAGGCAGGAACACTACTAGGGGAGTAGAAATCGGCAGTTTGTTTCTTGAACTCCCTCCAACGTTCAAAGCCATAGATCTAGCATTATACAGAGAGCACGCGTGAGCCTCAAAAAGGAGAACCTGTGCAGTGGTGCGGTTCTAAATTGCATGGATAGCGTAATTGCCAGTAAATGAACAAAGAACGTCTAAATAGGACAAACAAGCGCCTCCCATCCGGCTTGGACACTGGGAATGGAAAGTTTGGTGGACTCCTACGTCCGTAAGAAAACATAACAGCCCCTGAAGATAAGGCGAGGGCGGATTCTCGCAGCCATAGCGACTCAAGTCTACCTCTAAGCTAGCTGGCCCAGGATGGGTCAAGAATGTGGCGGTTTAAACGCGTAGGTTAAGAAATTTTAAGTCAGGTTTCAAGGGAGACGGATTTTTGTACTAGTTTCGCTCCTACAGCTGGTAAACTTACTTCAAGTCCAAACTATATGAAAAAAAATTGTAAGAGGAGGCGTATTTCTCTAGCTGATCAGCAGCTCAAATAAAATGAACATCAGTGTTCTCTACACAAGTGCCAGCTGCTTATGCAACAACTGACTGCGCCCCAAGCGAACAGCATCTTAAATAAGGTTAGCTAGCTGGAGGTGGACAAATCGCAAGACCTGATGACCTTCCTGTGATTCCTCCACAAGTTCCCTGTCGTAACATTATAACAACCGGAATGTACACACGTAAACAAGATATGTAGTTGCCACAACTCGCTAATAGGACGATAAATGTCATGGTGGCGGTGAAATAAGATCTGCAAATCTAGTTTTAACAGCCTACAATACGAAATTTCGAATTGGATGGAGTTTAGAGCATAAGGAAATGGGCCCACCAAGTTCACGGGAGAGGTAAATACGATTAACAGTGGGACAAAAGGTGGGAAATTGTGGAGTTCAGGAGAGATAGATAAATGCCTCCTTCTCGGATAGAATTTCTAACTGAACTCGCTTCGAAGTTTTAATGGCAGGTGACACCCACGCAAATGTATATACTACAAAAAAACTAACATGAGCAACGGAAATTGAGACTGAGGCTTTCGACGTCTAATTAGGCTAGACCTAATAGGCCGAACCGGGCAAAAACCATATAAACCCGACACAAAGAGGCATGACAACCTAACGTGGACGGATATGAACAGAGACCCGGCCAAATTCCGGCGACTTCAGGGGAGAACACTTACGCTGAACAGTGCCGGACATTGAAACGCCTTGCGAGGTATAATCATGCGGTTATCACTAAATTTCGAGGGACTTCGAATCTCCAGCAAAAATATTGAGAGTGATCGATGGAACTTTAAAAATGCAAACCGGCAATGCCCGACGCAGATTAAAGTTAACGGCTTATAATCTACCTGCACACCCATTGAGCATTCGGAAAGCAAGGCTGCACTTAAAAAAACAACTGGGACGCGACAGTTGCAGACCATGGTTACTCTGATCGAAACTGACGCACACAGCAATAAGTCTAGGGCACAGAAGCAAGCAGAAAAGTCTCCTAGTAGAGCTAAGCAGGAGAGTGAGACAGCAAGTCGTCTACGTTAAGCAGAGTAGCATCTGTTCCCATTCATTATCTGGAGAGTTTGAGGCAGTAAAGACGAGTGCGCGCATGAATCGGTCTGAATCCGACATGCATTCTACTGGGTAGCAGTTGGGAAAAAACGCAAATCTAGCAGCAAAAAGAGGGAAGCCCTGGATTTCCTATGCACGCTGGACGGCGTTCAGAGGGGGAAGTATCTAAGATGGTGAAGAAAAGATTCCTCGACACGCGTAGCAAGGTAAGCCGTTAACGGCAAAAAGCCTATACAATCAGCTGCAGGAAAAACAAAAAGTGCTGGGTGAGGGGAGGGGGCGTTCGCTGGGCGAGTGGATTAGGGACAAGCGCAAAGTTCTGCGATTCGGGCAAACACAAAAGGGCACTAATGTGAGGGTTGGTGTGATAGTAACCGTGGGTTGGTCTGCAGATTGACGTAGGTTTGAGAAGGAGGCAATTTTCGGCGGACAGGGGCACATCCAATTGTACGAATACTGAAAAGAAGATCAAATGGCGGAACGTCGTCAGAGATGGGTGTCCATAAGGACAGGAACAGGATGCGATGCAGTTACCTGAAGAACTGCCTGAAGATGTTCATGGGCTCGAACCGAGTACTTTTAGAGACAAAAAACTGAAAGCGTCTTCCAACCGTACACGAGATCCACCGAAACGTGCAATGAGTTCGCGCTTCGAAGTCCTACAGAGCGCCTGGGACGATGACGGAGGGAAAACGTGCTTGTGCAAATGATTTCACTTCTACGCCATTTAGCCAGTAGGTCTCTTCTTAATAAGTAATTCTTGTTAGATGTTGCCCTCTCAAGATACCAGAAATTCTGGAACAATAGGTGAAGGGCGGTTCTAGAGAGTACTTAGACCAAAATTGTCGAATACAATCGTTAGCGCGTAAAACTATCCAGGTACGGCAACGTGAGAAGTCTGTTACTCAAAGATCTTTAAAATGGGGTTGCAGTATTTTGCGTTTGTTAAAGGGCGCCCTACTTTATTTCCTAAAGTGCGCCGCAACTGATCGACGTAAAATAAGAGTTCTGAACTTCTAGATGTTGCTGCATTTAGTGGGACAACAGGTAACAGGTGGACATGGAAAATATACCATTTCGGTCATTGACCCATCTCATTAAATGTTAGTCGAAACTATGGAATGTGTCTTCGACTAGGGAGGACTGCTTAATTCAGGTGGTATTATTGATTATCATGCACAATAAGCCCTAGATATTTCAGACACGTCAAGGCGTTAGCTTTTTGGCCACCTGCACAAACTGCACTCGGCAAAAATGATTACTTAAGGAGTATGCAGTTTCGCTAGTGACTTTAGATGCCCCTGTAAATTCAAATATATTTTGCGGAAAACATGCGCAAAAATATACTTCCTTGCACTTGCCTGGTATGAAATGACTTCTTCTTCAAATTTTTTACTCCAAGAAAGGGTACACTTAGGTTTTACGGAAACTCTTCAGTTCCCGAATAATATTGAATCCAATCTGCCTTTGCATTCGCGTTTACGGATTTAGCTTACATGTTGCATACTTTCCATGTAAGGAAAATCATGCATTCCTATATGCCATTAAGAAGATACCATGCAGGGCTCATAAAATTTTGCAATGAATGTGTATTATGTCGTAAACTTTGTAAGCAGCATTTAAAAACGGACAGATACGATGCTATTTGAGTGGACATTGCACGGCCTTAAAAATCCCATAATTAGGAACTTTCCTAAACCCGCAAGATACCATTTCTCTGAGTACAAAACTTGGAAAGGGAGTGATTTGCTACCTAATGAGCACAGTAAAGTATACCCTTTTGCATGTTTTCTATAGAATATATACGAATGTAAAAGGGCAAAGAAAAGCAATATCAAAATGCATACCACCAAAGTGGTCATCTTTTACTGAGTGAGATTTATGCAGGCGGCCAAAAAGAAGTGCATTCAAAATCCAACATCCTGGAGTGTTTGAAACATTACGAGTTTATGTCGCAAGACAGCCAATATTACAGCTCTACTTAAGTGACCTCTCCGAATCGAAAACGCATTTCAGAATTTTAGTCGAAATTTGATAAGATCGGTCACTGGCTGTAGAACAGGAAACATGGAAAGTTGTTAGAAATGGGAAAAAGATCGATCTTTGAACTAAATGTACTTAAGCGCAGAAATCTGGAGATTTCTAAAAGACGATTGCTTTTGTGAATTAGCATTTCCACACAGCAGTACATTTCAAATACCAGTGGCATGCTTGGAAGCGTACTTGACGATGTATCTCATAAGGAATGAATAGAACACGAAAATGCCCTAAGTTTGGAAAATCATAAAATTCTAGCTTGCTCTTACGCAGACCTGTTTTAAATGGTCTGTGAGAAAGCAACATGCCAAAAAACCTATTATTCAGTATTGTAATAACGAGGGATAACAGCACTTGTAGTTACGTATGGTGTGCAAGAGAAAAAACATGAATGACTGAGGAGCACACATTTTGTCTTCCTCCTAGCATATTCTAGAGGAACCTTGTGTTACCTGACATTTTTATTGTTAGAAATCTTAAACGACAAGCAAGTACGGTAGGAAGTCAGAAATACCACTCATCAAAAGCTCATCTCCTTAGTTACAGGGCAAGATGTTCAGCCTAAACAATTTCGTTCGAATCAGTGGGCGACACTTTTTACATCTTTACGGGAATTAAGGATGTTGAAACGGTTGAGGGAGGGGAAAAACCGAGTGTAACTCCATCTCAGATCTCACTTTTCTGTTCTTCCCAAGGGTTTGGGGGTCCTGTCTGCCTGCCACAAAAATGACGCTACAACCAACACGTAGTATGGTGCAATACAGGCAAAGGCAGTGGTGCCTTTATGGTCGTTTCTGGTTTATTCGTCGTACTCAGTGACACAAACGCCTGCTCCGGCCCCGTAAGAACTGATATTTGGCTTGGCGCAGTTGCTCATTAAACCGAACGCTCTATTGGCTGAGCCAGCTTTGATAACTGCAATAACTGTCGTGAGCCGACCCAACTTACCAACAAGACGGAAACGGACATTTTCGTTCAACCTTGAGACCTCAGTCTAGAGCCCCGTGAGCAATCGTTTAATGACAAGAGAACGATAACACCTTGGTAAGTTTGGACAACCATCGGTAAACAGAGATTCTTGCCAGCCTTTTTCCTCTTCAAAAACTGTTCAGCAATAAAATGCCGGCTTTTCCGCCTTCAAGATCACTTGCTCTACCTTCCTACCATGCATCACTGTCCGATTTTGAGCAGCGGCGCACCAGACGACCTGCCACTTACTATTATTGAGCACTATAGAGCTACACAATGACAGGTTTGGCTAAAGGGGAGAGAAAAGGATCACGCACACCGAGCTTCCTCTGCAGAAATAATCAGTCCGATTACGCGTCATGCAGTCTCTACACTGTTAAACAGCTTTGTGGGGACGAGTATGTAATTTAAATAACATAAAACCGGGACGGGTTTTGTGAAATAAAATGCTCTTGGTAATAAAAAAAAAAAAGTAGACTAATATAACTGACTTCCAGTTACCCACACATAAGGCCTGAAAGCCCGGTTAGTGAATGCACAGGAAAGCTCGGGTCTGTTAAATCAGATGATACAACCTGGGTGAATATTAATGACATAACAGAACTAAGTGAAAAATTCCCTTAGTAGTTGAAAAGGCCGGGAAGTGACAGCACCAATACGAAATTCATTAAGAGGAACCCCATTGCATGAGCCGATTAGCGCCTTCTATATGGGAGGAGCCTTTGGTGCGTAAGGCTGCCTTTGAATTCGTTAACAGGGGAAGGCCAGACCATAAAGGCCTTAAGTTCGGCGACAAGAAGCATGGTTCATGAAGAGCGCAAAGCCCACAGCCACTTCTTGAGGGAGACTTGGTGTCTAATAATCAGTCATGATTGCATGCGAAGGCGTTATGCGTGGAAGTTAACATCTTGTGGATAAATCCAACACAAAAGCCCATTCTAGTAACCATTCTATTAGCTTGGAGGTGCGGGAAATGTGTTCAGTGAAATGTAAACTTTGAGGTGAATGAGTGCCTGTTCAAAACAGACCGCGAGTACAACCACCTACTAGGCCCGAGTCGCAGCAGGCAAAAAGAAGCTAAAGTTTGTGGAATCATACGGAACGCACCAAAAAGCTGCATACCGACATAAACTGTATCAATCTCTACGGTGACTGCAGTTATATCGCTGCCGTTCTTGTTACAATAACCACTCTAGGCCTTTTATTGCATGACTAAATCGGCATGGCTAAATCCGCAACCCCGTGCGCAGTCGGGACCGTAGTGGAAGACGAGTGTAACATTAGGTGTCTTCCCCGGGTTTACGCCCACAGAAACTAATTAAGCGAAACTCTTACTTGTTCTGAGGCCAGCCATCTATCCCCCCACTCACACACCCCCCCTGAAGTTCCATTATATCCTACGCATATGCCTGGAGGTGAAATTGTCCGGACTGTCACCCCGCCCGCCCGGCCGGCGACGGCGACGAAAGGGTCGATTAAAGGTGTGGTCGGGGGTGGTGGAAGCTGACTTCGAGATAATATCTTGCCCCACAGCCTTCGGCTTGCGACGCTAACGTATCACCTTGTTCATGTTCGCTCGTGAATCTGCTGCCAGTCGACTGAAACACTGGGCCAGCTAAATCGGTCATGATGAAATCCGTTATAAATGAATGTACAATGGGTAATAAGATGAGGACACTGAGTATGCGAAAAAATCAAACTGTTTAATAACCTTGATTCCCGCCAGATGAGACGACGGTTTAGAAGGGGCAGTATGCTGGTGAGAAAGGCAAGGGAGTTAAGATGATGGCCTTGGATGAAGGATGATCGATTTCGGTAAAAGAGACAGACTGTATTGATCAAAAAGAAAACACTATTATTTTTTTAAAAAAGGAGCCGCATGCTTAGAGCAGACTGCGCTTTCGGGAGAAAACCACGTGGATGTTGGAGACCTCTGACAAGTAATATCTTCAGACGCATAGGAGCACGTACCGAGTTTGAGGCTTTTCATCACACTCCTCGGCTATGTAGGCCCGGAGTTCATAGTCCACACCGCAGGGCTGAAGGGTAATAGGAGCGTGAAAAATAAACTGCAAACACCTGGAGACATGCAAAGAAAAGCAGACTGGCCTAGGTTAGAAATCACTAAAGACAATCAGCCCGACGGAGAGCCCGAGACTTCGAGTTGCTAACCGAGACCAAATGATAGCAGCATCATCCTGCTTTGTTAATCTGACCTCATGCGAAATAACATAGTCAGCACAGTTGTGGTAATGCGTTGGTCGGTCCCGATGATGTCGCCATGTATGAGAGTCTGCCACAGCGGGTCTGGAGAGCCCAATTTACCCTATTTTCCACCGACAGAGACCGAATACCGACGCTTTAAGAACCACTTTCATGTATTGAAGAACTGTGTCCAGACAAGTTATGATTCGACCTCCCGTTGACATCTCCGCGTGAGCAACAGCGCCAGATCAAGGGAGGAAGCACTGAGCTCATTAGGTGAACGCGGAGAACGTACCCAAACTACTCCAGTCGTCTTTCTTGGATGGTCCGAGATATTCTCGCGAAGTTGTCGCAGTGAGTTCGGACAGTCTCATGTGAGACGATGTCGGTGTACTTCACTCGAAGGATGGTCCTCAGACAGAGGCGGTCAAACAGCCACAGTGCTCGCTCAGTCAACATTCCCTTAGTTACTAGAAACCGCATGCCGTCCCACTAATTACCCAGTTCACCAAGTAGTTTCCCTAAGCGTTCTGACTGTTCTCGTAGATGAAGTTAGCTGACAAACTAGCCTAGTATCGTCCACTCCGGTCTTTCCTTTTTTGTTGACCCATCCCTTCAGAGCATTGGTTGTTTGGTGCTATACAACTTTCGACGACGACAGAGGCCTAGGACATAAAAAAGTAGTGAACGTGTGCCCCCACTCCGGTAACCTGATAGGGTCGTTGGACAAGTAAAAATGGCACATGCGCTCCCTAAATAACTAAGTCTGACTAGGACGACGTATACGTAAGAAGTGGGTCAGCTTATTATCCGTGCTGCTGATAAACTATCCGCGCGACCACTGGCAACAGGGTCAAGCGCGCATGCGACCCTAAGCTTGCACGTAGTTAAGCTGGCACGAGGTTTGGGAATCTAGGTGTACAAGGAACGAAAACCTCGAACCAAATCTTAACGACCGATTCGAAGCAGGACAAAAAATACTGGATACGAAAAAAAAACATTTCGAAAGGTGCGGCCTTTTTTTAAATTGTGGTGGTGCCAGCTTTGCAGAAATCACGTCACGCGTGTTTTTTTTAATTCAGAGATAGACCAGATTGGTTGTTGAAACAGACGCAATGTCGACCTACTGATATATACTTTTCGCGATGTAAGTAATAGCTCCGAAAGATTTTGCGGTAGAAAAATGCACGTTTAAAGGTGCGAAGGCTCGGCCGCTTATATTGATCGGCAGTTATTTCAAAAGCCCTTCTCCGGACGAAGCTATCTAACATTGGATTAATATTGACGCAGAGATCGCTTATGCTGGGCGACGGCCATAGATGCCCAGTTATGGCGGCCTTGTTAGCGTCAACCCTTCCATGAGACGGACGTTTTATTGCGATAATTACTGTCAGCAAGGAAAGAAGGTAACTTGGAGGACAAGTACTGCTCACTTCAGAAAGTGATGTGAGCCTACGATGAAGAGGGGAAGGAAGAGGCCGATGAAATGCCTCCTTCCCCCAAACCCTCACCCCCGGTTAGTGCACCGCAGCGGATGCGACTTTAGTAACCACCGCAGCACACAGTACCCGGCCTACAACTTCAGAAATCGAATTGCAGAACATGCGCGTCTGCAATGGTCGCGAGATTTGCAACCAAAACTATTAAGCTAGTGAAAGAAGGTAGGTAGTGGTCGAAAAATGTGTGAATTAAAACTAACGAGGACGAGTTGCTCTATGCTTCTAGATTATAATTATTAGTGATTTACGTTCGCCCAAAATTGTCATAATGAACGCACTTTCCACTATTTATTCCACAGAATTGGCATTCAGTACCCTTTCTAGTCCCGACTGACACCAGTGATATGAGATTTGTTTAGTGTGAAGGAAGTGACTGTGAGGTCGCGTTTCATGAATACGACTACCGCAACCTCATCTACGTAATTTTCCAAAACTGAAAGTACATTTAAAGTTGGTCGCACGTAATAAAAGAACTAAGAAGGTGTGTCTTCAATGAGAAGGTGCCAGCAGTCAAAGCGCTAAATTCGAGATATATTGTTCGTTTCGCACGCGTAATGATCCCCCTAGTGAGACCATTATTACACGTGCCAAAATAGGCGAGACCCTACAACTGCAACAGCAGCAACAGTTCAATCAGGCGGCCGGTACGAACGCAGCGCAAATTATTCCTCTGACAACAACGAACAACCAGTTTTTTTCATGTAAACGGAAGTGTGTAGTCGTGTTCGGCAGAAACAAACACATAAGTGCAACAGCAGGTCAGAAAACGCGGCCGGCCTTACTGAATAACCTGAAAACGGTTCTGGAGGGGGAGGTTAGAAGGCAGACTGCAATTAGGGGGCTAGGAACAAACAGGCTCACCTTTCCGCTGTCGTTGGGGCCGGGTTGGAGAGTAACGGAGGCGGGTGTTGCATGTGGGAGCTACGAGAGAAAGGGGGGTGCGTTTGAAAATCACCCGCATTACTTGCTTTAGTAAGAACAGACGACCGAGAAGAATTAACAAAAGAGTGACAAGTGCTACGTTAACACGAATTCTTGGATGGCAGGATCAATTGCGAGCGCGTTGACATTCGCACCACTATCAACGTACAGGCATGCGGGCGCAGGTTAGTCGTTCAATAATGTGATGACCGCTCGCATTCGGCACAAAGCCCTCACTCCACCTTATGTGTAATGTCATGGCCAGGAAAACAAGTGTGTGTGCGTGTGTGCCTGCGTCCATGAGTGTCATATCGTGTGCACGCTAAGAGAGATACCGGTGACGCCGCGCTGGAAACAACGACAAATGCGTCAGTTACGGCGAAGCAGAGTCTGCGCTAATTAAGACAGCATATCTGATGTTTACAAAGTTAGGCGGTCGTTTAAGGCTGCGCAGTTTATGCATTCGATAGCAATCGGCATGAAATGGGCTTTCGCTTGGAAGTGAAATTTTAAAATTTCCATTCCCTCAAAGCCTAGGGATTTACATTTCAAGACGAGAAAAATAAAAGCAGTGTCAGTTGCGAACGTCGGAGACCAAAGGCTGTTCAATTCCCTGTTTTACTGGGTGATGTTTTAGGCCAAACAAGTGAAAAATCTATCCTGTTAACGGAATGATTGACCGCTGACCATAGAAGCTTATGAGCCCGGAACGCGGAAAACGGAATGACCGCGTGGGTAAAAATTGAGCTCCAAGACTTGTTTTTTGCTCTGTAAGGTACCAGATGGTAGGGATTCAAGAGATTGACATCTATAGCAGCTCAGCAGCCAATGGTGATCCAGGGGTGATTCAGGAGAATGCGTACTACGCTGGATAGGCTTAACCGTAAAATATCCCATTAGCGCACGATCTGTTTAGTCAGAATTAGCTGTAGGAGTACAGTCAATATTGTGTAAAGTGAGTAAAGGCGTCCAAATAGGATGTATGATCGAGTCTTACCAGGTGAGAAAAAAATAAGCAAAATAACGAAATCGCGTGCAAAGTCGCACTGCTGCACAAGTAGCAAACAGACATATAGGCGGTAACAGAACCCAAAAGAAAGGCAATTTTAGACAATTTCGCAAAGACTAATGACCGAATAGCCTTTTTAGACGAGTAAAGGATGCGAAACAGATTGACTCACGCGCGTTGGAAATGTACTCACCCTTCACAAGGCTGACTTCCTCGGTTGATGATAATTCGAATTATCTTTGCTGTTACATTAATCCAGGAGTTTACTGCAGTTTAGGTACTTAGCTGAGCAATGACTAAAGTGGTTGCCGATGGTTGAGGGCAGAAAAACTACTCTACCTTTTTTAATGGGTCTCGCGAGCGTATAGAGTTAAGATGCAGGTGGCAACATCTAACAAATAATGAACATTCATAAGGAGTCATTGACCGACAGAGTGAAGCAAAGGAAAATGAGCTCGCAGTTCTGAAAAAGTTGTCCGTACGTGAAACGTGGTCTGCCAATCAGACATTGCATACTTGCAAAACAGTGAGTTGATGCCATTAACCACTGGCCCACCATTGTCTGATTATGTGACCCATGAAAGGTTAAAAAGTAGACAAAGTCCGTCGCCGTCTACCAAATTTCACGCAGATAGGCAGAAAAAGCCAGCATGAGAATACAGATGAATGTACGACAGTTCGGCTATCGTTTCGATGTTCACGGTGTGCGTCACAGCAGGGTGGACGGGGCGACGGCAACTTGCGCACGAAATACCTTTCCTTTAATAAAAGTGAACTTGACAGACTTGCGCTGCATCAACTGCACTTCCTCCTTCCTTAACCTGCCGGGCCTAGTGTCAAAACATTCAAGGTCGGAGGCCGGATAGGACGCAAGTGGGTGACGCGGCGGAAACCTGCGTCTAGGCGTTCCATCACGCCCACCCATGTATAGGTGCACAGCCCAATAACGAGTGCCAAGCTCTGATCCGGCACTCGTGTTGGCTTAGCGCAACTCGCGCGTGGCCTGTTGTGGGGGCACCAGCACATGTTTGCCCACACAGACGTCTCAGCTTGTCCCGTCACATGTGTATACATGCCAACGATTTGCAAAACATCCCATACGGTTCAGGCAACAGTGATGCAATTGACTGGCGTTGGTATGGCAAGCGGGCGCCACATGACCACGTGGGAGTCGCGTTTTCAAAAACACGGGTCGTGTATAGTACAGGACCAGCAGGTGCGCAGAAGGTGTTGGTACGCGCACGCATGGACGTCAGCTACAACGTCTGGTCTGGAGGCGAGGGTCTGCGGACCACCGTCATGCAGCCAATAATGGTGGGGTTTTATGGACTGGAGACGGAAGAAGCTATTTACGACACAGGTAACTTCATCAGTCGGTGACCCCAATCAAAGAAATCAGCCCAGGCCACTCTTATGTGCCTAAATATCTCCGATCACAGACAACATGGCGTGAGCTCGTGATGCAGTGATGAGGGCGCTGCCTAACAAGAAATTAACTCGGGCTAACTCTTGGGCGCGCGGCCTGGAGTGCTCTGACCGATGACGACAAATAAGCCCGCAGTGATTATTACAGCACCTCCAGTCTTCGTCAGTAAAGAGGTTTTTGCTCAACTGGGTTCACGTATTCTTGGTAGCTGGCGGAACTATTTTATTTATACTTAAATAATTGCGCTTATCATTCTGTTAAATTTCCAGTGGTTGCTAAACTTAACTGCATTTCATTGACATCGTGCACGGTAACTTCTTTTCCTATGCTCATTTTCTCAAAACTTATGCTGTATTTAACATGTTAATTCGAAGTGTGGAAGAATTCGCGTTTTTAGTACGCTTTAAATAACCAAACCTTTTCAGGTGGACACTACTATTAGCATAATGTGCTATCATCCGATTCCCCAGTGGAGCTGCCAAAGTATGAAAGTGTATTTGTACCCCTGCAGTAGCCTACGAGCACCATGCAGTCCAATTGGCATTGCATGCAAGCGTGCGTAAATTTGCTTCGAATGTCAGTAGATGGACTTAAAGTCACAATATCCCCTTTCAGCAAACATTTAAGGGGACAGTAACTGAGGGCATTAAATAAATTGTTATGTACACCTATGAAACGTGACTACCAGACTGGCCGATAAACAGATATAAAAAAATCAATAAAAACGAAAGAACATCTCTAGAGCACTTTTCCGAATTAAATTTATGTAGTTGGTTTCGAGGATACTCATTAAAAAGTCGAAACATTGACATGTATCAATTGATTTAAGCGTGCTTCTAGGTAAGCACCGAGGCAATCTACTTGCCTAAGGGGCAGCGAAAAATTCTGACAAATTCTTCATTAGCTTTGGTGCATACTGGATTATGTATCTGACGGCAGAGGAGCCAGTCTTATTTCAGTGAATTTTTGTAGGTCGATCAGTTGAGGTAGTTAAACATTCCAGAAAAAAAGGTTCCTTGGCAAAGTGACACCACTATTTTTAAGGCAACTGTTGTGGCATCTCAAAATTTTTACGCTTTGTCGGTATAATGTTGACTAGGGAAGGTGACGGTTCATGACAGTTTCTGAATATTCGTACGAAAGTCAACATCAACAAAGCAAGCCTCAGAGTCGGGATCCGAAAGCCTCTGACTAGCAGTGACTGTGAAGATGCTAGTGACAAAACTGGAAACAACAAACAAGCTGTCTTAGAAGCCGGTGGCACTCGTAAGGATTTGGCTAATGTTCCCGTTTGAGGTGATTGGCGTATAATTAAAGGCTTTACTAAATTGTTCGGCAACTAGGCGCTATGTTCCGAAATGCAAAAGCGCTATTGAGTTAGTCAGTCCATGTCGTACGTTAGGAGTACACAATACTGGAGGGAGTATTCTTCTGAGGAATTGCGTCATTGCCTGATGGAAAAAACTTAACGGCGAATACGCCTAAAACAGAGGGTGAAAATAAGCCGAAAAAAGAAGACAACATTAACATCAATCCTTTCTACGCAGCTTAAGAGGAGGGTTGTAATGTTTCTTAAGCAAAAACTAGGTTTAGGCGCTAACAAATAAGGCCTTGGGTTGTTAAGGGAGTTTTTAAGTTTTAGTGGAGACAACTTAAGAAAGTTCAAAAATAAATAATACTAACAGAGCGATCTATTACTCAGACGCACAGTGATATCATTTAGTTAGAGTTTAAGCGAGCTCATTGTATTTGGCGAGGTTATCTGGAACCCTACTTGAAAAAAGATTACTGCGGTCTGCGACACAGGGATGTCCAACCAAGATATTCCTCAAGCAACTTAGGTCGACGTTTATGTCTGGTTTAGAGGCCTTAATCGTTCGTTCTATTCAAAAAGTTGTCTTAAAAGACTTGGCTCTGAACAAAGTGTTAGGAATGGACTGTGAAATATTTGCGTCCCGTTTCTAACGTTGAAATGCTGTTTGGGATTCCATAAACATCAGAAGGGCGTAGAAATAGCATGCAAAAAGTAGCGCGGGAAAATTCAGATGTCAATTAGATGCAAGTTGTGCTGGGCTTCGCCTATACAGTAAAGGCTGTAGATTTTTAGTTATTTAGATGACAGTACAACAGCTCCTGTCAGACGTTGGAAAATTGCTGATCCCAATGCTCCTTCACCGTACAAAACTTTCTGGGGTAACATGCGGAGGAACCATAAATACCATTAAGAACTGCTTTCAGACAAATATAATTTGACATTTTATTATGACATTCACCTTCAAAGCTAGAAAATAGAGAAAATCAAATAGCGGAGCATGCGGAAGCCCCCACAACGGTCCCAAAAACACCTAGGTGTGATACGTCGGAAGTCAACGAGTTAGTTCCGATAGTTTTCCGAATGCATGAGTACTTCAGTCTCCCCTAACATGTACGCACCTTATGCAACACATATCTGATTTCCTCCAGACATTTCAGCGAGTACACTGACTTGGACCAGTAATGTTGAAATAACTGGGCCTCTAAGACAATTTTGTCACTTCTACATCTTTATTTATAATGCTGAACTAGGATGCAAATAAACTCTTATCAGTGGGCAAGAATATTCTGCGGTATATACAGTACCGGTAGTTTGCATTCCTGTCAATCTTACTTTTGTCGCTTTTGAAGAGCACATTTGACAGGACAGATAGCGTAGTCAGTCGCGTCCGGCTTGAGTATTTTAGAATCGGAAGAATTCTGGCAACCAGGACGTTACACGCGGTCTGACTGTGGGAACTAATAACACAAGTTCCAGTTCGGTGGATTCCGTTTTTTAAATAAAGTACTCAAGAAACAGTCGCAGTGTGTAACTGTTGGAAAACCGTTAAATCCTATAAAGTTCTGTATGTGTCACCGACATTTTGCACCCATTGTGAAAAGGATGGACCCACACAAGTCATACAAGGTCCAGAACGCTTAGTTTGTAGGCAGCTGCACTTAGAAGATAACGGAGAAAATCTAAACTTAACAACTCCAGTTAGACGTACAGTACAAAGTCGCTAACATGTGCCCTAAAGTAGGCGGTCATACTGGTTGTCTGACATTTCGAAGTATAATGTCCACATACACCGGTGGAAGTACGTATGGCATTCCTGTAGGTAGTTATTACGAAATTTAAATCCTATGGTGTCGGTCGACCACTTCCAGAAGTTCTAAGGTATCAGCACCTAACACATGAGGAACTGACATTTAATTCAATTTCATTTAATGCTATATAACAGTAATGCAACCTCTAATTCACTGAATAGGTAATAAAATGCATCGGTTATAACAGAGGATTTGGATGCAGGCTAACTACAGATAGATGCACACACAAAGTAGAGGGAAGTAGCATATAAAGACGTTGAGGGCCTTGTACTAGATGTTACTCTGTTGACGAAAGAGGCCCCTTTCGAGTTTTTGGCAGCAGTCAAAACCAAAAGACTAGAAACTCTTCGGTCAGAATGGCGACTTGGAATACTGAGTAGAAAAACTGTAAGAGTACATAAAGGTCCCAATAATAGCAATTTGGAGGGATGACAAAAACGATATAATAGTTTGCATATTCATAACAAGCAGCGACTAAAGACTATGTTGAAGACATTCAGCCCGGATGGTCGGCATTGACAAGCTTCAACAACAGAGCGGATGTCTCTTTACACCCACAAAAATATCGGCGAGGAAATGGAGACGCAGGTTTTATGCATATGATCGAAATTTTAACAGCCTGATGGTAGAGAGCATTAAAACGCCAAAGCAGTCTCACGAGAACATTTAATGAGGGCACTACGGACAACATAACACCTTATAAATGACGTGCGCATCATCAAAGTAGGAAGAAATCCGCTAGTGCAAAGATCGAAACGGACGTAGATACTTATCATGGTGCGTATCAAACTTCATGCAGGATTTTTTAAGATCATACTGAACCATGGTAGTTCGCCGGGACTGGAGACAGGCAGAAAAAGCATGAACTTTTACATGTTGCACCTTCCGGCCTCGTAATCTTAGGCACGCTAATTAGCATTAGGGTGATTACTGTGGTGAAATAATTAACGACAGTAAACGAGAACTGCGCGAAAAAAAAACGAGACAAGAAACCAAAAGTCCCACGTGGCGCAAATTATCATTTTCGAGGTGTCGGGGAGAAGGAGTGATTTAGCAAACTCATATGCTCAGGACACGAACGCGTCGGCTATGGAAGTATAGTAAACGAAGCAAACGCGAACCGTCAACATCATGAAGAGGACTTGAAGTACCAGATAACTAACTTAATAGGGCAAGCAAAAGGCAGGCAGGAAAGAAGAGCCAGGGAAGGAGCACTTAGAAACATTTAAAAAGGATTGGCTTACCTCGAAATAAAACGGGTAGGCTGACGGCCCTAACTTCTTAATCAGGCGTTCCTGCAAGCGTGTAAGAGGCTTTGGCTCTGGCTTAGATTCGAGATCTGTGTTTTCACCAGTGGTATCGCCATCGACACCGCCAGCTGATGATTTTTTGCTCGATGTATTACCGGAAGCGACGGCCAGAACGGGAATGGGGTTTACAGGCGTATTATCAACCTTTGTTGTTTGTGGGGGGTAGAGTTGAGCGGAGGCCAAGAACAAGTCCTTCCGAAATGAAAGACCGAGAACATCAAGGTCCTCTCTACCATATCGGAATGCAGCAAGGACGTGTACAAATACTCGTCTATTCTTTACATACGATTCGTCAATGAGGACAACTCCCTCTGAAAAATCAAGTTAAAAGATCAATAAGCATACCTATTGGGTCAACGTGTGTTAAATGGTCGATAAAATCCCGTTTTGACAAGTAAGCAGTCAACTAAAAACATTATAAACCCTAATTAAAACCATTGTGGTACCTTATTGTTGGGGCTGCTCTTCTTAAAGACCCTGAAAATTGAGTTAAAGATGTAAAAGCATGAATACCTGGTCCCTTGCCTTCTAGCGGATTCCTGACCTTGCTCCGACATTTAGGATGCCCAGTTTGCGTTGGGTGTTCGCATAACTCGCGTGTGATTGGACGGTTATTTTTTTCAAGCGTGCGCGGTAGATAGAATTGTTTGTCTCTCTAATTAAGTACGCTAAACGAAAGCACTTCGGTTAAAATTACTCAAGACTACAAAATCTTTTAATGGCCTTATTTCTACGACGAACAACAGGCATTAAAAAGTACACGCATTCTTTTCATCAGTAGTGCTATGAGATCGGAATGCCATTCACCGATCCACCTATGAAACACTATGCACATCCTATTTTTTGTCTTAATCAAGAACCCTGGGCATAGGTGGCATTATCACCAGTAATATTGTAAAATCGAACTCTATGCGGACATTGACAATGTAGCGGCAATTTCTGGCGCTTTGGGATCCGTATTCTAGGATAACCTGACGATGCTGCTGCAACTTTGGACCAAGATCTTGGTGGTACAAGATTCACTGATATGGGGAGGCCAAAACAGTACACTTTAAGATAGGTTTTCAGGGCCAAAACAAATAAAACGGTATTCAGCAGGAAAGAATACCATTAGTCATGTTGAGCATACTCAGGCAAGTAGAGGGGCCCCAAGGAGCCTGTTCTAGAAATCGTGGACCATACAGTAAGAAAAAGAATGCATACACAAGAGATCACATCAGTATATTTTTTGCATAAATAAAAATCCGTGACTGTTTACTGTTGACGAGATATTGTTGCCGTAGTGAAAGAACAGAAGAGGACCTAGCACAATACCCAGAACCGGAGCATTCACAAGACTACTTTGACTTAGATATGAGAATCGCCTTGAAATTTCGTTTCAAATCAGACCGGCGTCACTTAGCGAGCTCCAAAAATCGACTTTTAAATTTTAAATTTTAAATTATTACTAATAGTCGTCTGCGTGGAGCATTACTAGACACTTCGCTGAGGTTGAAATAAATGGATGGTATCCCTGCCAACACGTGGCCCCGCCTTGTGGGTGTGGCCAAACGTGGCTGGATGTGGCCATGGCCACGCCATATTGTAAGAAATTTCAAGAGTCGTTTCTGCCGCTTAGACGACGTCTTCTGTGTTGGAATGTTCCAAATTTACCGAAGTGTGCGTTTATTTATTCAGAAAGTGCTTTGAGTCATCACTTCTTGGGAGATGAAGGTTTGCCCGTATAAGCCGTTTAGGACACTTTTGTTTAAGTGGGCCACTTGGACGCCATTCATCTGCTACTCTACCGGACGCTCGCGACGAAGTGGTACGTTGTCCAACGTTTATCTCATGCCTATCGCGCCTTTATGATCTTTTTTACGTCATTACTATTCTATTTCATGTTATGTACGTAGGTTTATTAACTCTATAGGGATTTTAGTCTCACAGTGTACGTTTCAAGTGTAGTTAAACTTTCTCATATTGTTCTATACCCGTCAATGACAGTAATCATGAAACGCAAGTATTATGGCTTTCACCGAAGCACAATTTACAAGCGGATTGCGCGCGAGAAGAAGGCATATTATGCGCGGATGGGTGCTCCCTCCGTTCCCTCTACGTCGTCGGTGGTAGACCAACCACCGGATTTAGAAATGCCGGAACTAGTCCCAGAAGTTTGCACTGGTAGTGATGTTACCGTTTTATTTAACAGCAACTTTAGAACCCGTAGATATAAGTGGGCACGCGGTCGCAGACAAATGCTTTCTGGCGGATTTACGGGAATTCTGCCTGGAGGCCCAAATGCCACTATCCACAACCAAGAAGTTGTTTCGGATGCTGCGGCCCTACCACCCAGAAGTACCCAAAGACCCAAGGACGCTATTGCAAACGCCTCGAACCTGCATTAGCAAGCCACTGAACAAAGGGAACTATGTTCATTTAGGTCTTGAGCGTGGTCTGGTGGATCAACTTCACAGTCTGCCAGAGGCAACCGTTCCTGAAATACACATCCAACTGCATATCGACGGCATGAAGATATTTAAGGGGTCGAGTCAGGGCCTGTGGCCGATTCTGGCTCGTGTTCGCCATCCGGTTGTTGGTCAGCCCTTCATTGTTGGAGTGTTCTGCGGTCCCGGCAAACCCGATCCGTTGGACGACTTCTTGGGCGACTGTGTTGGCGAGCTGAAAGACCTCCTGGGCAGTGGTCTGCATAATCCACATACGCAAAATATCGTCAAGGTGAGCTTAGACAACGTCATCTGCGACACCCCTGCCCGATGTTTTGTGCGGCGAGTTAAAGCTCACAATGGCTATTACGGATGCGACAGGTATGTTGCGTCGTACTTTTAACTATAACCACCGCAGGTGTTCCCATATGGGCAAACGTATTGCAAACCGCATGACGTTTGCAGTATGCAGTGGGCGTCTGCGTGACGACAGGTCATTCAGGTTGCGAAAACAGGAACAGCACCACAAGGGCAGGTCTCCGTTCGAGGATTTACCCATAGATATGGTGGTCTCTTTCCCACTGGACTATATGCACCTGGTTTGTCTGGGCGTCATGCGGAAGTTACTGCATATTTGGCGTCTGGGCTCCAGCAGGCACTCTAACTCATTGAATGCGTCCATTGAGATGTGCAGCCAATGTTTGCCGGCCGAGTTTTCGCGTAAATGCAGAACACTCGATTGCCTGGAGTTCTGGAAGGCTGCCGAATATAGGCAATTTCTTCTGTACATAGGCCCCGTCGTTTTGTCCTCCTCTTTAAGCGAAGCCCGGTATCAACACTTTTTACAGTTTTCTCTCGCAGTGCACATATTCTGCCATCCCGTATTGCATATAACCTGGAGAGAATACGGCCGGCTTCTGCTAAATCGCTTTGTAGTTAATTTCCCCACCTTGTATAGCCCTTCGGATATTATTTACAATGTCCACTGCCTGCTTCACCTGTATGACGATGTGGCTCGGTTTGGAGTGCTGGATAATTTCTCGGCATTTCCTTTCGAGTCCTTTTTACAAAGTGTCCGCAGCAGTATAAAAGGGCCTACACACGTAGCCGCGCAGGTCTTCAAGCGCTTTTCTGAAAGACGCTTGCCTGAGGTACCGACATGCCCAATGCTGTTGGACGACGACGAGGGAGTGGCACGGGCATTTAAACTGCCTCGCGGATCCACTGCTGTTTTCCACGAAGACTTTATTCTGTCAACTAAGCAGCCCGATAATGTGGTACTTATTGGAAACAGACCGTGCATACTGACATCAGTTTCGCCCACGGGCATAACTTACCGCCCTTTCCTTGACTGTGAGGACCTTTTAAGGGCATCTATTCCCTCCTCCCCTTTTTACATGTTTAAAGCCTCCCGTTTATCAGACACTCCTTCAACTGCCGCCCTTTCAGACATCGTCTGTAAATATGTTCCCTTTGACATTGACGGTAGTTTTTTTCTGATTCCCTTACTTCACACTGTGCGTGCGCTCTGAATCTTGTTTACATTGTTTATGTGAACATATAAATTTCCCTGTAGATGTATTCCGTTGTGGAGTTCGTAAATGACAAGGCTGTGGCCGTGGTGGCTGCAGCCTGGTTTGATCAGAGAGATGCTATGAATGTGGTCGTTTGAGAGTATTTTTCGGAAAAGGTTGGATGGAGTGGACGTCTGCTGAAACTCCATATGCTTTTAATAATAGGAAGGAGAGCCAAATCCAAATGCACGCATCTTAAGCATATCATCACATACATTTCCAATTTGAGAAACCCGTTGTGACAGTCTTAAAGAAGCACTCGGATAAGTCTTCTACTCCTCATCTTACCAACAGGTCGTCTAAATGATTTCCATTAACCAATAAAAATAGCAGGACCATGTGCGCGACTACCGCGGGTCACTCCGATGACAAAAACGGTTAGGATAAACAAAGGCTGTCGAAAAAGTATCTGCATATTCAAAATCTAATAACACTCGCCTAATATACGGACCAGCGCAATAAATGCCACAACCAAATACGGGTTGCTAGGACATCTATCGAGCGCCAACTGATAGCAGAATCCATTACATGTCGCAAGAAGTTTTATGGGCGCATCCGCAGTTGGAAAAAATATAGGGACGAAATTGCCTGTTTAAAGGATAGCCTCGGAAACTTATTAGTTGAGGGGCCACAGAAAGTGCAATAACTGTCAGTTTCTTCAATCGGTTTTTATGGAGGAGTCCTCCAGAGACAATCAGGAGTTTTAAATGGGCCAAGATGGCCGGTTACTTCAAATGCGCCAAGATACTGCCGTTATAGAAAACGTCACATTTTCCATCGAAGAATTGAGACGAGACGTCATTCAATTAAGTCAGATAAGTTTGGTGGACCCGATGGAATTCTTTGGCTGATACTTTAGGAGCTGTCAAAGGCTCTTTCGACTCTCTTAAAGTCGTTTATGAGAACCGGGAGACTGCCATCGCAGAAGAAGACAGCCAACCTCGTTCTCTTATATAAGGGAGGTAGCAGGATGGCAGCAAGCATCCTCAGGCCTGTTAGGTGGATTTGCCTCCCATGCAGAAAGATGGACGTTTTATCAAAGAGTGTACACACAAATTTTGTGAAAAAATAAAATCTTGAAGGATTTTCAACATAGTTTCCGCAGAAGACATTTCTGCATACATGTCTGTGGCTCTGAACCAGGGCTCAGAAGAGGGTTTTGAGGTCGATGTGCTGTATATCGATTTCCGCAAAGCTTTCGATACTGTTCCTCACCAACGCCTTCTTCACAAATTGAGCGCCATCGGCATCCGGGGAGATCTTCTAAAGTGGATAAGGGCGTTTCTGGTTGGCCGTAAACACCGTGTCTGTATTGGAGATGATATGTCAGACTGGGTGAACGTGAATGGTGCTGTGCCTCAAGGCTCAGTTCTGGGACCATTGCTCTTCATCCTTCATGTTAACGACAGCCTTCACGAACTCCACTTCGACAAAATAATGTTTGCAGACGACGTTAACCTCTGGCAAGTCATTAAAGGACCGAATGACCAGAGATCCCTTTAAGATTTGGGCGTATCATACTCCAAGAGTCTTAATCTCTCGGAGCACTGTGCCTTGATAGTCTCAAAAGCCCGTAGAACGACCGGGTTTATCCTCCGAAATTTTAAAACTAGGGACATTAGAATGCGCCTTTTCAACATGTACGTTAGACCTGGTCTGGAATACTGTTCGTTTTCATTTAGCCTCATGCGTGCTACTGAGCGGAAGAAATTAGAATCCGTTCAACACTTTTTTACCAAGAGAATTTTAACCCCGGAACACCGACACTTGTCTTACCAAGAACGTCGCCGGCTTACAGGCCTCGATCCTTTATGGTTCCGTAGATTACAAAAGGGACTATTTTTGCTATTTAAACTCTTATATAATCACACATTTAACCCACTCACCTCTTTAAGACATCATATCCACCCACGACGAAACAGTCACCGTGAGGTCTTCTTATTTCTGCCTCTGGCACGTACTGTTAAATATCGTCGGTTCTTTTCTGTAAATGCAATTGCTATTTGGAATAGACTACCCATGAGTGTGAAAACTCTGCAAAATTATCCTTTATTTAAGAGAACTATTAATCGATTTTTGCATTCAGAAAAGCTCCCACAAATTTTGGGTGCTGAATCTACTGATCGACTGTACCGTAGCCATGGCGTTTGTGGTCTCTGAACACTATGGCCGGTCTCACCAGCTGTTCCTCAACGTCTCTACTTTGGCTATCCCCAGCTTCATGAAAGGAATTTGACGTCCGATAATCTCCGATACCGTGCAGCCTCCCCCATTCTTGACAGTTAATATTCTACCACCGCCAGCAGTTTTTTCTCCTGAGCCCTCCAAACCATAAAAACCACCATCAACCATATTTTTATCACTTAAGCTCAAAAGTTTTTTTTCACTGCAGGTCGGATTTATGTTTAATAGCTTCCCTTGACAATGCCTGTAAACTGGCATTAAAAAAATTTATTTATTTATTTATTTATCAGGTCCTATCTGTCCAATCGATATCAGAAAGTCATGGTCGGCAATAGCTACTCGACACCCCACTCGATCACGAGTGGTGTACTTCAAGGCACGGTTCTGGGTCCGCAATTCTTCCTTCCTTCCTTCAATGATATTTCGACTGAACTCGGAAATTTGCAAACTTTTACTTATGCCGATCACCTCAAGTGTGATTACTCATACTCAACGGACACCGCAAATGTTTTTGTTGAAAAAAGTAATGCCGATTTACTACGCTTAAGCACATGGGATTCGACATGGCAGATGGAGTTTACATCATCCAAGTGTAGTTTCATGTCTTTTGGTCCTGCAAAACTTCCTGGTTCCATAATTTTTCAGAATAACCCACTCTCAGAATGCCTCACCATAAAGGACCTAGGTCTAAGTTATACAAATAAGCTTGCTTTATCACCTCATGCAGATAGAATCTCTGCCACAGCCGCGCAGATATGTGGATTCATATCGCATAATATTTTCCTTCCGGAAATGAAGCTAAGACTTTGTCCAATGTTTGTTCCTCCAGTCTTCGAATACTGCTGTCCTTTTTTGGTTTAATGAACGCCTGTGACCGCTATAAGATCGAAAATGTTCAGATGGTTTTCACCCGGAAACTGTTCTCTCAAGCTTCGTCCGGTATTTCTTATACTCAGAGATGTCAGCTGGCGAACATTAAGTTTTTGTGGGTTAGAAGACTCGAAGCTGGCATTCACGTCCTTTTTCGCATCAATTCTAGCTCCAATCATCTGCTCATTGACACTCTCACTCCGAGAGATCGGTCTTATGCCACGCGCAACTCCTCCATGCTGATTCCGCCGCTGCATCTTTGCACTACATCTAAGCGCTCCCTCTTCTTTGCTTCCAAATATGCCTTCCTTTGGAATAATCTTCCGCCTGAAATTAGATACTCGCCTAAGTTACTGGTATTTAAGTCGAAATTACGCAAACATCTTACACCGAAAAGCATAAAGGCACTGTTAACGGTCTCATTCCCGAACACTCAGATTCTTGACTTCGAGAAGGGTCCTCCTGGGATTTAGTGGTAGATTAAGTGGTAACCCTCAATTATATCATTAGAAGCCCTGTTTTGAATTGGTTTCTAAGTCCACTGCTATCCTTCCTCCCCCACAGCGGCGATTTTCGCGGTTTTTGATGTCATCTCCCACATTCCGACCTCATGCGGTCTGACAACGCTCAGGGCGGAACCCTCAGTATTCCCCGTCTACTAGTAGTTTGGTCGTACCTCCCTTCCCCTTTCCTCGGCTGGGCTCGAAGTGTTCTGTGGCCGATCGCATCTGGATTCCTTTCGTCTGGCCTCTTTGACGCGAATAGTCTCATGCGGCGTATCAATCCGGCCCAGACGATCTCAATTTTGAATCCCGTATACAAAGCCACATGCAAGCCAGTCCTGTCTGACCCGCATACGTTCCCCCCAAGGCTGAGATTTATTGCTAACTGACGATGACCGACAATATTCCGTCATATACCGCCACCTACAGGCCAGTGCTGCTCGTTTTTTTCTGTCATTATTTTTATTGATGGTTTTTTCTCCCGTAAAATTAATCCAATTATTTTTAACTTTTTGTAAGGAGTTTTTTTTTCACCCCTCAATCATCATGTTTCTCAATCGACTACTAATTCAGAAACTATGAATTGCATTTTGTAAGGATTCGGCCTACCTCTTCTAAAACTCGCATGTAAATTTATGTTAACTTGCTTTGGTGGGACTCCGACGGGTCTTTAATAAAAAATTATTTATTTATTTATCTCCTACAATGAGACTTAATAATCAGAGCTACGCAGGTATTTTCGGGAAATTATAAAGTGATTATTCCACCCTGTCTTTGTCAACATGCGTGTTCAAAAAATCAATTAGTGCTTTGGGATACCATGCCGTATTAGCTATAACATGAGGGTAAACATATTGGACAACCTCCGTGACTGAGTCATAACCGAATAAAGTTATGACAAAGTGAGTTGAAGGTCAGCCAAGGCTCGTTAACAGTGACTTGACGTGCGCCTAAGTCAAAACTACGACTCACGACCAGGACATCTTTTAAATTAGTGATTTTTTATTGGAACAATCATGTCGATGCAATCCTTGAATGCTGTTTTGCGGACACCGTCGCGATAAATATGCAGAAGAATGGAGAAAACATTTGCAAAAGTCTCCTGGCATGACGTGGCGACATTAATTGATGTTTCAATGATAAGGATGTGCTTGCACATCGAGGCTGTCTGTGAGGGAAAAGCCGCAACAAATTCCGAGGGAAGAAGGACATTGCACGCTGTGTTCCTTTCCACAGCTTAGGGGCACAGATCGGGAAATAAACGGCAGAGGTGAGCGGTTACTTGTCTCAAACAGAAGAGCCCACCGGCCTGGTAAAAAATAGCAGACTCCGCGGTGCTCCTCAATATAGAAATCAGGCATCTAGTTCAAAACAACCGAACTCCATTAGCGCGGAAGATTGTGAAAGCAGTTCTAAAAAAATATTATTATTGTTTAAGTCGGGTGATCGTTCTTTTAGACTAAGGTAGTTATAACATTTTTTTATATTTTTGGGCAATTTTAAACATGTTGAAATAAACACAACAGACCAAAGAATTCTGAAGAGCATTTGGCGAGGATACGGCCTTTCGATAAATTCTCATCGGGCCAATACCTCTAAATGGGAGCTAGCTGCAAACTGAAACGTGTAAGCGATAAGAAGAATCGATTGATGCCAGTCCTTTCGTACAAACGGGGGTTTAAATAAGGAAGAGAGGGAGTAGGGAGGAGGGAGTGACAATGAGGATTAAGTATGGCCGTGTCACAAGGAGGACGAGGATGCAAAGATATGCATACTGTTAATCGATCTTGGCCCACGGTAGACGCGGAGCATGCAAGAGTTTCCTCTGCGCGCACAGGATCGGCCTCTGAAGATTGATGGCAGTCGCTTCTGTTGTTGTTAGTAAGCGCTGCCCCAGTCGCTTAGGATAGTTAGGTGGGACCTTTTGAGTCACGCGGAGGGCTTCTTTGGGATCAACACGGTGCCCAGAACTAACCATGTGTGAGGAGATGGAGCTGTGTATACACTTAAATCCAACTGTCCACAGCCATGCCAATAGGTGTTCTCGTAATCTTGTGGATATATTCCGACTAGTACGACCAATATATTCTGTCTCATAGAAGCAAGTAGAGGGCTAAATGCACATGGATTTGGTCTGGGCTGGTAGGCTCTCATTTCCTTTCTTGCACAAGACGGAGTTTATCGAAAGCAGTACTTTAACTTTAGCTGTCGGAAAGGTCTCGCGAGGTGTAATTGTATGGTCGACAATCAGAAGGTGCCTAAATCAGAAGTTAGGGAAGATAAATTGGTTGGACAGGCTTTACTAGAGTGGAGAGCGTGCAGAGGCTCTCCAAGCAGTCACAACAAGGTGTCGTTTGCCTGGAGTTGTTGTTGTAGGTGCCTCTGTTCAGCCTGTTAAAAGTCACGTCCGTAGGGCCGGCGTCCCGTGTATGTGTATATGTGTAGTCGTTGTTGTCACCTATTGATCTACTGTGTCTACCTGTACCCAATCAGCGAAGAAGTTGGGTTGATGGACTTCACGACCATAGGAGGGTAATGACAAGCGTCGTATGACACATGCAGCGAATCAATCAAGAGCGTGATATGGACGGAAATGGCAGTGACATAAATCAGCTATTAAGAGTACGAACAGCTACAGATCCTTTAAACGGCTTGGTCAATGTGTCTTCTCAGGAGTTAACTCGCCGCGCCCCCTTGAAAGAGAATTTTGGTGAACAGGGTACTCATCTCCCTCGTCGGTAGAATGAACTTTTCCGGTCGTTCAGCAAGATTCCTTAAAATAAATCTGTCAGGATACCTGTCCTTACAAAGCAGGTCTTGGGTTCATCTAAGTTTCCCATCAAAGCTAGCCGCTCTAAGAAAATTTCTAGCTCATAGCGTCAAAAAAGGACTATATTATGTTCCTATTGAAGGGATACAATGCTGTAGAAGTTCGTGCATTGCCTAGGCCATGTATCCTTCCGAAAGACGCCTTTTCGAATGCTGCCGTCAACACTTCTGCTTAAATGGACGTCTAAGGAATGCAGTGGGCCTTCCCTTCCCACCTCTAACTTCAATCTGATCGACGAAAGGGCCTGACTTATAGCATACAAGCGGATATATATGTTGGTTTTTCCAGTGTCAATTACAAAGATATCGTCAGCTTAAAGTCCGTAGTGCTTTAGCTTATTTATTTGGTCGTTTAACTGAATGTTCTTCAGCTTGTCCATGAAGACATCCGCTAGCAGAGGACCAAGAGGCGATCCAATAGCAACTCCGTCTATTTGCCTATATGTTTGGTTGTCAAAAAGGAACTGCATGCTATGTGTATTTTAGTAATAGTTACAGGAGTGTGTTCGTCGAAATACCTTTTACTTGATGGTTGATTGAGAGAAATTCACATATGTGCTCGACTGTCTCTGTGACCTGAACGTTTATGAAGGGTTAAGATACATCAAGTTAAAGCATCACCATACCGTTTAAGTTTAGGTCTTTAAGGTCTTCAATGAATTCGAAGGTATCCCGATAGATATGTGATGCTAGTTGATACTGTAGAGCCTTGAGCTTCTATGCTAGCCACTTCGTTATCGCATGAGAAGGAGAGTTGCGGATGTCTAAGATCGTACGGACTAGTAAGCCGTTCTTGTGAATCTTCGGTCGACCGTACAATCGAGGGATATGAGTGCCCAATGGACGGTGGTTTTCGAGTACGCGATCTTTTATGAAGCCTGCTGTGGGAAATTTGCTGAGGTCATCGGCCGATTGTGCATCGACTTCGTCCGCGGATGATGTTTTCTTTGTCAGCGTTCTTGAATTGCTTCTTGTCCGACAATAATAATTTTTTATTAAAGACCCTCGATGTCCGATCAGAACAAGTAAAAATAAATTTACGTTCGAATTTTAGACGAGGTAGGCCGAATCTTTACAAAATTCAATTCATAGTTTCTGAATTAGTAGTCCGTTGACAAAAATGACCAGCGAGAGGTGAAAAAACTCCACACAAAAATTTAAAAATGATTGGGTACATTTTACAGGAGAAAAACCCCTCGATAAAAAATAGTAACAGAAAAATGCGGGCAGGACTGGCCTGTAGGTGGCGGTATATAACGCATTATAATCGGCCATCGTCAGGGCAGAAATAAATGTCAGCCTTGAGAGATACGTATGCGGGTCAGGCAGGACTGGCTTGCATGTGGTATTGTATACGGAATTTAGAACTGACATAATCAGGGTAGGATTGATACGCCAGACGCGATCGGCCACAGAACACTTCGAGCCCAGCCGAGGAAAGGGGAAGGGAGGTACGACCAAACTACTAGTAGACGGGGAATACTGAGGGTTCCGCCCTGAGCGTTGTCAGACCGCATGAGGTCGGAATGTGGGAGATGACATCAAAAACCGCGAAAATCGCCGCTGTGGGGGAGGAAGGATAGCAGTGGACTTAGAAACCAATTCAAAACAGGGCTTCTAATGATATAATTGAGGGTTACCACTTAATCTACCACTAAATCCCAGGAGGACCCTTCTCGAAGTCAAGAATCTGAGTGTTCGGGAATGAGACCGTTAACAGTGCCTTTATGCTTTTCGGTGTAAGATGTTTGCGTAATTTCGACTTAAATACCAGTAACTTAGGCGAGTATCTAATTTCAGGCGGAAGATTATTCCAAAGGAAGGCATATTTGGAAGCAAAGAAGAGGGAGCGCTTAGATGTAGTGCAAAGATGCAGCGGCGGAATCAGCATGGAGGAGTTGCGCGTGGCATAAGACCGATCTCTCGGAGTGAGAGTGTCAATGAGCAGATGATTGGAGCTAGAATTGATGCGAAAAAGGACGTGAATGCCAGCTTCGAGTCTTCTAACCCACAAAAACTTAATGTTCGCCAGCTGACATCTCTGAGTATAAGAAATACCGGACGAAGCTTGAGAGAACAGTTTCCGGGTGAAAACCATCTGAACATTTTCGATCTTATAGCGGTCACAGGCGTTCATTAAACCAAAAAAGGACAGCAGTATTCGAAGACTGGAGGAACAAACATTGGACAAAGTCTTAGCTTCATTTCCGGAAGGAAAATATTATGCGATATGAATCCACATATCTGCGCGGCTGTGGCAGAGATTCTATCTGCATGAGGTGATAAAGCAAGCTTATTTGTATAACTTAGACCTAGGTCCTTTATGGTGAGGCATTCTGAGAGTGGGTTATTCTGAAAAATTATGGAACCAGGAAGTTTTGCAGGACCAAAAGACATGAAACTACACTTGGATGATGTAAACTCCATCTGCCATGTTGAACTCCATCTGCATTCGTCACGCAATCCGATCTATTAATTATAACTATGCCTGTTCCTTTATCCGGCCTGGTTGCCGAAATACCTCTGCCCTCTCTCGGTTGCCTTAAATTTATATGTGAGCTTTTGTCAGCAGTCTCCTGACCTTTTTGTGTTTTGTTCAGATATGAATAACTGAAATTCACTAGTGTTGGTTTCATGTGCTGGATACTATCTGTGGAAATGGTCTTTGGATCGCTCCATAGATCTTCCCGACCGCAGACGTTCAAGTATCGTTAGAGGGACGCTCAACGATCGTTTTCATAAATCTCACTCGTCACGTTGTGCCTTGCCGGCTCTCGCTCACATTCTGGAGTCCAATTGGTAGCCGCACAGCGGCGCATGATAAAGGCACCATTGTATTACCGGCAAAGACGAGGGAGACAGAAATGGCCATTTCTGGCTTATTAGCCGTCGTCAGCCGGTCATACAACCCCGAAGTGTGGAACACCTGAAGCGCGAACCCGTGACCATTTAATTTGAAGTCCAACGCATCTAACCACTGAGCCACGATTTTGTCGCCCTGTCGGCTGCCATAGGAAATATGCAATGCCAGAGAAGCGCTCACCGATCGTTTCTACGGAACTCAATCGTCCATTTGTGCTTTGCGGGCACTTTTCCGAGCCAAACCAGCAGCCGCACAGGAACACGAGAATACCTATTGGCATGGCTGTGGACAGCTGGATTTAAGTGTATACACAGCTTCATCTCCTCACACATGGTTAGTTCTGGGCACCGTGTTGATCCCAAAGAAGCCCTCCGCGTGACTCAAAAGGTCCCACCTAACTATCCTAAGCGACTGGGGCAGCGCTTACTAACAACAACAGAAGCGACTGCCATCAATCTTCAGAGGCCGATCCTGTGCGCGCAGAGGAAACTCTTGCATGCTCCGCGTCTACCGTGGGCCAAGATCGATTAACAGTATGCATATCTTTGCATCCTCGTCCTCCTTGTGACACGGCCATACTTAATCCTCATTGTCACTCCCTCCTCCCTACTCCCTCTCTTCCTTATTTAAACCCCCGTTTGTACGAAAGGACTGGCATCAATCGATTCTTCTTATCGCTTACACGTTTCAGTTTGCAGCTAGCTCCCATTTAGAGGTATTGGCCCGATGAGAATTTATCGAAAGGCCGTATCCTCGCCAAGTGCTCTTTTGAATTGACCCATTCGAATTTTCGCAACTTTAAAACTGTCCAAATATTTGAGGATACTTAACTGTACTTACCAGGGGGAGAGGTAAGTTGATCTCGGATGCCTTTTGTGCCAGGAGTGTCCACGATGGTCAAAGGACCCACCGGGTCAAATTCACGACAGATTAATAACTTTACCGCTTTGATTATTTTTTGATCTGCAAAGCCACAAATGGCCAAGGGTTGGGATTCAGCAGCTTTTTAGTCAGTCTTATATTACGTGGGATTATGTCATCCGGCAAAAAGATGCCGAATAGCCTTAATCCTCCCCCGTACACCTGTGAACAAAAGAAAAAGTCGCAGTTGCCGTCCTCTAGTTCTGGTTGAACATGCCTTTATCCAGAACTTTTCATTTCGGCAGTTATAGACCCATAATGCATTAATCCACTCATTATTTTTCCTTTGAGATAATCAGGATGCGGTTTTCAGAAATGTTTTCATCCCTGTAGATGCGTATACCTTGGTCAGCAACTACTCATGACAAGATCGTACTGTGACTATCGATGTTGTCTTAAGGGTGATGGTCACCCTAGTTACCATTACCGAATATTAGTGTCAGACACGGGAAGAGCGCAACTTGCTGCACCATTCTGTGAAATCCTTATGGTCGTTTTCCAAGTGCCCTAGCACGTGTCCG
This sequence comes from Spirometra erinaceieuropaei, assembly GCA_902702965.1. NCBI lineage: Eukaryota > Metazoa > Platyhelminthes > Cestoda > Diphyllobothriidea > Diphyllobothriidae > Spirometra > Spirometra erinaceieuropaei. Next base: position 557,825 of record CACRXP010000145.1, read on the forward strand.
AGACCTGCCGACCTGTATCGACAAACAACTTTCATATCGGTAGCGTGCCCAAAATTTCAACCTTTTTAAAATGTGTCTTTTATACTGTGGACATGAAGACAAAAAATTAGTAGTCAAATTATATTAATCTAAATATCCGTATTCTTCTCATTTTAATGCTGGATACAACAGCGGTGGTCGTGAATGGCTACGTGCATTAGTAAAGAAGTTCTCCTTCTCCTTGATTGTGTAGCCTAATCTAGATATGCGGTATATGAGGCGAGTCCCTCGTCTTGAGATTGTTAAGCTCAGCCAGAGAAGGAGAGGCGACAGGTGTCGCAAAATCGAGCTTTCAGTAATACATGACGAGACTTACTCAGCAGTTTGTTAACTGTTAGAGGACGTATTTCAGTTTATTTAAGGGTAGCCTGGGCTTCCACCTTTGGACGCCCCGTTTAATACAAATAACGGAAATATATGAAACATTCTGAAAGGAAAACGTAAACAATTTCAAAAGAAATTTCGAAACTGTAGAGACAGACGGGCGGTTTCAAATGCGACCAACAGATTGCCGTGCACAGTGGTTAGTGCGTAATATGATACAGAGAAAGTAATGCGAAATTAATCGTGTTCAAGCGTCACGGTGGAGGTCGATAACTGTGTGCAGCTATTCAGAGACGACAGGAAAATTTCATAAACAAATGTTGCTGGAATATGTACAGCAGTATCGCAGCAGTAGTAGGCCGAAAAATGCAAGCGACATGGCGATATCGTTTGTGTTGCATCGTGGTGCGTAGTGCCATGTTAATCCAGCTTCCACTTAAAAGCCTCCACGGAAGTAGACATCACGATTTCCGCATGCAAGGCATGTCAAGCTTCAACCACTCCACTGCAGATGACGAACTTCTGCGTGTCCAGTCTGGTTGACGTTCATGCGTAGTTTATGTGGATTACCTCGCAGTTTCGCTGTGATTGCCAACCCGAAAGAGTCTCCGGGCAATAGACAACGGTCTTGACCGCGCATAATGCGGAATGCTTGCGTCAGGTCAACTCGCAGCCGTCTTTGACTCACGAGAGAGATTGATATTAGATAGTCTTGTTTTATGAGGCAGGGATTCCTGGCCTGGCGGTAGTTTGGCTGCGCGCCCATGACCTCTCTGACAGTGCTGGGGTCTACGCCATCTATGATCTCAAAGATTAAATTGTAAACTAAAGTTTCGGCTGCACCAATTTCAAGTGAATTTAGCAATACAGTCCTCATCGGAGGTGGAGATAGTCTGTTTGGCAGGGTAGTGGGCTTGCATTTCGGATTTGGCTATCTTTGGACAGTTCATCGATAGTCCAGATGAGATCGTGATCCAAGCACCCAAGTCCTTCTGGGCGTTAATTTCTTGCAATAGTATTTCTTTTAAATGGTTAACAACAAGGATCGAAGTTATGGTCCCGCCGTTTCATAAAACGTTGCACTTGTTCGCACAAAACGGCAACAACTAATAATTCGACCATCGCTCGTGTGGGTTTAGGTTTGTCTTTAAACACTTTTCGTACGCTCTATTTTGAATGAAGCTCCAAATTCTGATATCCTCAGCAACCATAGCGGCAATAAAATCCAGTTCATTGACGCAGTCTCTCACATATATAACGAACTGAAAAAGGTCAAGAACGAAGTCTCGAGGAATACCACCCTCGAGCCCAACCTCCGCCGACTGATGGTCACCAACAAAGACAATTCAATAGCAGCCTATTAGGAAACTTCAAAGTCACCTTAAGAGAGTGCCACTTACGCCTGTCCGGCTGAGTTTATGCAGGAGTTGCTCATGAGGTACACGGTTCATATAAACCACACGCACTTAATCTCATCAACCACTTGCTTTAGTACTGCCTTGGTCGCTCAAGACTTGCCTCTACGAACTTCGAGCTTGGCATCACAGAATGAATAACGCTACATCAAGAAACGTATTAGCCCTGGCTAAATTGCTATCCCAAAAATGTACGGCATACTTATTTGGGGCTGATAAACGTGTAGTTGTGTACAGAGACCTCATGTACACCTTTATATAGCGGCGTGATGTGTGTAGATCTTAATAGGCGTGAGAACAGCCCGCTTCGTGCGAGACTTGCAAAAGCATGGAGGGCAAATTGGCTAGTTCATTAGCAAGCTCCTCTCCCAATTTCACTAGTTTGTGCCCTAGACTAGAGAACTGTGACTTATTCGATGTAAACAGCAACTTACGAACATGTATTTTGTAAAAGATACAGTGCCAATCGTTAAACCTCCTCATAAGTCATGGTCGGAAGGAACAATTTCGCGTTTCCTTGTAAAGATGAGTCCCCCTTTTCTGTGACTGTCTCTAATTGTTGCTTCTTAACTTTCTTAGGAAGTAAGTGCGAACTTGAAGTCTACATGCCCAGACCAAAGTTTTTACGTATGAATAGTTGGGCCGAAGTCCATCAGCCACAGCAACTGTCCTTAATGCTGGGTTCAAGGGAGAAACAAGGACTTCGATCGAATGAACTCCTCGTTCTGGTGATCGTTTCTTCTTCTTCTAGACTGCTTCCTGGAACTTGACTTTTCGCTTTTGTCGGCAGTTTCAGTAATTTTGAATAGCGGTCTTTTTTTACTCCACTCTTACCAATCTATAGGTTATCGCTATTCCCCGTATGGTATTTTCCTTATTACGCGACCATATAATAACTTCGGACTCTCCACGGCACGTTCGGTAGGTCTCCTATAAAATTTTGCTGTGTTCTGAGGATAAATATTTTACCTAGGTTTCACTGAACTCTGTACAGATTTATAAGCACAGGGTTCCTATAGATGGGAGATTTTCTTCATAGCTTCCTCTGCTGTTCACTTCTGTTTTCGAATTCTGGCAGTAATTTCCGTGAAATCAAGCAAAGGTTTCGGAGTAGCGTGTGCAACAACTCACTCCACAATCTCCAATCGTCAGCTGTATTGCCGGAAAAAACTTGATTCCTTGCTAAAGCTATTTATTTTGGCCTTCTTTTGATCGATATTACAACGTTAAATATTTCTTCCAACTCATTTTGTTGGTTCGGGCACAGGAAAGAACGCATATCAATTCGTACGCGTTCGAAGTTTTTCACACAAAGCCCATGATGGCCTTTTTAATGTGCGGTAATTTTTTCATATTTGCAGTTAATATGGAATTGTATAAACTTAGAACTGTGCTCGAGTCAAGACACAAAACAATTTAAAAACGATTATTGCTGTTCTATGCAAATCCGTGAGGAAGAAGAGTAGATCACAAAGTGTTTTATAAGGCTGGTGGTAAGACCTCATACTTCAAATGTCGTTTGTCAAAAATAAGGCAATCATCCTTTCAAAACTACACATGATGTCAGCAGTCAGCATCTCTCCTCGTAGCGAGGTCTATGGTTGGTCTACTCGTTGACTGTTGAAAACTTTTCTGAGGTTCAGTCGCGTGCGTTCGTTTCTGACCTTGTGCGGACGATCGTATAGTTGAATTGCGCATGCAGACCCAAAGAAGTCCTTCGATCTCAGTGAGGCATCTTGGCCATGGGTAAACCGAAGTTCCTAGGGCATGCTTAACCATAAGTACTTGAAAGATAGGGGGAATCACTCAAACTCTTTCAACCAAACTTCCTACGATAAATCCTTAGGGACATCAACCATCTTCATCGCTGATCGTTTCATCTGCTCGTGGAGGTCAATTTATTTCTTATTTCACGGTGTCCATGCTGGCATTTTATAATGCAAATGGAGATAATTTTCGGTCGGCGCTTAAATGTAGGGCCACATGTCTTGATGCATTAACCTTGAGGTGCCACATGTCCGACCAAATGCTCAGTTTCTTCATTTTCGATTTCATTTTTTGCGTCGTCAGCACAGTAGACTTCAGCTTATATCTCATATCATCGGCGAGCGTGACGGCTTCGCAATTAAATTTCCTGGTGCAGTCCTTCGCATAGATTAGATAGACAGGTGAATTTGCTTTGAAATTACCAATTCAAGATTTTCAGCAAAAATGGGCTCCATTAACTGTGGACAGAAAAGAAGTCAATAATTTACTCAAAGTCAAAAAGTCTGATTCAAAAAGGGACGACCATTATAGAGAAAGCTCGAGTCTTAGCTTCTGTATTTCCATCTCTTCACACGTAAGATAACGCGCCAGGAATGGCAACGCAGAATGCTGGTATGCCGATGTACGACAAGAGATAATTCGAAAGCCACGGCGCATGGGGTAAGAAGACTTTGCAGAGCTTAGTTCAGAAAGTAGGGGTGCGTAACATCATCCAGAATTCGATCTACAAATTACTTGACCGTTCCGAAATATTGTTGTATGATAATATCGACTAAAAGGGCATGCGAAACACCGGCAGCAGGTGAGAGCATTCGAAGGACTCGATTTAAAATCAGTCCAGTTCAATTTATTCAGTTTATATGGCAAGGATAATAGGCAAAGCCTTTGAAAATTTTATTGATTACATATGTCAGGTCGTTAAAAATAACAGTACACGAACGATAAAAATATTCGTTATTAAAACAGTACCTGATTCATCCGAGTGGCACTGTACCAGAGAAAATATTTTCGGGACAGTGGGGTATTAGTTCAGATTCAGACTGCCGAGTGAAAACAGGGGACAGAAACAATCATCCAAGCGTTTCTTAAAGAGTTGCAGAGACGTAGCCTCCACGACTGACTGAGGGAGATCGTTCCATTTCTCCACTACCCTCTGCGTGAAAAACTCAGAACGAAGATTCAGCCTGGACATTGCTGTCCATAACTTTATCGAGTGACCACGAAGATTGGGTTAAAGGTGCCACTGAAACATGACCTCGAATTCAAGTTCATGCTCAAGGCCATGTATTATCTTTTAGATGAGGATAAGATCACCTCGTTGTTGCCTGTAACACAGAGGGACTAAATTAAGGCAATTCAGTCTGCCTGTGTAGGATTGGTTTTTTAGACCGTTTACCAGCTTTTTTGCACGCCGTTGTACCCGTTCGAGGCATGCTTGGACCTTTGCTAGTCATGGCCGCCATGCTTGTATGCCATATTCTAAGTGGGACCGAACAAAAGTGCCGTAAACTCTCCCAAAATGGTATTTTTCAGAGGTTACGAACGCCCTTTTGATTGCATCGAACACCCCCATGGCGTTTTTTGCAGCCTTGTGGCACTGCAATGTTGGTTGGTTGTTCTGTATCCAAACCCCAAGATCCTTCTGTGAAGACTCTGCAGGGAGCCTTATATCTATCAGGTGATATGTCCTCAGGCTCTCATTTGAATGAGAGTTGGTTGGACGCAGATGAAGGACGGCACACATCTCCACATTGAAATCTAGAAGCAATTTCTTCGACCACGCTTGCAGTCGGTGCAGGTTATCTTAAAGGGATCTCTGGTCATTCGGTCCTTTAATGACTTGCCAGAGCTTAACGTCGTCTGCAAACATTATTTTGTCGAAGTGGAGTTCCTGAAGGCTGTCGTTAACACAAAGGATTAAGAGCAATGGTCCCAGAACTGAGCCTTGAGGCACAGCACCATTCACGTTCACCCAGTCTGACATATCATCTCCAATACAGACACGTTGTTTACGGCCAACCAGAAACGCCCTTATCCACTTCAGAAGATCTCCGCGGATGCCGATGGCGCTCAATTTGTGAAGAAGGCGTTGGTGAGGAACAGTATCGAAAGCTTTGCGGAAATCGATATACAGCACATTGACCGCAAAACCCTCTTCTAGGGCCGTAGTCCAGATCTTCAGACAGGTTAGCAGTTTTGAGAGACATGAACGTCCTCTCTGGAAGCCATGTTGAAAATCCTGCAAGATGTTACTTTCTTCACAGAACTGCTGCATATCGCTCTTTGCTAGAGTTTCCATCGTTTTGCAAGGGAGGAAAGTTAAGCTAATAGGTCGAAAGCTGCTTGCTGTCATCCTGCTACCTCCTTTACGCAAGGGAACGAGGTTACCTGTCTTCCACTGTCATGGCAGCCTTCCTTTACTCATTGACAGCTCAAAGAGAGTCGAAAGAGGTTTTGACAGCTCCGTTGATTGCTTCTTATGTACTAATCCAGGAATTCCATCGGGTCCGGGAGACTTATCAGGTTTTATTTGACTAAGGACACCTCTTACTTCTTCGACGGAAAAAGCGACGGTTTCAATGACGGTAGTATCTTGGCGCATTTGAAGCTCCCGGCTGTCTCGGTCCATTTCACACTGCTGATTGTCTTCTGAGGGCTCCTCCGTAAAAACTGATTGAAAAACTGAGACAGTAATCGCACTTTCTGTGGCCCTTCAACTAATAAATTTCCGAGGCTATCCTTTAGACACGCAATTTCGTCCTATTTTTCCTCCTACTGCGGATGTACCCGTAAAACTTCTTGGGACATGTATCTGTACACCACACATTTTTTACGTTGCAAATAGGGTTCTCAAAGGCTTACGCCTATTTCCCTCAATAAAATGAACTGAACTGAACTGGATTCTGCTATCAGTCGGCGCTCGAAAGACGTTCTAGCAACCCGTATTTGTTTGCGGCACTTAGTGCGCTGATCCTTATATTCGGCGACTGACTTTGGATCTCGAAGTTTCAAATACTTTTTTACAGTCTCTGTTTCTTTTTCATGGTCTTTTTTGTCGTCGGATTGAGCAAAGCAGGAAAAATGGCAGGAGAACAATTAAGAATGAGAGAAGGAATGCAGGCTTGAAGTGTGTTGTAGGAACGTAAGCGACTAGTGTAATAAAGAAGCTTACGAACTTTAATGAAAACAAACTCAGTATGAAGGGATAATGGAAAGTTTAATGACAAAAAACGCCAAGGTACCTAAAAGAGGATACCTCTTTGGGAGAATGTGTAAGGATTCAGGACTAGGAGGGGGTAGCAGTCGGAGGAATAGTGGACCTAAAGCAGAGCCCTGTGGGACACAGCATCCAACCGTTATCTATTTCGGGGTAGAATTATAAACAACTACTCTCTCCGCTGTAGCTGATAGGAGGCCTTTGAGTCACTTGAACATTCTGTAAATGAAGTCGGAATGGTACTCTATCAAATGTTTTCTTGAAGTCGAATCTGCAGCGTCTATTGGACTGGTCCTGTTTGAGGCCCTATTCCATTCCTCATGTCACCAGAAAGTACTGATTAGACAAGCGCGTCCTCGACAAAAGAAATTCTGGACAACACACTCTAGCTTGTCTCCTTCCGGATAATGTATAAAGTGTACCGTGTAATATGTTGCATTGTTTGCAGGAGATATATGTCTAACTAACTGGCGGTAATTCTCGGGGTCCATCCGTGATCTGCTGCAAAGTGGTGGAGAAAATCATCAAAAAGGAGTTGATGACTTATCTGGAAAGTCACAATCTCTTGTCCAATGCACAATATGGTTTCCGTGGGGGAAGATCATGTGTAACGAACTTGTTATATACAATGCAAATTTGGACAAGAGCACTGGACGTAAAACACACCGTGCACGTGGCCTATATTGATTTCCGGAAGGCTTTCGACAGTGTCCCGCACCAACGTCTCCTGCACAAGTTGAGAATAATGGGCATCGGCGGCAAACTTGTCAAGTGGATCGAGAACTTCCTCGTCGGCCATTCCCAAATTGTCTGCATAGAAAGATAGCAATCAAGGCGCACATTCATAAAGAGTGGAGTCCCACAAGGCTCGGTGCTCGGACCAACCCTCTTTTTCTTGTTCATCAATGATTGTGTAGATGGGTTGGACTGTGATAATGCCATGAATGCTACCGATGAGACCAACTCCCAAGAAATTCTTTGTCGATTGGACGAATGGTCCCGTAGATGGCTCTGGTCCTTCAATTTAACCAAATGTACCATACTGCGCCTCGGAAATCAGACCCCTAGTACGCGGTAATACCATCTGAACGGAATACCACTTCGAGAAGCAGAAACGCAGAATGATCTCGGAGTTTGAGTTGCAGACAGCCTAAAGCCTTCTACACAATGCTGTAAGGCGGCCAAGGCCGCAACTTCAATGTTATATGCCATCAAGCGGGCATTTGCAGTTTTCGATTAAGACTGCTTCTCCAAAGTCTTCGGCTCGTTTGTAAGGCCGCATCTCGAATATGCAATTCAGGCCTGGAGACTGTGGACGCATCAGGATTACAATCTGCTCGAAAGGGTGCAGAGGCGAGCCACAAAATTAGTAAGAGGTCAAAGTGCACTGCCATACGAGATCCGCTTAACTAACCTTAATCTCTATCCTCTGAGTTATAGGCAGTTGCGCCTAGACTTGATACAAACTTTCCGTATCGTGCGTGGTTTGGACTGCGCCCTTCGGTGCGATGAATTTTTCCAACTCGCCACAACAACTAACCTCCGGGGACATCCCTTCAAGTTCCGTGTGCCCCAGGGTAGATTGAATGTGAGAAAATATTTCTTCTCCAACCGTGTCGAGGAACCGTGGAATAACCTGTCCGTGACGGTTGTCATGTCTCAATCTGTGGCGACATTTAAATGTCGGCTTGACAGACATATGCTGCAGCAACAGGCGGACTATGTCACTTTTTAGCCATGAGGTCAGTGACCTATGTGAATCGGTGTCTGCATACCCTTACTGCTGTACTTTATTCACATTCTGCTCATTTATCGATTTTTTATGTACAAATAGGGAATTCAAAGGCGTAAGCCTATTTCCATCAAATACACTGACTGACTGACCGACTGAGATCGGAGTGCTTACCGCACTCTTCCATTTTTCCGAAGTTCGTCCTCTTCTAAAGACTTCTGAAAGATTATTAACAAGTGTTTGCACAGCGCGCTAGCCAGTTTTTAAAGGTTGAGTTCATGTATTCAGTCAGAACTGGGCTACTGGGCGGAGTTCAGTCGAAGTAGTTTCGTTTTGACTAGGGCCGATAAAAAACACAATTCCCAGGTTAAGGAAGACAAAATAGAGATTTGATGGCTTTCTGGCGGAAAGGGGAACAAGAACTAGACCATTGGTCGAAAGCCGACTATAGGCAATTCGAAAGAATGTTTGCTTTAACTTGACCATCCGTCCCAAATGTTCTGCTTGAAGACATAAGGATGGTAATTAGGTCCCGGTTCCTCCCTGTAGAGCCATATAAGATTTTGGAGTGATTCGTGGAGTTTTGCAATATGCCCGTCTTTAATTTTCTTCGGAGCCTAGTAACCTCACTTTTATAAATATTCCGTTGATGCTTATTTATCCGTTGGCACTCTTAGTGCCACTTATCCTATAATATTTCCCAAGTGATTTCTTCCTAAAAAGGGGTCGGCAGTTCCGTTTTTATCCACTTCGATTGTCTTTCCTCTGGGAGGGCAGCTGCGGTCATCAATCCTCTGTAGTAACGAACTGAAAGTTCTTAACTTATCACTTATTGCACCATGCAGTGCAATTTCTCTCCAACCTATCAGGTGTATTTGGTGTGAAAGAATTAAGCACTCGGGATGCAGCGCAATTTAGTAGCTTGACCGTATTGGTGGTCCACCCTGTAGTTCAAACAACTCACCACTTCCGGGTAGAAATAGGGCCAGGACAACCTAACTGCTTTTCTTCCCTGATCAGCGTTCGGAAATTAGCGTTCTGACAGAGAAGTCTGTCCGATGCTCACTGGGAAAATTTGTGAGTAAAGTTATTTTATAGACCCTGCGCCGACCATGTCTGACAGTAATAGCAAGAGTATTAAAATCGCCAATGATAAGGATATATTTCTGCTCAATGGCTTTTGCGAAGTTCACGTAGTAGAGGCAGGCCTGGCTCCGACGCCTGGTTCGATGATTGTTATGCCACCGACAGCTTTATCGACCGGACGTATTTAGAAGAGATATTGAGGCTTGAAAGACCCATTTCTTTTGACGGATTATTTATTTTGATGATGGTGATTAGCTTACAGTTGAAATAGGCCATAATCCATCCTCTTCTGTTTGTTCTATCCCTTCTAAAGGGTTAATATCCCCGGAGTGATATTTCGGACTCCGAAATACCCGCAGAAAAATATATTTCTGTAAAGGTCGTGGTGACTGGCTCTAATTTATTAATTAAGTTTATTACTTCATCCAGTTTGTTGAATAGGCTTCTTCCAGCCTAAGCGGTCACTCCGGCCTGGGGAGGGGCATACGTTTCGCTTTTAGATATTTCATGAGAAGCAGATCCAGACAGTTAAACTTTTGCTCCTTTCGCACCCTGGTCAGAAACAAGATGTGCATGGGGACAAAAAGGCTAAGTCCAGTAAACATCGGTCACAGGCTGGTTCCGGGCCTCGTGCATGGGCTGAAGTCTGATAAACAAACGGTTATTAGAGTCGTCCGTGATCAAGACATAAGGGCGAGTAACAAATCTATTAGACGAGCATCAGCCTTAATATCACATCTTTATGGCCGCTAGATTGTCAGAACTTTGAGGTTTTGCAATCCCGACACGTTTATAGTTATCTAGATAACCTCGGTGTTACATGAGATCCTCTCTGTCTTTTCTGATGTCAGCAGTCTGTGTTTTACATACGCGGATAGTCTTCCTCGCCGGTGCCCCTTCCTACCTCTTCGAAACAAATGAAATTCGGTTAGAGCCTGTTCACAGTCATTCCCGTTCTCTGACAGTCAGGTTTCTGTCAAAGGGATGACATTCGGGGAGAGACCAAACATATTGACTTCCCGTATTTCAAATTAAAACAGTATGCTCAGCATGTTGGTATGCACACATTTGAGTTTCATATTGCTGGATTTCTTTGCTAAAGTGTAGTTTGATCTGCCATTTGATGAATCAGTTGTGCAGTCATTCGAACTGGTACCGTCTTAAGAAGTATAGGTTGGCGCTGAATTATCCGGTAATTGTAAATTACCGGATTCTTTTGCTTATTTACTACCTTGTTTTCAGCTATAGGACTTGTTACTGACGTTTCATTCTCTCTGTTCGTGTGTAGTCCGGTTGAAGAAGAACACTGTAGTTGGTATCTCTGATCGTGGGTTGTCATGAAATAAATAATTTTGACTTGTCCCTAACTAACCATTACTACGTTTATCGGTCGAATTCGTAGACACTCTGGTATGTTGGCTGAGACCTTTGCAAATCAAAATACACTTAGCACTGCGACTTCCTCAACGATCTGCGGAAACTCGTTAAGGAGACCCTGAAGGAGCCCTGGATCGCCGGAGAATCGTTTTTGAGAGTACTGACTATGGGTTCCGTAAGTCGCTAAATTATCAGGCACTGCCCTCCGTCAGGCAATTTTCTCGTTATCGGACTTATTTCATCCCCCGAGGAAGTTAACATATGGTTGTCACGAACCGACAATGACGCACACCAGGCTCTCTTACACTTTTCATTCTATTCTGTTTCGCTTGCATTATGTCTGCTTCTGACGCATAGTTAACAGGCTCGTTCCTCTTAATACTGAATTTATTTGAGAAACGTCTGTTCCTGTTACCCTTGCTGCTTAAATTGGCGCTTTTTTCGGCATGTTGTTTGTTTGTATGGACAGTCTGTGTAAATGGATTCGTATGGTTAGTAGTGGATTCGGTGACTGACCATGATTTAATCCCGACCTGGGTTTGTGGACCTTATTTGACTAGAACTCCGGAATCTACGACCTTCATCTTGTGTTCCACATCCCTCTGTAGGACTTCGATCAAGATACTCAAGGATATTCCTCTTCCTCTCTTTTTGACCTCGAGTTTCCCCTTACCTTCGACAGATTATATGCACAAAGGATTAATGTATTCAGATTGCTTATCTCCGCTTCCATACCTAGGAATAACTGCTAGCGATATAAACACTGCACAACTTTCGTCTTCGTCCGTTGCGTGTTCCGAAGCTACAAAGCTTATTGTGCGTCTAGCGGGAGATGACGGAATGAAAAGGTGCTTATCTTAGCATTGGATTCAACGACCGGCTACATCTAATAAACTAGTATTCTCATCCACGTAATCGAGTCCGGAGGGTATAATGGTTGAATCCTTTGTGGGTGGACGTTACCGACTTTGGATCGTAGGCCCCCTTTTTCTATCTGCCTTCGAATAATTTTAAAGTTTACTGTACATGAGTAGCTGGTGGAGATGTGGAAAGTTTATGGTAATACTATGATCAAAAAGTTAAAGCAACTAAAGACATAAAGTAAATTTCGGCCGTTCGGGATATCATAGGGCCGGGAGAACTGATGGCGAACTTGAGATGGTTGGGGATTTAGATATTCTGAAGGAAATTTCGGTCCAACCATTTAATAATTAAGATTTTCTTCGTATAAACGCGATTATCGACACATCAGACCTACAGTAGCCTCCAGCCAACCACAGTGCTGCAGAGAGTGAAAAGCAACATAGATCGAATATCAAACCCAATTTTCATAATCAGGGTCATGAGGACTGTCAAGGGAAGTTAAAGGGTGTTTATTGACTGAAAGGCGTCAAACGATGAAGAACAGTCGTTCGTAGGTAGAAGCCGATATGTGCTTCGATTCATGCCATCCCACTTTCGAGAGCGGGAGTATAATCAAACCCTGTGAGAATGAAGTAGCATGGGCAAAAAACAGGGGAGGATGAACAAGGATGGAAATGTGACTGCAAATTGACACGCACCAGTTGCTGATTGGGGGGTTTTTGACATCGGTACAATATATGCTTCTAGACGAGGTAGTAATTCAGCCAGTTTGGCTGGCAGCTCTAGATGCGTTGTCGGGCGAAGAATGAAAGGCTGGCGTATCTGTCATGGACATTGAGAAGAGTTTGCTTTCGTTAGGAGATAGAGGACCATTTAAGTGCATATTTTCCCGCCAATAAGCGTAGTGCAAGACACTTTAAATGCATGTGAATGGTTAGTTCCGCGTTCCATCGGGGTCCGATTATGTAAAATAAAAAGACTATTCCCCTAATGTATTGAGATGCGCGTTAGTTGTGAGAGAAAATAGACAAAATAGAAATAATTAGGACAGTTTCATCAAAACAAAAGGATTTTACTTTCTGCGTGGAAACACCTTTGAATCCACAACACTAAAAGTGGATTTTCAGGAGCAGAGAAAATCAGACCCTTATGGCGAAAAGCATACCACTTTCATTCTAAATACCCAACTAGTTTTTAAGTCGTTTGCTCATATTCCTCACTCACTGCCTCCTCTTAATATTTGGTGACGACGATAAACAGCCCTCTGACTCACCAGTCATCACTGTAATAACCAGTGTCTATATATAAACGCCAGTTGGCAGCTGTACAAATTTACTTATTCCTTCCAATATTATTCCGTTAAGTTATTTCGAATTTGTAACGGCGGTGCCTTTTCGGGTGCTCGATCAAACTATTATTACTGAGGCCGAGTGGGTAAACCATACTGAGACATTATGTTGACAATACTAACAAGTGCACTTGATTATGTGCATCTAAAGTCTACGTGTCAGATTTGTATAAACCGGATCAAAGGACAGTCTAAAACCACACAGCGTACAAAAAATAATAACTAAGTAACCGTTTTTGGTAGTATTCAGTCGACTTGTTGCAGTTGTGTGCCATGAAGAAAGAAAGTCCTGGGGTAGGCAATTATCTCAGCCGGCGTATGTACACAAAAAGTGCATCATGATGATTTTAGGTGTGCGTTTTCGATCATCTCACAGTAAACCATACCAGAGCACGGTGCTACCTCACTATTAATATGGCCTCTGTCATTTTAACGGAGAGAGCTTAGTTGAGGCTTACTGCGTAAGTTAGATAGTGAAAAAGGTGAAATAATAACAAGTAGGACAACTGAAAAGCAGTAGGGCGTTGATCGCTATATGTTCGATTTATGTCGGGATTTCCGTCCTCGACCTCAAGAAAGGGCGATGCACAACAATCAACTGAACAGGCACACTTGTTTAACCTGCATTTTGTAAAAGATCGTGGGACGACTTGTTAAGCGGCAGCGAAAACCATTGTGTGCTGCCCAGCACGGATTTTGTCGTGGTCACTCACCTATTACGAGTAGTCTTTACCCACAGGAAAAATGGAAAAATGCCACAGACCATGACTGTCCAGTGAATGTCATTCCCCTTGACTTAAAAAGGCGGTTGATGGCGAGCCTCATGGACGACTTCTACAGAAGATGTGGTAGTGTGAAACCCAGAACAACATTTTTAAGTTTATTAAAAGATTCGTGTTATCCGGGCTGTAAAGAGTAATTGTTGGTGTCACTGCATCCGAGCGGGTACCAGTAGAAGGCGGTGCCCAAAACATATCGGTTGGAGATCCTCTCCTCTTCCTCATCTACATACATGACTGTACGGAAGATAATGATTGCGATGGCATCATGTAAGCAGATTATAGGCGAATCTGGAAAACAATCAACTCGGCTGACGACGCGCAGGAACTACAAGAAAACGTTGATAAACTGGCTACATTGTCCAGCAAGTAGCTTCTGATGCCTTATGTATCAAAATATGTCGTTTTACGCTTGAGAGATGACCAGAGGCACTTTCCAAAACATCAAATCACCATAAAAAAAATAAAACCAAAAGAAGCGAATACACGCAGATACCTAGGCATTTGGACAACTTCGAAAATTTTGTCCACCGAACAATGCAAAAGAGCCGTCGGAAGGGCGATGAGGATCATGCACCGCATTAGGCGTGCTTTCATATTCTTTCCTCCCGAAATATTTGCGCACATCTTTGGTGCGTTTGTGAGACGACATTTGGAATATGCCATTCCGGCATGGATGCCATGGATCGAGTAGGACTGTGACACATTGGCGGCCTGAAATAGTCTCCCTTTTTACATAATTCGATGGCCAATGGACCGGAAAAGAGACCAGATTTAGTTGTCTGCGCACCAGTTCACCGTACGGTTCAGAGGGCGTCGGCATCCATTTGTTGCAGACGTGCGCAGCACACAGTTTCCTCCTCATAAACACCTACTTCCAAGCCGGGAGAAGACAACGTGAATACCCCCCCCCTCACTCGTGCTGCCGATGACTGTTGGAGTGGGGATTTTAAAACTTACGACTGACCACCATCACGGAGGAGACAGCAAAGATACGCCGGCTAATGTCAACCGAGGAATCCGGCGAACCCATAATAATTTCTGATGGGAACTTTCACACACCTACGGGAAAACTTTTCGCATGTTAGAGTGCCATTTGGCGAGACATTAAGATCGAGAAAAAGAAGAAGAACTGTAAGTCATATCACCAAAGGCGGATATGTGTTCAGTAAGCCAAAGTACTATGTTTAGCATTGTTGCGTATCATTTCCAACGAAAGGGCGATAAGGCGCAGCAGTGCTGTTCTGACTGTGTCCTTCTGTGGTGCAAAAACTCGGAGGGTATGCAAACGTTAGACAGGAAAACCAACCCACTCTTACTTCAGCCGCCTCCAAAGACCGCTGAAGGTGGAGGGGAGAAAAGAGCTCTCGCATACCGCGATTTCGCGACTCCTCTGCTTTGCAAAATCATGCTCAACTGCGATGGAGTGTCACCGCTTGAGGATGATTGACGAGCACCTACCCAAAAGGGTACTTTAAGACGGCGCCGCCACAGGCATTGCAGGCAGAAAGAACTTAAGCCATGATAATAGAATATCCTAAGACCCTCTCTCAAGCACCTGAGAGTCCACCAAGAGCCTAACAATTTCATGACGTCCGAAAAGTTGCATCCGAGAGTGAACACACCGTTCTTCTGCATTTTGTAATAACTAGTCGTGCCAAATGGGTAGCCAGCTTATGTGTGGCAACTCTATTTGGAGGCTTTCGTCGAATGTACATAGTTCCATGACCAGTCAGTCTAAAGACTCTGACAGACTACCGGTGTATGAAAAAGGAAAAAAGAATGAAGCAGGGTCTGCGGTACGAGTTCTCATATCCAACCGGTCCATGTAACACTATTATAGGCATTACGTGAGCCCGAGAATGGGAATAGAGAGTGAGGTCAACGACTCAACGCATTTTCCTCCCTTTAAACAATCAGACGCGTTTGAAGCTATCACGGTGCGCTAAAAGCCGTAGTTTGGAAGGCTGCCAACCGACAGGATAACTTCGACCTCGCAATCAGCCCACTGTGTGTTTAAATAAAGCAGCCGACTGGAAGTCTGAGAATCAGGCTGCAATGGCTCCTTCTTAATATGGCCTTTATGGCACTCCCACGCCGTGGGATCTGAGCCGAGTGTGACAGCACGCATATGTGTGGCTCCGGTCGTGCCACTCACCTGCACCCTCTTCCATCTCCGGTCTTCTTGACTATGTCTTGACACCGGGCCCAGGTGGGGGAGGAGGAGAGGGTGCGGTAGATGCTGCGAAAGTCTATCACCATTAAAAAAAGAAATCCCCCGCGAGTCACCATGTCTGCTCTTAGCCTGCTGTGGAGCACACTGTAGGCGTTGCCGAAAATGATGGTCGAACCGTCATGACGTGTTAACTCTGTCACGATACACTAGAAATTGGAACGTTTAAAATTACCAGTTGATAGGATACCTCTGTTCTCCCTTGGAGCAAGGGTCACTTCGCAGTGGCTCCTTCCCTAAACAGCCTTTATACACTCTCGCGAATGCAAGCGTAGATCTCCCCTGAATGAAGCCAGTGGCATTTTTGCCTAGATAGCCCGCCGTGCGTGGTATGCGTAAACGGGCATACTGGTTGTATCACGCACTGCGTCTCCGCCTATCTCCACTTAGTTGATCAACAGTACTCGAAGGGCGTGTAGAAAGAGAGAGATGAATGCTGTCGTGGCACCTCAACACTTCACATGACATAGGCTGGTCTCTTTTGATTGACATTTAGGCGGATTACTGGCTGACAGTTGATTACAAATATTTTTGTTGGCTGGAGGACATTAAATGTCTTTGGAACAGCGGCTCTCTCCGTGTCCATTGCCTTTATAGGTCGTGTTGTATTTTGCTATTTTATTAAAAACGATGTAGTATAGCTCTGTCTATTTTAGTTTGGTCATATTGCATTGCATTTCAAAGGTTACCATTTTAAAGCAGTACGTATAGTTATGCAAAAAGCCGTTAGAAGAAGATATAAGCCATGATAGAGGAACATTAGCCGATCGTGTTACAAAACTCACGCGTCCCGTTGTGCCTTGTGGCTCTCTCTCAGGCACAGCCAGCAATCGCAGAGTAGCGCGCAATATAAACAGGGTGACATTACCGACAGAGACAAGGGAGACTGGAATGGACATTTCTGGCTTATTAACCGTCGTCAGTCAGTCATACTCAACACCGAAGTGTGGAACATATGGGGCTTCATCTCTCGAGCCACTGGCTCATTGTCTTATCAGTTGCGATCAGGTGTATACAAGGGTAAACAGGGACTCACCGATCTGGGTGTTGCACACCACGGGGTTGAGAATGACTGGTTGATGGCGATCAATAAGCCAGAAATGGCCAATCCAGTCTCCCTTGTCTTTGTCATTAATGCGATTCCGTCAATATATGCCATTTTTCACGAATATAACGTTTAGGACAATAAGGGCTTTCCGTGGATTTGTTTTCATCATATATAGTCAGCATTTATCCTCTACGATGTTTGTCTCACTCTGAAGAACAGGTTTATTTATTTCGTCAGAACAGTCCGACTTCTACTAACCTTGAAGGGAACGAAACGACAGGAGGAAACCAATGATTCTACAGCGCTCGCTATGGTATGCGACAAAAGTTACGAAATCTGGACGTACACATGTCAAAGTGGAGCGACGCTCATCGGACTCTCTTGCTTGAAGGGCGGAAACAGAAGTCCTTTTTGCCTTGGGGCTTCGAGTCCTGAGTCCACACAGACTGTACCACGACAAACAGCGGCCACTTTTCACGTATTGTATCTTAAAAGGATGGGCGATATTGGGTGGTTTTTTGGCATATTTACCACCTCAAGCCCCTCTTACATCACTCATAGCTAGGCAGCCAGGGGACTGAAGCGGAGTTTACTGTTAGTCGATTATTCCCGGAAAAAGCGATCTCGGGCTGGAAATATTTAAAGATGCGCGTTTGTGCTGTTCACTGCTCTGGACTTACGTCCAGCACCCTGCTTGGGCTTGGGGTACAATTAACTGACGATGGCAAGTATGACGGAAACCGCCACTTCAGACCTTTGCTAGTACCCTCATTACTTTTCGACTACTGGTCTTGTATTCGCGTGACCGCCTGCATAGTCCGCAGGTTTCGAACTCCAAAACAAACGAAAATTCTCAATCCTATCACACAATCAGGAAAGATCGATTCACGCCTCTTCAATCCAACTTTTAATACTATTGATCTACACTATGAGGACAAAGGTCTCTAGTTCAAGTAGGAGGACGTTTGGCTTGAAAATTATTGAAGACCAAATGGCTCTGATGCGAGCCCTAAGCACCCAGACAAGGGTTCTATATTACTAGCTGATAAAGACAAATTAACAAGAGCTGAACGTTCTAACGGTCTTTGTAACCATCGTAAAAACCTCTCAACATTAACCTGAACTTTTAAGAAGGCTTTGAAATAAGTACATTTTTTTCAATAAATAAAATGTAAAAGCTTGCTAACGAAGAATATAAATGCAACATTATTCGCTCGTGGCTGCAGCCTGACCCTTGCGGGCGCAACTTCCCAGCGTCCTGTGAAGAGAGTACATTTTGGTTTGTTTTTATGCTTTCATTAACTTGACCATGCACTTGAAATAAAGCGGGAAACACGATTATTTGTTGTATCCATTTTGTAGGAGAGTATCTTTTTAGTTGAATTTCAGTCGGACACGAGTGTAACCACCCCTAGCATACTACAGATGGCCTTGCGCCACATTCCGAGGAGGTAACTGTCTCCGTGTTCTTACTTCAACCCTCCTAACCCCTGCCCCAACCCTAGCCCTACCCCTTCCAGGAATTTAGCGTTAGGCCACCTGTGTAATACAAAGGGTACTCAGCCGTATCCTACCAAAGGACCTTGGTGAACGGTGGATACCCCTCCGTTTTAGAGAGCCGTTTAAAATTTTAAGCAAAACTACGCTTGTTTGAGTTCGCGAATTTCCTAATCGACATACTTTATGTTTTTCAATAGAAAATTCCCCTAATTCTCTGGGTGTTTGTGGAGAAGGCTTTTGAAATCCATCAAATACTGGGGTATGAACTGACTCCGTTGTAAAGTTTGAAGAAGGAAAAGAAACTACGGATACTGGACGATGAGAATTATCATGCGACCATCTTAAAACGGCTCAACTGTGGACTTTTAAAACCGGGTGGCGCATTTTGTCTGACTCCTTTATTTAAGGAGGGCCTAGTTCCTTAAAACACTCGCATTATGAATCCGGTTTTTGTCTACCCCCAGCAAGGCATAACTCAATCAGCACGCGCGTACAAGCGTAGTGGACATATAAGACTGGATATAAACAGTTATTTCTCCTCAATTCGATTCAACCAAGTGTCTGGGAGATTTTTATCCAGAATCTGGCTTGTTGCTGTGTTTAATTAGCCTGGGATTTTGCAGCACGATAATCAACTTTTAAATCTTACATAAACTTGTGTTTTCCAGCTGAAACCTTGTCTAAGAACTTTGGACCATTTCTCATGATTATTAGCGCAAATTGCATGTAGTTATTTTCTTCCTCCAGGCATAACAGACTGTATCGATAAACTCCCCATGCTCACCGTATTAATGTTTGAGTGAGTGAATATACCTTAGATGGAGTCCATGCGTCCACGTGTTTCCAGCTCGAATTTCATCGTTAAATCGAATTTGGCCAGAACACATAACTCTTTACGCACTGCCAATAGAAGCGAAGAGACGAGTCCCAGGAAGTGGTCTTGAAGAAGGAGACACGATCGCCGGGACAAGAGCTTTATTAGCCTGACGTTTCGGATTCCCACTCGCATCCATCATCAGAGACAAAAAAGCAGAAACAGGTGGTTGCTGCACAAGGGGCTGCGGTATTTACAGGATGCAGTAGCCATGCTACCGCATACCTATGAACATTCACGGCTCCCCCTTCATCCGGGATCGTCGCACTTGGTGTGATCACTGCTTGATGGCCGACATTCGAGTCGATAATTGCTGCAATTTCATCACGTGCGTTGGATGTTGGCGTGATGATTGCTCGACCATCTGACGCACCGACCCCGGTGTTGAGAAAAGTGTTCACCTCTGCGCTCCCCGCATGGCTTGTTACTCCGCCTAGGCGAAATTTTAGCCCGCAGTATAAAGTGGGAAGATCGTTGCACTTTTTGATGGACTGGGGGCCAGTAAACCATGATTCCAGTAGCTCCCGGCTTACGCGGTTGTCACCTCTTGCGAGAATTTCGGCCTCATCGAATTTGAATGTGTGGCCGGATCTCGTCGAATGAGCCGCAACTTGAGAGCTGGCGTCACTTATGCGCACCGCTGCCGCATGTTCGGCCATTCTCGTTCGGAGCTGTCTTCCGGTTTCTCCGACGTAGTTGCTTTGTCCGCAACTGCACCAGATCCGATAAACGACTCCAGACGTTTCTAGCCGTGGCAGTGGGCTTTTCGGTTTCATGACCAGACGCCTGATGGTTGCCTCCGGTCTGTGTGCCCCTCCAACCCCAAGTGGTGCGAGAAGGCGGCCTGTTTAATTGTGCTGTACATCGCAAAATGCATCATTAGTCACAAGAGAATCTAGGCTATTTTTTACCTCGTTAACTACAAATCCATTTCTTATTCTAGTTGTATCCTTAGGAACACTTGTTTAGCACATCTTTCTTGTAAGTAAGTCGACACCGCGTTGCACCGGAGTAAAGGGTTTATTGTTTTGGTCTTGAAGACGTCCTACTTTATTTGCTTAAAAATATTCCTGTGAATACGGGGAATGGGGTTCGGTGGACGATCATTGGTGCTTTGAGGTGCAATCGTTCGCTGCAGCCGACTGTCTCCTATAAGTAGGCGTTTTCTAGTAAGTAAAAAATGGCCATCCTCATTTTGTTCAGACCGGGTGTTGCCTAGAGAGCACTCATTTATCAGTTGTACAAAATACACAGGAGTTTCGAGAATAATGGAAATCGTGGGCTGCACTGGAAAGTAGTCTGTAGTTGGTCTTTGCAATCTCGACACGTGGACTTCCTCCTGGCGAGACCAGGCTTGATTTATACTCGACAAGTTAGATTTACTTGAAGCTGGGATTAATTTCGCACTCAGTATTTTGTGAGCACAACAATTAATCATATTGATTTCTGGTGGTTGAATTTACTGGACAATGTATCAAAAATAAAATAAAGTTATTCATAGGTTTCAGAGCGAGGCATTTATGATCAGGGAATGCTCGCGTGTTTCAAGAGGCAAGTCGGCAGAAGCATTTGAGACTGAAAAATCAAAATATCTCATTTTCGTTTATGAAGGGATTCGAGAATTTTGTTACTTTTGACGTAACTAGAACGCTGCTCTTTGATAAGAAGTCTGCTTGTGTGAGCGAAGAACCCAAAAGCGGTTAATCCGCCTTCGGACTTGGTCAGCTTCTGATTGGTTCAATGCGTCAGTCTGTCATTCAATTGACCTTCAGCTATGGTGGCCATCCATGGTTTGCTTCAAGCACTCAGTGGGTCATTTCGAAGATGACTGTGCTACTGATTGACCTGGTCGTGCTTACAGTCCTTCCTTATTGCTTGACGACGGATCTCGTCTTTCACGCCGAGAAACCCTCCGAATCCTCATGTTATTTCCAACTGGAGTGCAGTGGAAGTAAAAATCGTGGCGTAGAGAAAATCCGAGTACCCATTCGGTCCGCTGTGGGACCGCAAGGACCAAAAGGAGATAGAGGGCCGCGCGGTGTCCAGGGGCCTATGGGTCCACCAGGTAAGAGATGGTTATGCTTTTGATACTCCCACATGCGATTGTGGGATTAATGTCTGATCGAAGTTTTGTAAATTTTCAGCTCCAACGATTGATTATAGAACAGCGTGTGCCTCTAGAGTTCAAATGATTTCTTGAGTCACTTTCACAGTGTTTGCTTCAGTAAATGCAGGGGTACATGGCAGAAACCGAGTTTGAGGCATGTCTCAAAGTCATGTCCTCATATGAAATACTTTACCCAAATACTGTTTCCCATGTGCGTTTTTTCAAGATGTTTTTTTCTGAGGTGGCAAATAATTACAACTAAAAGGTTTCAAAGAATGAATAAAGTTCTTTAAATATTGCAGCGCTGTTCTTAAGGTAGCAGGGGGTACACAGAGGAGCATAGGACTGACGTTCACGGTCCTGGTCTGATTTTAGGAGGCATTTTGGAAGTTAGACTGACGACGACAATCCCCTATTTTAATGTGCACCTTTTCTGGACCCCAAGAGGAGATCAACCCTCCTGCCAACATGCGAAAACGACCTGACAATAAGTAAGCACTGTTGGATGCATAAGATTGGGCCTATTATTTGGACTAGATTAGTAATCGGACAGGTGATAGGCTGCGAAAAAATTACATGGCATCTGGGTGCGCCACAAAGGATACATAGGGCAGTCTAATTTTTGTGCACTTCTATGAGCACTAAAGGCCATGTGTGAGTGATTGTCGAAGAGAAGCGAAATAAGGCTTTTCCTTCCTACCGGGACTGAAATGATCCCAATGAGCCTTTGTTATAGTCATTTTCAACAGTTGGTGACCCCTATTTTGATTTAAAGCTCAGGTATTTCATTCGGCAAGTGTATATGGCACATTTAAATGAACAATGTAAAAGTCTTCGCATAAAACCTATTCTACCAGTTACGCCCTATGCAAGTATTCGGAGAATGTTCCAAAGCACACCACACATGCTGCGGCAGTCCATCGCTGCGTGCTAGCAATCTAAAAACATCTTGTGTTCTCCGCAAATGCCACGCACCTTATCATCTAAAGTGTTTTAATTAATCCATATTTTCTGATACCAATTTGAGGTTTTCAGACCACACGAGATTGTCTGCATTTTTTACTAACTAAGGAATAGAGCAAGCTCTAAAGTGCTCTTGAACTGGAAACCTAGTAAAATGGTCATGAAACCTATGAAATTACCATAGCAATTTTTGCTGCCATAGGCAGCCTGGCATGGTTGTTTAGGAAACTGTCAAACTCGTCGAGTGGGATTTTTCTTTAGAAAACAGCACTCTGTCAACCAGATGCATTATCTGACTTACCGGATCAGCTAGGTTTCGCTTTCAAAGAACATAAAATTCTAGGTATGATCCGTAGCGAAGATTAAGACTTCACAGAATGAATTAGATTGTTCCTATTTGGAGTTTGTTCAAGGCTCAAATTTAAGTGCTCACCGGGTGTACGATAGGCTTTAGTTTGCAAAATTATAGCGAATAATAACCCATTTACACACTGCGCGAAATTATCCTGATTTTGTTTAACCCCTGTTACTAAAAAAATCTCAAAACGAAAGCTGAGGCAAATTTTGCCGATTTTATTAATTTAGTTTTGTCAGATTGCTCACTTTTCATCCCCGTACCTGCCCCATGTGCAAATTTCCTAGGATTTAGGCGTGGTTTTAATTACTGGCTGTTTCAGGTATACTTGTCCCGTCAACTGGGGGGGGGGAGGCGGATGCTCAGTCATTGATTGTCATTTACCTTTTTACTTACTCCAAGTTCTCAAAAATTATGAGTACTGGCCCCAGAACATGAGGGCGGACAGAGATAACGATGGTGGAATTTAAAGGAGCAAGCAAAGCTTCAAATACTACCCCAAAATAATGCAGTTAGATGTGCTTGGAATTTCTTTACATGAAAATCTAAAGGAGAGAGAGAGAGTACTTTCGGTTTCCCCAGCCCTCTCTATAATCGTGAAAGTCTGCTGTTACGCTTGCAGACCTGATTTACTCTCAGTCGCAGTAGCGTTTAACCCATCGGTTGGGTTTTTTATAGCAACATCACTTTGGAAAGCACAGCCCCAAAAGCCGAACCAATAACCTGTTGATTGATGCCATGTGATTATTTACAGATTGTGTGCAAACGTCTGATAGCACATTCAATAATACCTGATTGAATTATGTAAACCTTACTAGGCGATCATATTTCCGAAAGACTTTAGGCCACATATGGGCATAACGGTTGATATAGATATCAAAAAAAACCACCCCGAGGCCAAAGTTTGGCTTCTTCTGCTTCGCAAATTAAATTTGTCCTAGTAGTCTGTTTGAGAGAAACAACGTAACTCCTCAGCGGGCATCACGCAATCCTCGTATTTGTTTGTTTTCCATTAACCTGAAAAATTGTCAGGAATTTCTGATTCAGGACGGGGAGGATTTTGACAGGAGACGGTGGGGCAGTGTTCAGCAGTTAACTCCGCCGCCGCCGGCGTGCTGCCGCCAGAGGACAGCAGAGGGGCGAAAAAGGAAGCACAACAGGGTTTCCGTCTGATAGATGGTCCGCTTGCGTGTTTGTCCAACACTACTTTGGCTCTTTCAATCTGGAGGCGCAGAAGGAGAGCAGACAAGCAGTCAACTTCAACTCCGAGCACTGAGGACTGCATGTCCAGCGTAGAAGTTTTAAACTAGAGCTAATTCACTTAAGACGGTTCTAATTTCAGGAACTTTGTTCACAAGTTCAGCCTTTCCTCACAATCGACAGTGCGAGGCCGGAACACTGGCAGTTGCCTTGATTTAAGAAGCTGGAATGGCAAAAAGTAAATTTACATCAATCCATTTCCCATATTCTTAAGTAAAGTCTGTTTGGGCTCACTAAAAGGCCATATAAGCAGAAAACCGGCCAGCCTAGTAAGAGTTGGAACCGTCAACGTCCCCCTTCTCCATTTACAATGACTGCCCTGGCTACTGAACTGCGGCTGTGCGAACAACCTATATCCTCTTTCCTTTGACTCCCGTGACGGTCTGACGACTGCGATGCTGTGATTAAAACACCAAACCGTCTAGATGCAGAAAACTGGTTGAAATTCCTCACAGTTTCACGTTTTCGATATCATTTCAATCCTGAATGCTTCTGATCATTAGAAAATTTAAACGATCAGAAGTTTCCGGCAAAACCTTAAATTAACCTGTGAGCTTGTGTAGACCCCTTGAGGGCAGTCTCCTGGTGCCAAACTACCAATCATCAAGACCAGAATATGAACAAAAGGGAAACTCGCTCTTCCGCACCAAACTTGAACATTCTCAGGCTGAACTGTAATTTCGAAGTCAAGATGACTGAGATTCGGTGACTAAAACAGTAATTTTATCCGTCTGCAGCGTTGGATTGACTCCCGAGTCCGCCATTAGAAACAACAAGAGCGGGGTTAGATTTCGTGAATTGTATGATTTGGAGTTTTTCTGCAACCATAAACATTGAGGAATTAGCTCTTGCACGTCGTAGGTTTGGTGTTTTAACCAAACTCCGCTTCGCTTAAACGTTTTAAGCGCTGTGTCAATGAGTATCACAGAATGTAGTTATGTTATGTCTAAAATGTAGGTCGACGAACAGCATAAACCATTTCTTTTTGAATGATTTTTATCATGCTGACTTACTAACAACTTCACCGGTGCTAGTGGTCGAACTACAAAATGTCGCACGAAACACACTTTCCACATTGTGATAACTAAGCTTCCTTATTGAATATTATTGCTTGGACCTACCAATGGGACCATTTTACCACATGTGTTCCTTAGCATGCATCTTCTTCATGAAGGTCCGCCAGGTCCGATCCCGAAAGCCTCTCGCATGTGGTTGCCTCGTCCAGCGGACCTACAGATAGCTTTCTACATTGGCCTCTCGGAGAACATTGAGGAACTACCGAAAGGGCAAAATTGTCCCCTCATATTTGACAAAGTGATGCTTAACATGGGCAACTTTTACAACGCCACAGATGGCGTCTTCACCGCCCCCGTAGACGGAGTGTATACTTTTATGCTGGTCGTCTCAGCGCACAGCTACAAGAAGGTGAGCTTTTAGGGTGATATTTCTAAATTTGCACGACGGTACACGAAATACTATATTATATTGGCCATCCCCGCAATTTCGAGTATCGGGTGTTTACTGGTTCAATTAAACTATCTTCTGTTAAAGTCGAAGGGGTGAATAAGAATCGGTCGCTGGAAGCATTAATCGCTTCGGCGTGCTGACCGGTTGCCAAATTCATCTTCAGAAAATCAGTAAAGGAAACTCTGAAATTGATTCCTGGTTTTGTCTACTGTGGATGTGCACATCGATGCTTATGGCAGTCATCCACAGTGTTTCATGGTAGAACCGCCTGTTTTTTTGAACTGCGAGCAGTTTTTATTGATTTCTTGCATATGCCTGACGATAGGCGAGAAAATCATGCAAATAGTGGATGGTTTATTATTTTCACAATGGTCTCTCCCTTACCACATTTAGCAGACGAAATACCCGCGAGGCGCACCCTCTCACCGTTTCCGTCGGTGCAAGTGTACCTGCGTCGTACACCGTTATTGTTATTTGACAGAAAAAGATCTCTACAATGTTGGTAGTAATACAGCGGGAATTTGCTGTTGGATGACAACTTGCTTCCTTCAGCGCCGACCTGACTCGCGAGTTTACACCAGAATTTGGAAACCATAGTAATCTGGTAGTCCAAAAGCCATTTTAGGCGTGGCTGTAGGAACAGCGATTGCATGGATGTCTCCATTCATCTCTCCAGCACATTATTTTAGGGTCCAGGGTTATCCCGGACGGCGTCTGAAGCTTTATTTGCCGGCAGCTACCAGTCATCATGTCGTAAGATCGCTGTAGTTTGGGACCCCCTCGTAGGTAAACAATTTGTCAGCCCAGTGTTCACGCAATGTTCACAATTCGAGGTATGATCTCGGCATTGAGACTGTTTTAGTTACCATAACACACTTAAATAGCACTTCCTTGGCTGTGTTACTGATTATGAGTTATTAATCCAAAAGCCAATAGCAACGTGCATGACCTCCACAAGCAAGGTTAGTCCTAGTGGGCGAAGCCGAGTTTTTTGCGAAAATTACAGAGTGGGTAAGAATTCCGGAATTTGCAAGTTCAAAAGCATGTATATTTACATCCAGGGTTGAGAAGTGGAAGGTGAAATAGAAAAAGTAGAGAACGGTGGTACTTGAACTCCTCCTCCCTATTAATTGCCTGCAGGTCCGCCTACAGTCCAGTATTTGTTAATCTGATGCCGTTATTCTGGACAGGTCTCCTGTCTGTTTAATGCAAAATCAATGAACCTTCTCGAAATTCTGGAGAGGCGTAATTTTAGGTTGCCGCTGCGTTGGTGAATTTTGGGTAGTTTAATTAGCCCCTGGTTTAACAGTGGATTGATCTAAGAATTGGCTTCCGGGAAGCCTGTTTGGGAAACAATGATGTAAAAGAAGCTGTTTGTTAGAAATACAAAAATGTTTTTAATAATTTCCTGCGGATTACTTTGACAGTCCTCCAGGTGTTTCTCCTAGAAGTTATTCAGCCGAAAGTTCACTAGATGTTCTTTAACTACCATTAGCGTCCCTTAAATGAGTCGTTCTTTTCTAACTGGAAGAGCATTGTCATTATACATTCCTGCTTTCACCTATTTTCTAGGTTTCCAGATAAATTGCACGGATGGAACTGTTAATAAAGTGGGTTTTCACTAGGAATAGTCTCTGCTACCGAAGAGGCATTTGCGATAGGATTAGTCTGTGACAAGGTCGCTCTAGGGGTTGTCGTCTCAAAAGATCTGGCCAACTTTCCTGTTTTCGTTTGTAATTATACGGAATCAGGACTTATCCGACAAAGTACCACCTTTCATTTGAAGGACATGACTACGCTGTCTGTAAACCATAAAAATTGCGATTAGTGGTCCGAAGTCGGTCAAAAGTTTAAACCATCCGAATCAACGTGAAAGCAAAAAACACAAATGAGCTCTTGACCGCCAGTGAAGACCTGCGTCTGTTATTTTCCCTTTTTTATGATTTCTGGTCTATACCTTGACACTACAACAGTCTGAATTTTGAAGACCTAAACTCAAGTGCTTGGATTATTGATTCCTGCCACGCATTGGACGTCAGTCTTGTGAGTTTATATATGGCAAGACAAAAGGGTGTCGGTCTCGGTGTGGGCGTCAGGACAGAAAACTCTTGGGTGTACACCAGAGCTTTGTCGGGGGTGGGGAGAGATATCAAGTGGTTCTCGAGAAGTCGCTTTGGGAGAAGTCCCCCCACAGTGTCGCTCAAATGAAGCAACGAGCTTTCCCATCGAGACCATCGGAAAATACCTTAAAAAATTGTTTAACTCCGTATTTTGAACCGATTATTCACCTTAGACATTGCAACTGCACTAGAGATTCTCAGTTGTGTTTATCTGTCAAGGGAACGGTAAATTTGGATTTTTATGTCGTTAAAATCTCGAGGCTACTCTCTGATTCCAACTCACTAGGCAGGGACAAATACTCTTTTTCTGCTAAGAAATACGTTCTGAGGCTCTTTGTATAGAGCGGCTTGAACTTCTACGAACTAACTTTAAATAAGAAGTAATTACCTTTTGGTGCAGATTGAGAAAATATGGAACCCAGACACCCAGAAAACGTAAGTGCTGGGGCGAGAGTCAGCCGCCAACCTTTCAAAGTCGCGTGGAGTACTTCGATCGTTCATGTTGACTGGGAATATCAGTAGGCTGCACGATCATTCAATATTTCCTCATAGGTGACTCGCAGGGGGACTGGTGCAGCCTAAGTTACGTTTTTGGTCAGAATCCAAGGTAAACGTCTTTGAGGTACAGAAGATGGATTGTAAAGATGCAACTCGACATGGTCCGAAATATTAACAAGTAGTTGACGATGAAAATTCGAACTCACGAGACCAGAACTGTTAGGCCTCGCCTATAGTCATTATGGTCACCAGACGCCTGTTTATGAACTAAGTTTTGTCAGGAAATTGCGCCTACGCTAAGAATTCAGCTCGTATGGCAGACAGAAATAGTTAAATAAAGAAAATGAACTTTAAGCAACCAATTTCGCAGCCGAAGATATGGAGGTCAACGGCAATACATTATACTTTTCTAGAATGAAGCCATACTATGAAGGTATTCTCTTGTAGTCTTCCAGATTCTTAAGCAACATCTACATTGCCCACAGCGAACGTGTTTCCAATAGTCAAAAAGAGCTTCCTGTTGCATTTCTTCGAAACTTATGCAGGTTTAAACCTAACCTAACTATGACCTGTGAAACAAAGTTTACAGGTACAAAAGCATCTTTTTGACCGGTTTTGCCGTGTTTCTAACTCGTATTTTCGGGACAAGTTATCACATAGGCATCCAACGGACGAAACGCATCTCACCATTTGAAGGGTTTTCTAGTGAATAACTGGTCCAGTTTACTTCCTCTTATGAAGATGGGACTTCCATGAACTAGGACCTAATTATCAACGAACAGTATACTCCGATTCTTGTAACATGCTGTGCAGCAGCAAAAATCTCGGAGAAAAGAAATTACATTATTTGATTGGCAAGTAAAAGGGTGATCAATTTTATAAATGTACTAAGATAAGAACGTTACAGAGGAGGGACCTGTTCGAAGAGTTTTCGGGGAGGTAAGCTTCATGTGGGAACATCCTCAACGTGGACTAGTCAGTTGCGAATGCTTATTTTGCCCTATGCATATACGCCGCTATGTAACTATCGTTATTATGCAGTGAAGATGTTTCTATGATGATTTTTTATAGCTTGAGGCAAAATCCAGCAAAATACTGCTAGAAATAATAGAATTCACCCGTTCGTAACGTCGTTCAGCAGTTAAAACTTTTTGAACTAATCTGCGTGACGTGTTTAAAGAACGCAAAGTGAATATGCCCTTTAAGAAATTTAAAGTATACTGATTTTTGTGAATGAGACTAGAAAAAAATACATAAAAATCTTAAAGGTCTGTTTCGAAAAGTCATACTTTATTCTAATCGTTGAGTAAATAAACGTCATGTCTGTTATGGAATTGAGCATTTATTTCTCCCAATTCAAAACCGGTCGGTAGATGGTTGTTTTATTCATTTTATCTCATTTTCCTGATGTCGAACTACGAAAATACAATGCGGAATAGATCGCACCAAAGCAAACCCCTTCGTAAGCTTCTTAAGAAGATTCTACCTTTTCGGACAACAGTTCTGAACGCGTTTTAAACCACATCGAAGTTGATTCAGAATGGGATATCTACTGATCGCTTTTAGGCTAGCTACTGTAATGACTGCATTGTAATCGTGTTCTGATTACCCAGTCCCTGATCTGATGAACAAAATCTTCGTGAAAGAGAAAGTTAGTATATAACGAACATCCGCAGCCATTATAAAGCTATGGAGTAAGCCCGTCTTCATTGTATTACAACCGTTGCCTTCCAGTGTCACCAGCTCCAAGTGACAAATATTGCGAAATGGTGTGTAACTGGAAACAGCTCTGTTTCCGATGGTTTTATTGCCGCAACGGATTTAATTTTTCAACTTCCTTCCCCCTCCCCCACACACACGCAGGCTAGTGCGTGGCTGATGCATAACGGTCAAAAAGTTCTTTTCGCCTGGTGTGAAAGCAAACCCTGGGCAAGCACCACCAACCAGGCCATCTTGTTCGTCAAGAAGGGTGACAAACTGTGGCTTCAATGCAGTGAAGAGGCCTTTCATCTCTACGGCTACATGTACAGCAGTCTCTCCGGCTTTCTGCTCTTCCCGTTGTAGTTTATACTCTAAAGCGTGCAAATCAACACGGCCCAATAGAAAAACCCCAGCATTTCACATAACTCTTTCTCCTCTTAACATATGATTTTTGAGTGAGTGAGACACGGAACTTTGGTTACCATATTCAGAGTAGGATTGCCGGTCTCAGCTCTTTACCATGATCCCCTTTTTGCCGTGTTTTGTCTCTTCATCAAGGTCGCCATCCCTCTATTGTAACTTATTTTTACCTCCACGCAAAGTATTCATTCCAGGCTTGTTGCTTCGCGTAGTCAAACACCATCATTGATCTGAGAGTACTAGGATTACGCTCCAACTCGTTTCCCTTCCCTTGCACAAATGTCAAATTACAAATTAAAGTCGTCCGAAAAAAGGTGAGGTCTGCGGCAAAGTCCAAATCCTCTGAAATACTCTCAACTGATACAGTACTATAAATACCTATTACAACATATAAACTGAGCCTAGCTTGCCATTGAATAGCAATTTTCTTATACGATACTGAAGTTTGCAACCCGTAGCACTGCATTAGAAGGAAAAGATAAGGGGGTAATTTAATCGGGTCTTATCCACAAATATTAAATATGGGGGAGAAAATAGGAGCAAAAAGCAAATCAAAAGTCTCGGGAGTTTCGTAATATACGTGAACGCACTTTCACCAAGCGAACAATCCTCCACAAGTTCGGGTAGTTATTTTGCTCGATTTTGGTCTAACTGGCAGTCATGAAAACATTCCCAGTGTCCTCATATGTTGCAATATGATGCAGCTTTGTGAAATAGCTCAAGTTCGCAGCTCGCTTAGTTTAAAGTCAGGAGTCGGGGAAGCTGTACGCACGCCGTGCGTGTGCGATTGCAGTTCCATGGTCAGGGCGGTCATCCGGCTACATTCGTGGTTGTTTTGCGCTGAGGATGGATTCGATGGGCAGGCATAAGGGAAAGGCGTGCCAGGCGGGCTCCTCCGTGCTGGCACCGACCGTTATCATGTCCCAACTTTTAAAAAAACTTTACGTACTATCTATAGAAGCCGCCACATTCGAACGGTGTAAGGACTCGGTTTTGTATGATAAAGAAGATCGAAGCGTTTGGCCAAATCTTCATCGAGAATGCTTAACCTGTGCTAAGCTTCCTGTCAAAAGTACTTCCTTTGCGGCTCACGTCCGCTTTTTGCGAGGTTCCAAAGAAATAATGATTAGGTTTCGTTCTTCCTCTAGAAAAATGGTTAAGTATCTAAAACATACAAGCACAGACAAGGCGCGGCTTCAAAGCTACGGTATACAGCTCATAAAGGAGAAATTGGGGTGAAGCCTGCGTGACAGTAAATTTTAGTTTGCGCTACTGATCCGTACTGGTCCTAAATGGCTTCCTGCATCGGAGGTCTGCGCATTATTATAGAAAAGTCTTTTAGGTCCTGCACCGAACGGTCTTTCTGAATTGGGCCGTGGAGAGTTATGCATATTCCCAGCCAAAAGTTGTCGGATTTTTCAGCAAGTATAACCAAATTCTCCAAAGTGTGAAAAGTATGCGGTCTATCTCAGCACTGTTTGTAAAGCCTGAAAAGAGAAAGCGCATGTGAAGTCTTTAGCAGTTTCTTCAGACCCGAAATTGCACCGAATTAATGACTTTGGGGAACAGTAAAACAGATACCCTTCTGCCACAAATACAGTCCACTAAATTACACTTTTTTCGTAATTAATGGCCAAACATAAATTCGTCTGAATATCCTTTAAAAACTATTCGACGCCCTGTTTATTGAAAGATTTAATTTTAATTGCTTTCCGAAAACAACTGAAATGCTTTATGAGTCAAATTCTCCTAAAAATACGAAGGTAGTTAAAATATAAAATCGTGACACCTTCAAACGTTAGGAACAAAACATTCCTTTCTTCATTGTTAGTTTGTACAAAAGACTAACAAAATATAGCAGATATTTTGTTTAGACATTAACAGAAAGTTTGGGGACGGCTGCGAAATCCCAGTGCTACTTATCTGACCCGAATTCGTACCAACTAGCGAGCTGGCGAGAACGCCCAACTACAATTTTCGCCCGAGGCGAAATTTCAATGTAACAACCTCTGTTAATTAGGTCTTCGGGAGGGTTTGAAACAAGGATTTTGGCTGTCGCAGCGAAAAAAAGTACGCGGTTGTTGCATTGACTTAGCCACAGGCTAAAGAAGCAGTTGGTTTGATTTAGCAGTTCGACAGTCTCATTAAACATGCTGGCATTCTGACTCAAGAAAAGATGTGTCGACCGCTGTTTCGGAGTTTGGCCTGTTGCCCACTAAATACCTCGAGCTGATTAGCCCCAGTCTTCTGTTAGAGCATGTTTATCATTTAATTCGAATCAGTCTATATGTCCATGATCGACCAAAAGTCCGTGTGAAGTTGAACTTATACCTGCTTCCCAGCGTTGTCCGTTAAAACTGATTAAAGCCCCTATCTGTGCCTGTTAAAGCACAGTTGGATTATGATTACAACTATCAGTGGGCAAGTTTAGAACAAGCACTTCCATTGAACATAGTTTGCGAGCCAACGGTCATGGACTGATCTTACTGTCGATTGCTTAAGCCCAAATTTTATTCCAGGAAGAAGATCCCTCGATGACAGTGAAAAAAAATTTAAAAACCGCAAACTACCAAATTTGGCAGTGAGGCGTTAGAAAATATTATAAATCCGCTATTTCTGATTGGCGCTTCATACGCAGGAAATACAGCGTGATAGACACCGAACACTAAACGTACTTTTCGGAGAATAAGAATTGGTGTCATTTGATAAACGAAATTTTCCAACAAAGACTTCTAAGGCAGAAAGAGCAGCTCAAAATCTTCATTAAAGAACTCCGGCAACCTAGAATCTGTCATCCGGGAATCCATGTGGAAAGCTTTAGAAAAGACTGAAAGAAACCCTCACCGATCTTGTAAAGATCACATGACAAGTGGTGGAACGAGGACAGCAGTAAAGTCCTGCGAAAATCGCCTCGACACTGAGTGAGAGAAGACGCATTTAGCAAAATAAAATCCAGGGCGAAATCAACATTTAGCAAATGGAGTCTATTTATTAATCCAGATACCACCCGCCCGGCGTTTTTACGGTTAATAGATTTGGAAAGAGCTTTCTGCAGCAGACGAAGTAGCAACCACGTCTCTTGGAAGTGGAGGTTTGACGCCTGGTACACAGACGATCCTACAAAATAGTTCATCGTGCTTGACAGCATGCCCTAACCACGTTGTCTTACAAGCCGAATACTCGTCGCAAGGCCGGGTTAAGGATTAGTGCACTAAATCTGTGGCAGAAAATTGAACGTCATTTGGAAATTGAGCTTAACGGTAAGGCGCTGGGGCGCCGGGATACGATTGAAACGTCAAATGATGAGCATTTCAGCCAACTTGGCTGAACAAAACCGAGAAGCACATAGTACCTGCTCGGGTGCGATGACTAGTTCTGTATTCCCAACGCAGAGTACAAGATGTTAATATTGGCACCACGCATCGCGAACGTGATCCGGCTGCCTTCCCAGCCATGGATCGCGTAACACTAAGGTCAGTCACAAATAAGTTAGTTCATTATTACCCGAGTCGTGTCAATGACAGCTCCTGTCGCTGTGATTTTGAAATCTCTCGAAGTGGGCAAGACTTCGTAAGTGATTTGTGACTCTGGACGGGTAAGGGTCCTGCTCGTACGTCTTTATACTGGAATAGTTGACAGCACACTACTACCCTTGCGCCCTGTAATTTAGGGTCTCTTACGAACAAAAAGTACCCTATTTTAAGAAGTATAGACTATTACCAGGCACTCCACAATATGCGGACCCCTTTTTGCTTTTATTGGGATACTAAGGTAGTGAACTGTTCTGATTATACTGGACGAGTACACGACCGTTCACACGTGGGTAACAGGAGCTGCCAACTTTGATAGGCATGTAGCGGCCTACCAACTACATCCTATAAACATTGTAACACATAGGCAATGCACTACCCTTACCTGGCTCTGCCTTTAATTATGGATTCGGGTGAGAATCCGAAACGGAAGACTAAGAAAGCACTTGTTCCAGCGATCGTGTCCCCTTCTCTGTGACTGCTCCCTGGAGCTTGCCTCTTCGCTTCTATTAACTAACCGTTATATGACTGGCGAGATTGCTGTCTACTTCGCTAGGCTGGAATATTCGCGCACTACAAATGCCTGCTTATCTCTTGGGAAACAATTAGTCAACTGATGCTCAGGGAAGTGGCACACGTAAGGCCGATTCGATCGCGTACTCATGCGGTTTGGTAGGGTTAACTCTATGTCAAAATCGGGTTCCAGGTGCACTGCTGATATGCGTGGCGAATGTGGCTCCGACTATGCCCTAGCCAAATTACAGCTCGGGCGTGCCGCCAAAAGATCGAGAAGCACAGGGACGTGAATCATGAGTCGACTTAAGGACGAAAACATTAATACAGGACTCCCCTCGACATTTGCCACCGCCCTGAACATCTTCGGTGAAATTGGACTAACTCATTTAAGAATACCTCCAGATTTGCCTTGTAGGTGTTAGTCAACGGTCGGCGTGGTCACAGGCTGGATTTCAGAAGCTGATGACCGGATGCCTCCAGCCCCTTTAGCTGTCCGTCTTCACATATATATGGACTTTATACGCGTGCGTTAAGTTACTGCTCGCACCGTAAGTCAGTGATGAGTTCTCGGCTAGAACTTTGGCTCTATTTCAGCCAAAGGCGCAGACCAGGAGATCTGCTGGTTTCTGAAGAGCCGGTCCAGAAATCCCCCAACCTCAAAATTCGGGGGGGGGGGCAAGATGCGGCGGCAGCATCATACCGATACATCAAACTTTGCTGAAAGGGAAATGTTGCCCCTTTTTCGAACGCAGCGGGTTTGGTCCCCTCAGCAGCTGTCTATTTGTATGATGCATCAGGTCGGAACAGGATTATGACTACGACAAATCGCGCAGTGCGCATATATGTATTTTACGTCTAGATCGAACTGGATAGCAGCAAATCTACTGATGGTTTATGTTCTCCTGCAGAAGCATAAATCACACCTAAAGAAATTTGCTGATTAACCACAGGACCTTCAGATCCGAAGTTGGGATATGTGGACTGTACCCTTACACTTGAAGCATATTTTTCCGCTAACCCGTAAAAACGTCTACTACATACTAATAGCGGCCTCTATAGCATTGGCCCTCGTGTTCCCATTCGTCCTCCCAATTCTGGACGAATTCCGTGCGAACCTCCATCTGGCTGGTTTCCATGGATCAGTGCATACCGGCTCGACAAACACTCAAATATCACCACAGGTACCGATAGCCCTCCTCTCCACGTTACAAGGATTTTAACTCTATTCAACAGGACTCTCTGTGACTAAAGATATCGCACAACTGTAGCCAACCAAAGTTGCCATGACTATATACATTTGAATAACAGAGAATAAGAAGGCAGCGTCATTTCGCAAATACTGTCAGGCCACATAATAAAGCCGGTTCTCCTGCACGCACTGACGAGATATTTCGAAGTCACTGTAGGCAGTAACCCGCACATTATGGATCCAGACAGTCCTAACAATAGAAGCGAAGAGCCGAGTCCCAGGAAGTAGTCTTGAAGAAGGAGACACGATCGCCGGGACAAGAGCTTTATTAGCCTGACGTTTCGGATTCCTACTCGAATCTATCATCAGAGACAAAAGAGCAGATCATTGCTTGCAATGATCACACCAAGTGTGACAGTCCCGGATGAAGGGGGATGCCGTGAACGTTCATAGGTATGCGGTAGCATGGCTGCTGCATCCTATAAATACCGCAGCCCCTTGAGCAACAACCACCCGTTTCTGCTCTTTTGTCTCTGATGATAGATTCGAGTAGGAATCCGAAACGTCAGGCTAGTAAAGCTCTTGTCCCGGCGATCCTGTCCCCTTCTTCAAGTCCTAACAACATTGAAGTGGACAGTCTCTTCGCAGACATGCGACGTACTGCGTACTGAGAGGGCAGGTTGCGAAAGTGGTGCTTTTCAAATTAACGGTGGCCACTTTCGTATTCGCAGTCGGAAATTCTTTAGCCAGTCCTGGGATATGGTGGAGTCCCACCCGACCGAGTCTCCATTACCCTAGATCAAGTTTGTCCAAATTTGTGCCCCCTCTGACATCTCCCAAGAAGTGAAGCTGACCTGTTTTAACGACAGTCTTTACCTGACTTCCCTGTATCGCTTCAATTTCACTAAACGTGCAGTCGAAACAAGCCGGCCCTTGTTACTGTGAAACTCCGGTCCTTTGTGCGCTGACCGGACGGACGTGGCGTGCGTAGATGAGCTGCCTGACATTGCCAGTCCGACACCGCCCCCGCGGTCTTCTTGACCCTGCCATTACACCAGACTCGGATGGAGGAGAAAGGCGTGTGCGGTAGATTCTGTGCAGATCTTCACAAAATAGTTCACGCTTAAGTCACCGTCCCTGCGCCAGACATGCTGCGGGCCACACAGTGGACAGCCGTTGTTTGAGGCGGTCCAACTGTCACCTGACTTCCAATGCTGGATGACTGTCTTTGGTTTCCTGCCAGCAACTATTAGCTTTACGTTGTCTTCGGAAGCCCTGACGAGTAATTTTGGCAAAGGCTAGCGAAGCATTGTCCGGTAATATGGTTTAGCCATAGTAGGGAGGTTCAAGGTTACAAACCAAAAATATTTGCTGCTCACTATTTTTAAGTAGACAGTTACTTTGCAGAACACTAGGGAGCATGTCCGTCCTCGGTATGCGACATTGGAGGCTCCTCTCAGAGGGAGTATAATAGCCACTGAGCAGTCTATACACAGAAAGTGCCTTGGAGGGGTCAACCACAATTCGAAGAGACGGTGAAGACCCCACATCTTAGACTCAAGCATAAGACTCACTGGAAAGAATTGTTTAAGCCAAGAGTACGATCTTTCAAGACAGAAAATTTTAAAACACCCAGAAGGACGAATCGGCTAGCCGCCCACTACAGCCACTCCGTCTTTTTGTTACTTAGTTTCTCCCTCAATACCTGCTGGGTGATACATTCCACGTAAATCCGGTATGTTGCGCGGTTTACCGTACTGGCAGTACAGATATTAGGTAAAAGCCCAGACATGTGCTACGCCTATATTCTGCCGCCGCATGACGCAGCTGAGGGTGGTTCAACTCATTAGTGGATCCCCCAGCGACACGTGCATACTACCGGCTGTCTGTTGACAGTTTATGAATATTACGCGATTGTCTAACTGAAGCTAACGTACTTCCGCCCAATTATTCATACCAGCTTCCCGCCTGAGCCTATTAGGCTTCAACCCGAATGATTTGCTCCAATCTGCCGCATTAACAGCTAGGCAGATTAAAAAACTGATAGCAATTTGGCTCGATCTGCCACCTTGTTTGATGCATACATAGGCACTGTACAAAGCTAATGGCCACACAAAGTAGGCCTCAAAGCGAGATGTAATCTTTGCAAGAGCAACGGACTATTCGAAGCCCTGGCAGAAAAGATGGCCAGTCACAGCGCAGGGGAGTTCTAACCTTCCTGACCACAGACGCGAATTTATTCCAATCCTTTTCTAAACCATTATAACCTGACCACCTGCAAGGTCCAAAAGCCAGCGTCTGGCTGTCTGCTATCGTCACGCGCCAGTCTCTTGTAAAGTTTCTTAGCACGAAAATACGACCAGCGTATTACTCAATGAACAGCTGCTCAGTAAATGTTCATGGTACGGAACGAACTGGCAATGACCAAGCTAAAAGTAAAAGAGAAGAGAATGAAATGAGGAGAGAAGATATTCACCCATGTGAGGAGAGAATGAAATTGCCACCAATTCCAGGAACCAAAACTACAGGCGGGTAACACGTTGAATCGGCTAACAGAGGAAAGCGAGAAACGGGTAGTATTTGAATTTATTAGCAAGAAAGTCATGCAGGTAAGCGCTGTAATGCACTCAAAGATACCTTAAAAGGTTAGACGTATTCCAATCCTTGTAAGGGTATAAAGCAAGGGGAGTGACGGGAAACCTCGGAGAGGATTGTCTTGGACGTAAGTACATTAAGCGCAAAAGAAACAAGGGGCGGAAGCAAGTCCTTCACGTGCGTCGAAAAAGCGCCTCAGGAGGAGACAACGGAACTGGTTAACCACCAGATGACCAGAGGCTGAAAGAGAGCGGCGCATACCAAGACGTAGGTGCCCCGTCTGGGGTTCAAGTAAGGCTGCTGATCAGCCTGTGAAAGTACTTGCAGCCTCAACGACCTTATCTAAAAGTGCAAAAGTGGAATATAAAAATGTTACTCATTTTAATTCCGATTATATCCAGGAAAAGAACGCTACTAGTATCACACAATATACCGGGTTCTTAGCTTCCTTAAATGTGCCTTGTACGGCTTTTGTCTTGCTTGATCCAGCTCACCTCAATAAAACCAAAAATTGTAACTCCATGCGTGATGACCTGCGTCCAACCTTTTCTCTAACAATAAAAACCGAGTAAAGGGGCTCTAATAATCACGTCCACATCTTGACGGACTCTGTCGAGTCAGGTTCGAAAAAGACCTCTTCACCACCTTCAATTACTCAGCGGTGTCGTACTAAGAGCAATAAAACAGAACCCATAGGCAGGAGGAAGAAGAACGTCTCAAGACGACCTTAGCTCTCCATCTCGGATAACCTGCGTGTTGACTGTCTCATTCAAAAAGAATTCGGTGTACTTCACCAAAAGAATACTTGGACTTGTCTCCCATCCGCGCAGCCCAGCATTCATAACCGCACACGCGGACTGACCGATTAGCGCGGACTACTGCGGCAAGATATCACGTCGAGTCAATCGGTAACGGACTCTTTGTATTGGCTGCTGAGATATGCGAACGTTCCTGGACCCTGGTACCTAAAGTCTGACCACATGCAGCCTTAATCAGCACAACGTGGATGTCTGCTCTGTCTGAAATTCGACTTCCTGACTCAGGCTTTCGGGCAGCAAAGATCCCTGGAGTCGACTCACACTTCACCCTGTACCACGGCCGCCCACGCGGCTATTCTGGTAGAACGGTGCGGCGACCGCCCTACGGCAAAAAGCGAAACTTGCCTTACTTGCCTGGGAACCAGTCAGTGACCGGATAGCTTGCGCGCGATTGAAGGGTCAGTTCACGAACATCTCTATCGTCTCTGTGTGTACGCACCAACTTCAGCTGCCGAACAGCGCGATAAAGAGGTCTTTTATTTGCAGCCGCAAACGTTATTCGACAGACCCCCTCGCCGCGATCTGTTGACTGTTGCCGGTGATCGAAATGGTCGGACTTGACCTGGCAACTACACAGTGACCTTATTGGCCGTTTTGGGCTTGGTTCGCGGTGTGGAAATGGCGAAACTGATGAACTCCGCTGATCAGAACTGATTGCTTGTCACCAACACGTGCTTCCGGTATCGCAACAAACGTCTGCTGACCTGGTATTCAAACAACGGTCATACGGCCAGTCAGACTGAATACATTCTAGTCAGCTCAAGATTCCGCAGTTGGGATCACGATAGCAGACCGATGCGTGGTGACGAGACTGGTGACGCTCATGGGTCGGACCACGTCTTCGTTTGTACACGTTTGGAAGTTCACCTCTCATCCGTGCTAAAATGCCACGTCCTAGACGCCTTGATGTCGCAAAAATCCGGCAAACCAGCACTGCTGATGCTCTGAGCAAAGAAATTCGGTCATGTTTTACGACACTAGCCGACAGAGAAGGCGGTAACCAGTGGTGGTTACTGAAAACGTCAGTCTATGGGGCAGCTGAGAAAATCCTTGAATATGAACAGCGACACTGCAGTGACTGGATCTGCGGAAGAACCCTGCAGTTGTCTGCTCAGACGGTTCGAGCCAGGTCCTGCAATGATGATTCCCTCCGCCAACTTCGGAAGATGACGGCAAACGCGGCCAGGGATGACCGGAAGCAATATTGAACTGAAATAGGCTCAAGCATCCTTGTACCTATCCTCAGGAAGGGAGATAAGACGAGATGCGAGAACTACCGCGGCATAGGCCTCATCGACATTGCTGTGAAGATCTTCGTTATTGCCCTTTCCATGCGATTCCAGACTGTGCGTGCCTCGAGGGCGAGGCCCAACCAAGCCCGATTCCGTGCTGGACGTGGATGTGCGGACCAGGTATTCACACTGAGACGCATTCTCGAATTCCGCCGCAGATACCAGCAACCGACGACCATCTGTTGTGTTGACATTGCCGCCGCGTTTTATTCCGCCCATCGTGAGTCTGTATGACGAATAATGGCACTAAATGGTGTACTGCCAAAAAGAATCGTCATGACCAAGGCCTATTATCGCTCCACCACTGACCGAGTCCTGGTGCACAACCATTTTTCCCAACCGTTTGGCATTCGGTCTGGCGCCTGACAGTATTGTACCCCGTCGCCCATTCTGTTCAAATACTCTATTGGCTGGATTCTTGGGAGGACCCTACGCGAAAGTGACGGTGTTGAGTTTGCATCTCGACACCGGCTGACTGATCTCGACTATGCTGACGATATTGCCTTAATTGCTCCAATTTTTGGTGATCTGCAGTCTATGGTGTCACAGGTGAATGAGGTCGCTAAATCGGTCGGTTTATCCAAAAAAGCTGGGAAAAGTAAAGCGTTTTTAAGCTGTGTCCCTGACCAGGAGATGGCACCTCTCGAAATTGATGGCTGTCAACTTGAAGTAGATGGTTTTAAATACCTCGGGGCGAGGCTGCTGTCCAGTGGATAGAGTAAAAACGACATTGTCTCCCGAAATGATGCCGCCCGTCGGGTCTTCCCAAGCCTTAGAAAATTTCAATGCTTCCGACGCAGTACCTTCATCTCCACCAAGATTCGCGTGTCCGGTCAGTCCTTCCGTACGGTTGTGAATGCTGGGCTGTGCACTTGGGAGATGGGCGAAAACTGGAGTTATTAGACCACCACTACTTGAGGACTATACTCTGCGGGAAGTAAAACGACTTCGTCTCAAATTAGACAGCCCGTACTCGCTGCGACAACATCGCAAGGGTAACCCAAACCATCCAAGAAAGACGAATGAGGTGATTTGGGCATGTTCTTCGTCGTCCACCTCAGGAGTTCGGTGTTAATGCCCTCGATCCGGCACCATTACTTCATTGGTGGCGACAAAAAGGAGGTCAATTCAAAGCCTACCTCGACACAGTCCGTCAAAACATAGAGGTGGTTCTTGGACCTCCGGTATTCGGTCTCCGTTGTTGGCGAGAAGAATGGATTGAACTGTCCAGATCTGCTGCCGTGGATCGTCACGCGTGGAGAAATACGGTTCGTGATATCATGAAGGCCGAGTAGATCAGGTATGATCGCAGCCGTATCAAGCACAAGTACGTCGAGTCCACAGGTAATTTTTAAGAATTGCCAAAACTCAAACATCACCGACTCGCAAGATGATTATGTCCCTAATGTCCCCGCCTTGCGGTATATTTGCATCGAGATATCTGAAACTATCTACTCCAGATTGACGGTCAGTAATCTCCAGTGGCTCCTTTTCCTGGTTAGAGATGCAGCTTAAAAACGTTGGTCATCGCCACGTTTATGAATAAGCCCATTGTTCTTTAAGATCTAGTGCCCAACGACACCGTAGTCAGTAAGTCATCAAGACTATGTAGGCAGAGCGATTTCGTCAACGTATTATAGATCAGCCAGTCAACGCCGGGGCACAAATCCGACAACGGCAAACATCAAAGTCATGCAAGGCCTGAAACCACTTGAGAGTAACAATACGAGAGACCCTTTAAATAGTTTCGACGACACTTATACCACGGCAGCTCTTGTGCTTTGCGTTACCTCCCTTTTTGAAGACAATGTCTGTAAAATCGCTTCGTGGAGTCAAGCTGTCAATCTCGACACAATAATGATAGATGCTGTCCTCTCTGGGCGTCTATTAGTTCCACAGCTGTAACATTGCAACGGCATTTTCCT
Source organism: Spirometra erinaceieuropaei (assembly GCA_902702965.1). NCBI lineage: Eukaryota > Metazoa > Platyhelminthes > Cestoda > Diphyllobothriidea > Diphyllobothriidae > Spirometra > Spirometra erinaceieuropaei. Next base: position 600,184 of record CACRXP010000145.1, read on the forward strand.
CATGGGAAAGTCACACGACACTGCATAGGCCGGAGAAAGAAGAAACTGTGCCCCAAAACGGAGGCGACACATTATTCGGAAGGTGCTCAAAGTACCCTTGCCAGCGTTTAACTTTAATCAAATTTTCAACAATAATGATGTCACTCACACAGCGAACAGTTGCTCAGTGCCAGACTCCAACCGCTAACATAATGGACAAAGTTGAAGAGTTTTGGGTGCTGCCAAAGTTTGAGGCGTGCTGCATGGAAGTTGCCACTTCTGCCTACCAGTTATTGAGGTCTTTTCTAGTTGACTCTGTTGTCCCTTCTCAGAGTCAATGAAAAAAATTTTGTGGGATCAACCTCGAGCTATCTGGGAAAACAAATATAAGGATTCTGAGCTGATCTAGTCCTTACGGTATTACCGGGCAAATCCGACAATTCTCTCGGCATCCTTGCTGACTAAGGACCTCAACGACGACCAATTTCCATACTGCCCTCTCTTTCGACTTTATTTGTGATGCGAGAGCAGTTTCGAATCTCAGAGCCTCGGTTGCGTCTAATTGTGAAAAATGAGCTCTGTCAGGTTTCGGGTACCAGGGTGGAGGAACTTTCACACATCACAGTGCACAGTATCAAGAGTTCGCCCTTCTCCGATTGGTCCAGATCGCAAACTCCACTCACACCACTGAACTAGGATTTTAAGGCGTTTTGGACACTGCAGACGCCGTACTATGGATTGTACTACAGCGTTTGGGCACTTTACTAGAGTTTTTTTTGAGATTCTGGGTGTACGTGGGCCCCAACAGCCGTCCAAAATGTTCTTCCGAGGTTGGCTCCTTGAGCGTTTTGGCTCAAGAGTCTAGCCGTGACGTATCGGTGGCATGAGAGGTTATTTAATGCAAGTTCACGGACGCCACGCGGTAATGCCGTCAGCGGGTTTTGTGGCGCCGTATGATGCGGTCTGCATGGAAGGCCACGGTTCTCTGCACTCTGGTAGCACTGTCACTGCTGGTCTGCGACTTTTCATCTATCTGACTCGATTGTCTGTTTATTTTGCAGTTAGCTTTCATCGAAGGTCGTCTCATCACCCGTCTTGCACAAACGCCCCGGGCAATCAGAAGTTAGCCTAATGCGCAAAGTAACCCTTCGAAGTTTGCAGTGGGGTGACGAATTCCAAATTATTTTTATCCAGCAGACGCTTCCTAAACTGTAGTGAGATTAAAATATACTGAAAACTGGATATGGATTTCGTGTGGTCAAAACAAACATATTCAAGTTTGCAAATGCTCCAACACATTCAAAAATGGCGACAGAAGGGATCAAACACATCAGGGCATTAAATATTCACAATTTGTGAAGATCATGACTTTGCATAAAATAGTAGCTCAATGTTGCCTTTACCCGGAGTTCCATTTCAAAAGTCCAAATTTGTGTTTAATGAAGAAAACATTTGATAGGATGCACGGATGTCGACAAGCTGTTACACAGGTCAAATGCTCACCTGGAAGAAGGCAAAAGCCAGTCCGGTCCAAATGAGCGAAAAGTAGTAGCCCGGTTTTGCAAGAGCCAGGAAGGCAAAGATTACGGTTATCATGCTAAATAGAATGGAAATTAAGTTCAGTGACAGAGGCATTGGGAGATTTTGTGGCGCAATTTCTCACAATGACTACAGCACAGTCGATGAGTAAACATGTTGTCTTGCATGGATGGCAAACATGACAGCAAGCTAACGGACAAACTCATTTATAGGCAGAATGATATTAGCGACAAAAAGAAGGGAGACTCATTTATGATAATTCAAAACAAATCAGTGTATTTGGACTAAATGACAAAGGCCCTTGAAAACTCCATTTGAAAAGAATACAATTCTGCATGAAGAGCAGTTAAGTTGCAAAGATTTACAAGTAATTTCAGCATGTGAAATGCATGAAACGCATACTGAAATAGCAGTTTTAAAAAGCTGACAAATTTGCTTAGTAACGGCGAACAGCATATTGACTGCATTTGAACACAATCATGCAGCGCCAAAGTTAATGTAAACAAAATGGGTTATTGGAATTAAGGTGGCAGTATGTTTATAGTTGTGACTGACTTATCACGTGGGGTTTGGGAAGTCCTAGCCGACCTTTAACAGGTGAGTATCCCGGCGCACATCAGAAAACGGGAGACACTGCGACGAGTCGGTCTTATGTGGTTGACTCCATTAGGCTCCAGCTCTTAGAGGCTTTATGTTATAGGTCATGAGTCACCCTTTCAGACTTTTATGACCAGACCCTATGTGCTTTGAAAAGTCCACACCTCCATCAGAAAGTATTACAAACGCTCATTCTCGGAATAGGTGGTGCGTCGAGCTACAGTTTCGGGAGCGAATGAGTGTCGTTAACTACCAACCGTGATTTTTAAGCATAGAATGACTAGCGGTCCGTCTATTCAAGATTTTCGAAGCGATGAAAACCAGATGGGGGTGTTTTGGGCAGACCTAAGTCTTTTTAAAGCCCAAAAACGGATTGTGTCATCAAGTGGATTGAAAGTCGCTAAAGAACATCGGTCGAAAATAGGGAGTCGAGGTCCGAGAAACTTTCCAGGCAGAAGTAGAGTGATTAATATCATTGACTTTACTGATCAAGTCTGAGACTATATCAGCAGAAAAGTCCGTTTCCGGTTAGGCAAGATGTTCGTGCTTATAGACTCGTACTAACCCTAGATAATTTTAGAATAGATGTAATTTCCTGGGAGACTTTCGTGGCCAAAGATAAAAGTACCTGTCGAAATGAAAACAAAAATACAGGGGAGTAAATGATGGGCTAGTGTATTTCTAGCACAAGTAGGCCAGAGCAAAACAAGCAAGGCACGAGCATATTCTTCTCGACTTAAAGTGCCTTTTTTCGTTTACTGATGGCCGGTATCTAAAACCAGGTCAACAAAAGAAGGAACCTATGCATGAGACAACGGGGATGCAAAACAAAGATGGTAAGTCTTTATAAAGGCGGTAACTTACTGAACAAACTTGTAGCCGCTGTATGCGATGATGTCAAGGTAGCCCAAATTAGACTGTATGTTCAGGAGGTAAAGCGCTAGAGTGAGTATGCACACCTCAAGAACCAGCCAGCCGAGAGACTGACTAGAGAATATGCTTAGAGACTCCGGTGAAAATCTTCCGTCTATGCCAAGTGCTAGGCCAGCGACGAGAACGTACGTCAAAAACGCCATAACCGGGATGTAGAGATCTGGTGAATTAAGGTCAGCGCGGGGAGGAACTGGTCCAGCAGAATCGTACTTAATATCCCATGACTTAGAAGAACGCAAGACAACGAAGTCAGTATAAACATCTGATAGGACAAGACGCAGAGAAATTGTGTGATAAACAATAAACTTGCAATGACTATGACAGTGGGCAGATAAGGTGCAAGTTTGGGGCAAGCGCTTATCTACGATCTAACACATAAGCGCAGAATTTAAGGATGTTAACGTTATAAAATTTTTATAACACCTCGCTGCTAGGCTTAGACCTGGATATGGGAGATGCAAAACTACACTCACGCGATGGAAGAATGGAAAAATGAGGATTGAAAGCTTCTTCGCTACGTAGCCATTGTCAACAGCAAAGTAGTATTTCAACTTCGAAATAGAAATAAATTTCTCCACCTAAGCTGTAGACAATGAATGGCGTAGAGTACTTTTTGTTGTACTAGTTGTCTGCTTTGATCGATTGCTTCCGAACCATAGTGTAAAGCCACATTCTTGGCAAGCTGACCGCCGAAAGGCTGGCTGTTGGAGGGGATGAATGGCTGGTTGGCCATGCCGGGAGTTGCATTGACCGCAGAAAATGCTTCCGGAACATAGTTGAAGGAATAATTTGAAGTTTGTGGAAACGTATTAGATGGCTGAAAGTAATTCGGCATATTGTACCCTTGGTCTTGTGGGACTTTCGGGTCATAAGAATACTGGCTCATTTTCACAAGAAAGGAGGCCGACAACCAGGCTAAATATTTACACGTCAAAAGTCTTAAGGGCGGAACACTGATTGGCGGAGATGTCACATGAGTTCTGAACTCGCCTACACCTACCGAATCTTGAGACTCAGATACGTCAAGGATTTGTGATTCTGAGTCGCCAGAATGATACCGCAGACTTCCATAAAACGGCGGTTTTATGCAACGACCTGTCACTCAATGAGTCCATGCACAACTACCTCAATTTCAAAGTCGTAGCCATATCTTGAACTGATGGCTGTGGTTCAATCCAGGAAGATCTGTTCTGTGTCCCCATAGACTGACCTATGAGACTTAATTATAGGTTTGTAGCATTCCCATTTGCGCATATTATAAAAACTTAAACACATAATAAGGTAACCGGCGTTGGTAGGCAATAAAATAATTCTATGAGGCGCATTAACTTTCAGATGGTGAACTGAAACTTATCTTAATGTGGCTCTACCAAAGTGAAGGACTGCAAGTGAGGGAAAAGAGCATAACTTCATGGGAGACGATGGACAAAAAAATAAAAAGCCTAAAATCGAATTTAGTCAAATAATGCAGATTAAGGATTCGTTCTTGTGAGCGAAACGTTCCACAATGGTGCCCGGGCCTCACTGAGAAGACTCCATTGATCATCTCACAACTGCACAAATCCCGTTCAATGAACTGGGCGAACTTAGAAACCGAACTGCTGACGTATAGCCAGGCACCATGGCTCTCGCAGAAACACGATCCTCTTAGATAATACCGGCGTTAAAGAGAGTAAATTAGTTACTTCCGTGTCAAGTGAAATGTATAACACAGACAAGGCAAAGCAAAGTAAACAGTGTGATAAAACGCGGCCCGCGTCACCACTAGCTACTGTTGACCACATGTGGACTTTCTCAGTGGCCTAAATCACTGCGATGAGGAGGGGTTCGCCCGAGAGAGGGCAATGCCAGATAATACAGGGACTTATAAGTATATGTGTGTATATATTTTGAGGGTTAGAGGCAGAGCCCTTGATGACCCCATTTATGTACAGTGCTTTCGCAGATTCGCATTCAAAATAAAATTGCATGCATTTACAATGTGATCGGGTCACAGTACAATCGTTATCATAAGGAAGTGCATCAGGTCACAGTAAGTTAATGTGGAGGGATTGTATATGACAGTGTTTTACAGAACTGGCTGTGGGAAGTCAAGTTATAAAAGCCGATTTCTGTGGAAAATTAGGCGAGCCATGTTTTCATTTAAACATACTACTTGTGCAGCCGCCACCATCT